>ML785062.1:533182-612388 GCA_009831015.1 Picea engelmannii
TACCTCCTAGTCTCCTATATATACCAAGGAGACATTTTCATTTTGAATCATCTTGTACTTGAACATTTAAGTGGGGTAAAAGGAGGTTTCCCCCTCAAAGAGGCTTATTATCTGAAATTGTATCTTTTTCAAGGCGTTGAGTAATTTTTCTGACGTTTTTCTATTCTATATCGGTATTTGGTTCTTAACAACCTCAGCCAAATAAATATGGGTGGTGGTAAAGAGAAATTTGTGTGGGGTCAGTCCCAACAACAAGCATTCAATGATTTAAAGTAGCGCTTGTGCTCAATCCCTGTACTTTAAATACCATACCTGCAACATCCATTTGAGATCGAGATAGATGCTTTAGACTATGTTGTGGGCATCGTTCTCACTCAGCATGACCACCCTGTGGCCTATCATAGTGAGACACTGTCCATAAGTACCCTACTTACGACAAAGAAATGTAATCCATTGTGCAAGCATGCCGCCAGTGGAGACATTAAATTATTGGTGAGGAGATAGTCATCCACACTGATCATAAGCCATTGCAGTTCATGTAGACACAGGGAAAATTGCAGAATGACTTCCATCAAAAGTGGTCCACATACTTGCAGTAATTCCACCTCAACATCAAGTATAAAATAGGAAGCACCAATCGCATCGTTGATTGCCTCACCAGACCGCCATTTGAAAAACTCACCATAGTGATAGACTCTTGTGGCCATGAGACAAACCCTAACTTTGCCACCAGCTACCAAATGTTGGGTGCAAACACGGTTGTTGATAATTTCCATCTTCAGGATGGGTTGTTGTGTCGTCTAGGCCATATCTGTGTTCCATCAAATGAGAAAGCAAAGCTGATCTAGGAAGACCACTACAATCGGGTGGCAGGACTCTTCGGCGTCGAAAAGACAGTGGCGATGATACAAAAACATTTATACTGTCCAAAACTTTGAGAGGAGGCCAGCAAGTATATCAGGTCCTGCATTGCTTGCGTTATTGCCAAACCGACCACTAAGAAACAGGGCTTGTACAACCCTCTTCCTACTCCTGACAGGGCATGGGAATCCATCTCAATGGAATACATGTCAGGCCTCCCATCCACCAAGCGGGGAAATGGCTGTGTTTTTGTGGTTGTTGATCCCTTTTCTAAGATGGCGATTATGGTTTCCTGCAAGAAGAGCATCACAATAGAGACCACTGCCAAGCTCTTCTTTGAATGAGTCTAGGTACATTTTGGAATCCCACAAACCATTGTCTCAGATCAGGATAGTCGATTTCTCAGCACATTCTGGTCGAGCCTCTGGTCACTGCTGGACACCAAGCTCACCAAATCCACATCCTTCCACCCCCAGACAGATGGACAAACTGAGGTTGTAAATCGAATGATTGTGCATATCCTTTGCATGTATAATTCAAAGAACCCTCGCACATGGTATGAGATCCTTCCCTATGTCCAAGATAGCTACAACCAATCCTTGCATAGCTCAACTGACCACAACCCCTTTCAAGTGGAGTTGGGATTCCAACCATTGGGTCCTATAGATGTTGCACTTCCCCTTGCGGTCACCTTGACTGACTCATCTCCTGCTCCAAATGAAGATGAAAAAGCCACCCGATTTATTGAGAAGATACAACACATCCGCCAACAGGTTCAGGATATCCTACAGAAGTCCAATGACAAGTACAAACAACGCCATGATAAACATCAGGTGCCACATAAGTTTCAAGTGGGCGACAAAGTTTGGTTGCACTTGCAGAAGAATGCCTTACAGGACCCCATCGGAAGATTCTCCCACTTCGTTATGGGTTGTACACTATCACCAAGGCCATGGGGGATAATTCTTTTGAGCTTAACATTCCTCCTTTTCTTGGCCTGCACCCAGTGTTCAACGTGGATCTCCTTCTCCTTTATTGCCCACCATTATTGGACACCTTAGAAGTAGCAGAACAACTGACACCAATAGAGCTCAACCCCGCCTACATACAATAGGCATCCAATGATCATATTGTGGAAATAAAAATCAAGGGCACTCGACAACAAAGGATCCAGCTTTATCGAGTCGTCAAAGTAGGGCAACTCCTGCACCAAGGCAAGTGGCTCACCCGGGGCCAAACTCAGTAGAAATTTCCTCATCTGATGGGGGACCTCAACGCAATGGAGAAAAATTATTCCTAAGGAGGGAGGATTGATCCATATGGATATCGGTGGCCACCCACCTTTTCCAACTAGCTCAAAACAGTTTTTTGACAATTTTGGCAATTTACTATTTTTAGCAGTTTTAACTTCTGGGGCCATTTTGAGGGCCTAAATGAAGTATTTTCAGGATTGATCTCCTAAATGATAGTCAAAGGCATGATTTATCCCCCAAAATGAATCTCCTTGGAGATACCTTTCCAACGGGATATCACACACCTAAAATGGATATCGTATACAAAAGTTACGACCCTAGGAAGTTGATGTACTAACTTACCCAAATGGGGCCCACATGACTTTTGGCGCTTCATCTCCTAGGGTTAGGTTTTTGGATCTCTAGGTTTTTTGGAATTATTGATTATTGTAAAAAGGCCTTCAGAGCCTCATTGTAACCTTCTTCTTGCGAATTCACACTACCGTCACATCTCTTCTCAGAGATAAGCCGCCACCATTCTAGCAAACTTGTTTCCACTGCATTTTAGAGTCTCAACTTATTTTGTTATTGAATAGAAAACCAGTTTTACTGTATCTTTGTTATTTTGTTTGAAGCACATATTAATAATTTGTATTCACTTCATTATGTTCATAAAATTTGGATCATAGGATGCTTATGTTTTTATTAGGCCGGAGATCCTAGATGTTAAAGGTCAGTGCGCGTATTTTTGTACATATCTCATAATTAATATAAAATACATCACTGCACATAGACCGACCACGATAAAATATATGGGGGAATAAACTTCACTCGTTAGGGAAAGGGAAGGGGCTAAATTAAGGAATATTATATTAATATTTGTTAAATCATAAAGTATGGATAATTATGTTATCCTAATTTCTAAGTTGGGGCCAAGTGGGCCAAAGTAGCTTCCAGCATGACAAGTGTCAAGTTGGGGGCATGCATACATATTGTTGGACTTAGTTCATTTTGGGGGGATCTCCTTCATTCTCACCATCATATTTCCCCTGATTCATCCATCACTAAGATATACAGTCATTCATCCATGAATATTGGTAGCCATTGAACTATCATTTGTATCTTCATGACTTGGTAGCCTGTGGGATATTGAAGAGGTGGGTTGTCAGGCCCGTGAGAAATTCTATAGGTGAGAGAATTGTTGGGGATTGATTTCCAAAGGTGTTGAAATACATCTGCAAGGCTCTAAGACTTCCTATCCATCCTGTTGCGGAAGTCCTGGAAGGGAAGTGGGGCATTCGACGGACTATTGAGCAGAGAAGGGGAACACTTCCTTAGGTGGGACAGGCATGTGGGGAATGAGGGACTGTAGGTTGTTAGTTGAGTGAGCACCTAAGACAAAGTATTTCCTATTGTTCACGAGCCTTTAGCCTCGTTAAGAACCCATTTACCCAGGTGGAGTTTAGTCCCATCTCAGGGGTGACTCACTGTTGAGAGTGATGAACAATGTAGTCTAAGGCTGAGAGGTTCGTGGAAGATCTACACGTAGTTGATGATATTCTCACAACGATAAGTGTCAATTGTGTGATTAATTTACATGATGCATTGTTATTCACGTGTTATTTTTATGGGTTTATCCTATGCGTGATTATAGTTGTTTGTATGCTTATGGGTATTGCATGTATATGTTTACTGCTTTTTAGTGTGAATCCATGCATTTACATAGCGTATTTGTCTGTTCACGTTTTATATATATTACGATTCTACAAGTGTTTTGTGTGTGCATATGTTTAATTGCATGCATTTAGAAAATTATATGCGACATAACTTAGCTAGGATGCTAAGTATGTTATAGTATGTTCCGCACAGAGAACGGATGTGTTCTCTAGCGTAGCGTGGCCTGACATGAATGGTCGGGGACGTTACAATTGGTATTTGAGCACAAAAGAGTGTTATAGAGTAGCATGGCCTAGCCTGTATCAGGCTGGGAAGTTACAAAGAAAGTTTCAGAGCTAAGTAAAGCATCTGAGGAGTGGCTCACCCATGGCTTGTGTCAAGTCGGGGATGTCACAAATTGGTATCAGAGCCTCGGTTCTCAACACTGAGCCTGAATCGGCCGAGAAAGTTGAGTTGAAGAAAAATGTCACAAATAATTTAATTCAAAATGGCCAAATTTTAGTTGTAGAGCATTCATGCAAAAAAAAAAAGTAACAACAACTGGGCGGAAATGGGGAAAAGCCCCAATTTTTGTGGATGGATTCATGAGAAAATGGAGAAATTTAGCCAAGTGATGAGATATTACTGATTTAATATCTTTCCTAGCAAATTCGAACCTGGAATTGGTCGAATTTGAAGTTATGGTGAAGCCATGACAGATGTAGTGGAAAAGGTTAGTGTACAGGTACCACGCGGAAAATGTTAGCGTGCAGGTACTGCATGGAAAAGTTAGTGTGCTGGAGCGCACGGTAAATTGTGGCACCGCGCGGAGGAATATAGTGTGTGGGTGCGTGCACTAAATTTGGCATTGCACAAAGTCCACATGCATAAGAAGGTGTGCATGGTGTACATAGACACAATAAGGGCCCGCAGGGTGTATGCAGTATTGGCAGAGCGCAAAGGAGTTCGGTTGGTGCACACGCAATATGGGCATATGTTGTCACACAATAGTTTAGTATGTGCGCGCAAAGTATTGATGCGTGGTGGGGGCATATTGAACTTTGGCATGGTGCAATGCATAGAGAGAAATGCATGTGGAATATCAGTGTGCGATACAAAATTGCGTGCAATGGGTAATAGTGCAAGAACCAAAATTGCGCGTGGTAGTTATTGACGCGCGACACAAAAGTGTGTGCATGTTATTGGCACGACAAAAAGTGATACACAGTGGTTGTAAAGTGCATGAAGCACGATTTAACTATGATGTTGCAACACATGGAAATTACGGGAGCACAGATTGAAACTTGTGCATGCAAAGTTGTTTGAAGGGTGAAGAACAACAGAAATAGTGAAGGGTAAATTATAAGACCCCGACTAGCTCCATGAAGCCTTAACTTTCTGCTTAAGACTCAAAATTGAGCTGTGATTTAGCTACTTGCTAGGAGGTCGCCTTTTTAAATGTTTATGGTCCCTGCTCCAATAGACCTCTTTTCTGGAAACAACTGGCAGATAGTGGACTGCTTGCCACCCCGAATCTTATTATGGGAGGTGATCTCAATTTGATTCTGTCTGCATAAGAGAACTGGGGAGGATCCTTTGTGCAGGGACCTACCGAATCCGCCTATAGCAAGATTTTTGCATCAAACAACCTGATCGATATTCAGCCTCCAAACCTGGTCCCAACTTGGCGAAATGGGCGCTCTGGTCAAGAGGCCATTGCCAGAAGACTTGATAGGTTCCTGTTTGCCGATTCTTTCCTGTCTTCTTCGTCTTTGCCATCATCGTGGGTGGAGTTCCCATATGTTTCATATCATGCTCCGATTCTCCTACAGCTGAGGCCACCTATCTTGCACCGCTCGTCTGCCTTCAAATTTAACTACCACTGGCTACAGTCCAAGGAGTATACTGAAATTGTCTACAGGGTATGGACAGACGTTTCTTTCCTAGCCGAAGAAAATCCTCAGCGGCATTTAGCATGGAAGTTAAAGGTCCTAAAAAACAATACTAAATCGTGGTATAAGGACTGATTATCTGCGGATAAGGCCCGTCTTTCTCAGCTGGAGACGGAGATTTCTAACCTCGTATTTTCTTCTTCTTCTACCGTATTGACTGTGGTGGAGGCAACCCGTCTGAAATATCTAGAAGCAAACAGAGCCACCATCTTGCTTGAGGAGGAAAATTCTTGGAGATTACGTAGCCGGGCAACCTGGCTAAAGAGCGGTGACTCAAACACTAAGTTTTTTCACAATGTGGCTAGCTTTAACAGGTGTAAAAAGACCATTTGGTCCATAGATAGCGTCGAAAATGGACTTATTAGAGGGCATGAAGCTTTAAAGCTAGAGGCTGCTGCGCACTTTAAACACCAATTCAGAGTGTCCAACAACCAGGCGCTCCTTGAAAAGGCCACGACAACCGGCCTCTATCCAGAATTCATCTCCTCTGCTGCTGCTACCGAACTTTTTAATCATGTTACTCTAACTGAGCTCAAAGACATCCTGGTACATTTCAAAAAAGAAAGAAGTCCTGGGCCGGATAGCTGGACTTCAAAAAATTTTGTTTTCTTCTTTGATCTTGTAGGTGAGGACCTACTCCAGATGGTGGAAGACTCACGCCTAAAAGGTAATATTTCAAAAAGCCTAAATGCTACTTTTCTGGTCCTGATTCCGAAAGGAAAAAACTCGATCACCTTCAACGACTTTCGTCTGATCTCCCTCTGCAACCTTGTCTATAAGTTAATCTCAAAAGTCATCTCAAACCAGATAAAGCCTTTTCTTGGTAGGAGTCTTTCGGCGGAACAACTCAGATTCTTGAAGGGTCGAAGAATCCAGGATGCTATCGGTGCTGCACACGAGTGCATCCACAGTATCAAACAGAAAAATAAAAAAACTTTGATTATGAAGCTTGATCTCAAAATAGCTTTCGACAGTATAGATTGGGAATTTTTGAGGCTCGTGCTGCTCGCTGTTGGGTTTGGAGAAAAGATTACTAACTGGATTCTTGCTTGTGTCACAAGTGCCAATTTAGCTGTGATAATCAATGGAGAGCCTACGAAATTTTTTAATTGCGAGAGGGGACTCCACCAGGGATGCCCACTCTCCCCCTATCTTTTTATTCTGATCATGGAAGGTCTCAACTTACTTCTCATTAAAATCCACAATGAACACAAGATCTCCGGCATAAAAGTTTCAAAGTTTATACAGGTCCTCCACCTTATGTTCGTCGACGATGTCCTCCTTATGACTAAAGAAGACCTAGCGGAGTGGACAATTATCATGGATGTGTTATCTTACTTCTGCACGGCCTCGGGTCTTTCCATCAACCTTGAAAAATCCACTGTCCACTACTGGGGACTCTCGAAGACTGAACTTCTCTCTTTTAGAGCCTCTCTGCCCTTCACCTTCTTTGATCTGTGTGATGGATTTAGATACCTCGGTTTTCAACTCCAGTTCGGAGTCTCCTCTCCTACTGATTGGCTTTGGCTTGTTAATCTATTTGAAAGAAAGATAGGTTTCTGGTGTATCAAATGGCTTTCTCTCGACGGTCACTTGATCCTGGTTAATTCGGTCCTGGAAAGCCTTACGGTCTTCTGGATGACCTTGGAGAGGATACCAAAAAAGACCTTAGCTACTCTCCGGAGACTCACTACAAACTTCCTCTGGGGCAGCCAAGGGAGCAAACATTGTTTTCATCTCTGTAGTTGGGGTACCTTGACTCATTCCAAGAGGGCGGGAGGCTGGGGTCTAAAAAACTCATACACTTTTAACACTACCCTCCTGGCTTGTTCCTTTTGGAGGGTTGTGACTCATGATAGTATATGGCACAGGATTATAGTTGATAAGTACTTGAGTCGCCTGAAACTTTCTGACTGGTTACGTAAGCCAACTCTCCTGCATAACAGGGCATCCCCCTTCTGGAAGGGATTGGTTGCTTCCTCCCCTATTATACTTCACTGGCTCTGATGGAAGCCGGGCACAGGTACAGAGATAAAGATAGGTCAGGATTAGATCATTGGACTAGAGGACAGATCTCTCCTCCCTCCAGCCTTATGCTTGAAGCTCGACTCATTAAATATCTCAAATCTCTCTCAGGCTAGAATTCCGTTGGTTTCCCCTGCCTTGTCGGATAACTCGCTGAATAGTAGCGATTTGTCACTTACTGGACAGTGGGATTTTGAGTGGACCCGATTCACTTTGGCTCTCAAAACAGCGGGCATTTACCTTACAGAAAAGCCGAACTCTCTCCTGTGGTCTGGAGGGGATGCCTCGGGCAACTTAACCGTAAAGAACATCTATGTCGCCCTTCAAAGCTTACAGGCACAAGGTTCCTTTCATTCGTGGTTTGTCCAGCTATGGTCATGGAATGTCCCTTTAAAGTATAAGTTGTTCGCTTGGCTTGTTGGCAAGGAAAAAGTTTTAACTTGGGACTCGCTCTGTCGGAGAGGCTGGGAGGGCCTCGGTGTCTGCCCGCTCTGTCGGAAAGCTCATGAAGACATCCACCATCTTCTGATCCACTGCGATTTCTCAGTGGAGGTTTGGAAACATCTTCTTATACATTTCAACCTTTCTGTTTCCTGGAGCGGAGGCACTGTTACAGATTGTTTTGAGGCGTGGAAGTCTGATCGCTCCTCGCCCATTTGTTTGGCAGCTCATGTCAGCTGGAATCTTTGGATTGAAAGGAACATAGCACTTTTTGATGGCCGACCTCCTTCCACCCAGGCAGTCATCCACAGAGTTCTCGCCTCGTTCAATTGGCAGCAGCCTTCTGTCAATTCTTTTCTCTACAAAGAAATCGATCTGAGCTTGCCGAAAGGGTTCACCCTTGCCTGCTTTGATGGGGCTGCCCAATCAACTGGACTTTGCTGCGGGGCTGGTGGTTTCTTGAAGTCTCACCCATTGAGAACCTCCAAATGGTTTCTCAACTGTGGCCCGGGATCGAATACCAAAGCGTAGCTTATGGGGCTTTGGGCTACCCTCTTTTTAGCTTCCACTCGGTCTATCAATCATCTGATGGTCCGTGGCGACTCGAAGGTCATCATCGATTGGATTTCTCAAAAATCCATGCTCAACTCAGTCCAGATTGAGTGCTGGAAACAAAAAACTCTCGAACTTTCAAAAAACTTCACTAGTATAAATTTCCAGCATTTCTCTAGAGCATTCAATCGGGAAGCGGATGCTCTCTCAAAGAGAGCATTAATCGAGGAGGCTGGGATGCTCACAATCTTTCATAGTGACAATGGGATCGAGAGTTCTCCTTCCATTCTTAGTATTTTCTGATTGTATTTGATGTCCTTCTATTTTCTCTCCGTTTTGACAGATTTTTCGCCTCTTGCATGTTCTTGCTGTTGATCCCATTGCACAGTCTTCTCGGTATTTTTCTTCGGCCTCGAGGGCCTATCTCGGCTGCTGGTCCGTTTTTGTGGATCCATTGTATCAGATAGCACTGATATGAATCACATTCCACTGCTTCCACTCTGCTATTTTCGAATGTAAATGATTTTATACTCTATATAAAATTGAGAGCATTTTTTTCATGGAAAAAAAAGACTCAAAATTGAGCAAGTGAGCAGGCGTTGGAAATACCTTGGATAGTGGAATATAATTATCCACCCAGAAAATTGATTGGGAATTCAATGTTTCGGGAAATCAGAAGAAAGTCTTTTGATAAATTATTGAACCAAAATGGTTCATATTTTTCATAAAATTGTTGAAACAGTCAATCTCCCAAGTTTTGTTGGCTACACATTTTGTAGAGTTAACAACAAGTAGATCAGCTCAATATCAGTTTAGAGTCTAGATTAATGGAAGAGGCACTAGGAAATTACAGCGAGGAAGATGAAGTGAGAGGGATGGTTGTCCATTTCAGCATGGAAGGAACCAACTCCAATGGACATGGTGAAGAAAGGGATGAAAACATAAATATGGAAGAGACCATTAAAATTTTATAGAAGGATGTTCAAAGCCATAAAGTTGATAATGAAAGGCTTAAGAGGATCAAGAAGCAGCAAGATGACTTCAACATGAAGTTATTCGACAGATTGAACAGAATAGAAAAGAAATTGGATAAGGAGAGTGGGTCGAGCAAATCGGGAAGTCACAAGTCTCATGATGAGAAAAGAAAAACAAGAAGTGTTAGAAGGCATCACCACCACTGCCAGATGAATTCCAATAAGATATCACACAATAGCTCAAGTCCATCCCCTATCAGAAAGTACGAGAGGTTTGGGGTGGATGAAATGCGAGGAGAAATGAACAAAATCAACCCTCCTACATTTGATGATGAGAACAAGAAGGATGAATATGCAGAGACATGGTTGTTGGGCATGAGAAAGTATTTTCAATTGCATAATTATTCCTCTCATGCAGAGGGTAGAATTTCTATCTATCAACTCAAAGAAAAAGCATCCATGTGGTGGGATCATCTTGTGAGGGTGAAACACATCAAAGAGAAAAGTGTTACTTGGAGAAGATTCAAGAAGTGTTTTGAGAAGAAATACTTGACTAAGAGATACTATAACAAGAAAATGAAAGATTTCTTTGAAATCAAGCTTGGGAGTATAACAATTAAGGAATATGAGAGAAGGTTTCTAGAACGGTTGAAGTATGTCTCTTTCATCAAGGATGAGACAGTCAAAATTCAAAGGTATTTGAGTCGATTTTCATCATTCATCAATGAAAAAATACAGTATGATGATCCCGAGACATTGGAAGAGACCATAAGGTGAGCTAAATGCCTATGTGATCAACAAAAATTAAGGCCAGCATTCAAAAATGATTGAGAAGATAAAAAAAAAATCAAGATGGATCAAAGGAAGAAGGGATCTAAGCCACCATTCTTCAGAAATAGTCCACAGGGATAGCAAACTCCTAAGGAACCTAGAATGATGGACATAGGAAGTTAAAGGACAAGGAAACCACCTATTCAATGTTAGGGTTGTAAAGGGGATCACATGTTCAGAGATTGTCCTCACAGAGGTTAAAAAGGGAGGATTGTTCATAATGTACAACAAACTGAAACAATGGAGGACATGGGGAGAAAGATGCTGAGGATCTATGCATCCCTGGACAACAAGCAAGCAACATATCAGTTGGATATGATTGAAGTGGAAGGTATGATCAACAACCAAACCATTTCTATTATAATTGATTTGGGAGCTAGTCATCGTTATATATATATCCTAAGGTGGTGGAAAGTTTGCATTTTCCAAGAAGCAAGCATGGGAAATCTTGGTTGGTGCAGCTGGCTAAAAGAAAAAGTTAATGAGATGGTTAAGTCATATCTTATTGACATGAATGGAATGAACACCTAGGTAGATTTGAACATCTTGCCTTTAGGTTCCTATGACTGTCTAATTGGGATGAATTGGTTGGACCAACAACATGTCATCCTAGACTGCCATAAAAAAGCATTTACTTGCTTGGATGAAGAAGGGAAACTACAGAAAGTGCAGGGGATTCCCAGGGCAGTAGCCATCACAGAGATTTCAGCGTTATAACTGAAGAAATGTTACAGAAAAGGGTGTCAAATAATTGCAGCTCATTTGGCAGAGACACCTAGAGAGAAGGTGCCAAATTTGGAACATTATGCAGTCCTGGAAGATTTTGAAGATGTGTTCAAGGAGGTACCAGGACTACCCCTAAGGAGGGACATTGATTTCTCTATAAATCTAGTGCCTGGAGAAACTCCAGTATCAAATACTCCTTACAGAATGAGTACACCAGAGCTGAAGGAGTTGCAAATGCAACTTGAAGAGATTCTGAAGAAGCAGTATATACGCCCAAGTGTGTCACCTTCGAGTGCCCCAGTCTTGTTTGTGAAGAAGCAATATGTAACATTAAGATTGTGCATTGATTTAAGAAAGTTGAATAAAGTGACTGTAAAGAACAAGTATCCTCTACCAAGGATTGATGATCTTTTTATCAATTGAAGTATGCAAAGATCTTTTCAAAGATAGATCTCAGGTCAGTGTTGGGCCTCAAAAATGTCACTTTTTCATCCGCCTTTTCCTTCACTATTCCCTACATTTCATTGTCCCATTAACCTTTTATCATACCATTTCCATAATGATATTTGGGTTTCTCCTTATTATTTTCCATTGTATTCATTTTAGTATTATAAGTGAACTTGTGATTAAATATTAGAAAAATAACATATTTTCATTATATATAAAGGTTGGATGAGTTTGATGATGTGTGCAGGAATATGTGAAGATTTCAACAAAGTCAAATATTACCACCTAGCCTCAAATTCGAATTTCATCTTCAAGCTTTGAAGTTTTGAAGAATATTTGGGACAATCATTCAAGCATATTCAAACGAGAAGATCATGGAGATTTTTATAGGATATCTTATCCAAGATATGTGTGGAGTATTTGAAGGAATAAGTTGAGAGAATAGTGGATCTGTAATTATGAGACTCTCATGTATAAAAGAGAGTGTTCTCTCTTCATTTGGGGAAGTTAAAGATGGAGGCATGTAATTCATAATTTAGTCTTGTAATTAGGAGAAGGGGATTCTTATCTTTGTTATTCTTTCATGATTTGTCATTTGAATCTTGTAATATAATTTGATATTGATATATTGTGTGAGCTCGCATATGTCTTTTGTCATTCAACTCTTCACGTGTTGTATTTCTTCCTAGATTAACTTCCTGCTTTCCTAGATTAGTCTTTCAATTCTTTCCTAGATTAATTTCATTTCAGCAATTTAGATTAGATTACTTCTACTTTAGTCCTACATATATAGTGTGTGTGCTTCGTAAGCCTACGAACCTCAGATTGACAAATTAAATAGTTCGGCAAGTACTACAATGGAATTAAACGACAATATTTATGCCTAACATTTTGGCGCCATTGTCGGGGAAGCACAATGGATTGAAGTTTAGTTTGATTTTCCTGAAATCATAGCTAGAGTGTGAATTTCAATTTCTGCAATTTCATTTTTTTTTGCAACTGTGAAGAGGTTTTCATGTGTTTCAGCAAGTATGATTTTCAGTTTTTTTTTTTTATTTTGATTTGGGTTCTCTAAGAACCCCTTTTTTCAATATGATTTAACTATGAGTTTAATATTGGAACAACTCACTCATATCCTTGCAAAAGTCAGGATCTCCTCTTCTCACGAAGAGGAGATATTGACAATAGCCATGAGCTTAATTTCTCCTCTAGCAACGAACAAGGAATCAATATTCGAGGGATCCTGCACATTTAATGAAGAACAATTATGCGAGCAAGAGATCCAGGCGGACAATGAGGAGATGCAACACGATCTAAAGGAGGGAAATTGTGCCTATGAAATCTTTATCGAGAAATGGTTCCAAGTAAGCACTCATTTAGATAAATTTTGTTTTTTTAATTTGTCGTTATAGCAACAAAATTCGTTTATTTATAAATTTCCATTTTTCATTCGAAAAATTTCCACTGAACATATTGATGTTACTGTTAAGTGAATGACTCCACTGGAAATTTGCTTACATGTAACTAATTTTTTTAATTGTAATTAGTATAGAGTAGGTATGTTTTGATTTTCAGTTTTTTTTTTCTACTTAGAATAAGTATTCTCTCCTCCTCGCTTCAAGCGACCGCGAGGATCAAAAAATAGGATGTCTAAATTGATTTCAGGAATGAATGTTTTTGCATCCATCCTTTGACCTGCAAATAAACACAATAAAAAAATTTAGGCGGATAAAAACAAAAAAAATTACATGTTGTTACAACATGTTGATACAACGAAATTTTACATGCTGTTACAATGAAATTTTATTTGCTGAAACAGTGAAATTTTACATGTTGTTACAGCCAAAATTTTACATGATGTTACAACATGCTATTATAGAGAAAATTTTACATGTTGTTACAACGAAAATCTTGCATGTTGTTACAACAAAATTCTACATGTTGTTACAGCGAATTTCTTTTACATGTTGTTATAGCGAAATTTTACACGTTGTTACAACAAAATTATACATGTTGATGTAGTAAAATTGTATTTGTTGAAACAATGACGTTTTTTCTGTAACAATGATTGAATAAATTTGCATATCTTGGTTTGAGTTGCCGCAACACCCCTTGAATTACAACCTGAAAAAAAAACAAATAAATTAATCTTGTCATTTCTCGCATCCACGTTAGCAAGAAAATGAATTCAATGGTTTACTGCTCTACCTTCTCATCTCCGAAGAATCAACATTCGGGCTTGAATTTTGTTTGTATCTTCTCAATAATAGGGAAGCTATATTTTCCTCTCCATGATTGTAGCATTCGATTCGGGCTTCATATCGATAATTGGACTATGTTGTTGATTTTTATTATCCGATTTGATTGTATTGATGATTTGCAGTGATCTTCTCCCATATCGGCAGTATTATCTCCAGACTGTCAGCATTCATGATATATTATGGTTGCTACACTCCCCAACAATCGAAAATGATATCCTGGTATTCCTGTGCATTTTTGGCCCATTAGAACAAAGCTTCAGAGTTATCCCTGCCGGAAGAATCAAATTGATCTACTTCTTCGACTATTTTTAGTCAACTTAGATCTCATAAAACAATCAATGATCTCAATTAATAACACAACTGGATCATGCCTATCCACTGCACACTACAAGAATGAAAAAAAAGTTATAACAAATAGCTGGAAATAAGCATTAATGTGTGGCTAAGATCAATCAATTGGCTAATTCGTTCATGAAATCCATTGACAGACGTTTGGATGATTGATAATCTGGATAGGGACACAACAATAGCTTATTCTAGTCATGATCTCCATCATTATCTTGAGACTCATCTCACATATGCAATGAGAAACTCTTGATTTGAACTTTTCCGTCAGTTAACATCAATTTGCAGACAGTCAAATTCAGGTGCAATTTGTGAGCAAACAATGATGAATTTCAAAAATCCAGCACATGGGTTTTATGTAGAAGGGTCACTTTTCGCTGACTCATGAGTGGTTTTTGAAAATTCTAGTTGGTTTGAGAGAAGTTTTGATTTTTTCGACCCTGAAGAAGGCATATTTCGGGATGGTCAGTTTTCCAACGTGGCACACAAACACAGGCAGCATGAACATCACTGGGATTGATTGATAGAGATTTGATTGAATGCACGAAGTAGAAATATAAAGAGAATAACTTAGAACCATGGGTAGAATGTATCAATTTAGGAGCGCAGAGTCAATAAAATATTTGTGCTCTTGGCATCAATGGCTGATGTATTTTTCCAGGCTCTTCAACACTCTACTTGTTTCTCTACACAATATTTTACTTCTTTACGAAACTGGAGACTTTAGTTTTCCTAATTGTCATTTGTCCAAAGTCAAATACTCTGCAGGTCTCGTCGGGTAACTCTTACAATGTACTTTATATCATTTGTTTTGCTGTAACAAGAAAAACAATAAAAAAATTAATAAAATCATAAAAAAAAAGGTTTTGTTTGTTTTATGGAAAGAAAACCAAAACAAAATTTACAAAACTATAAAAATAACGAAAAACATTATAAAATCATAAACCTCAAAAACATTGTAAAACTGCCAATTTGCAAATGGACATTCTAAAAATTCCTGAGTTGTTTTCATGATTTATGTTTTTGTTTGAGTCACTGTCACAACAATCAAAGACAAACCAGTATGCAAGGGAAACAACAGGTATCAAAACACATTCTATTTTCTATGTGTTTCTCGCATTCGTACTTGTTTCTGTTTTGCATGATATATTCTTTGCAAATCTCACAATTCTTATGCAAGAATTTGTACTAAGTTTTGCAGGAACGAGGACACTCACACTTTGATACTGCAGTGATTTTCATGAATCACAACATTTTGCAGAAACACATGCTTTGCTAGACAGCTTGAAGGAGTTGTTACTCAACAGAAACAATTTTGTTGATACATAGAAACTTTTTGCACATCCTAATGTTTGTTGTTACACAAAAACATTTTGTTGTTACACAAAAACATTTTTTTGTTGCACATAAATATTTTGCTGTTACACAACAACAATTTGTTGATACACAGAAACATTTTGCCAAATTTTCTCATTTTGCCAAATTTCATGCTGTGACACTATTCCATTTTATCCTTCAAAGTTGATTAGTCATATTGTGTTGAAGACATATTCCATTTCCTTAATCCTTTATGAATTCACACACGCTTATCTTTCTGAGATGCATACATCATTTCCTTTATCTTTTTCAGTTCATTTTTTACTTTCCAATTTTCCTTCTCAATAAAACAAACTCCCTTTCCATGATTCAATTGCCTTGACATAAACATTGTTGCTACTGAGATATTTCATATAGTCCTACCAGATATTTTTATACAAACTCGCGTTGAATGATGTGGGATTCCTTAAGGCCCACCTTTCAACAAGTCTTGCCCCATCGACCTCAGCACCTTATCTGGGATATAGACTAGAGTTCCTTTTGAGTACCTAAAGGCTTGCATGCTTTAATGGCAAGTTATCTCGCTAGCAATTATGGGAATACATCAATGTCCCTTGATCGTTAGATCTTGTAAATGGCTCGACATCAGCACCTCTATTCACACTTTGTAACATGTACTCGGGTACCTTGACACTCATTGACATAATTGGTGAGCTTGTCTCGCATTGGTTAACGACATTCATCAATGGTTGGTAATCCAATGATTTCTCTTCATGCTCGACACCGACACATTCATTTTCATGATTAGAATTGTACCATCAGTTTATAGTGGGTGAAGACTATACACTTTTTCATGATCTCCTCAGCAGTTGCTGGAGTTTGATTTCAGATCTATGAGAGTACCACAGTTCCATATTCTCTTCCTTCCACATTTCTCATGATTCAACAGTATTAGTTCAGATTCCTTCACTTACCATGATCCATTTATAGCAGCAACATCATTAGAAGATCCATTTTCATGATCCTGCAACAGTGACACCTTCCATCTTCGTACAGTCACAATCACATATTCTTTTCTCTAGCAGTTACAACAATTGCAGCTACAACACTAGTCACGTTTTCCTGATCCAGTAGCCACAACAACTACATCTACTTTTTGGGTAAGTGGAGGTATGTTATTTTCTAATCTTTGATCATGTAATTCCTTATTTTCTATTAATGAATAACTTTGGAAAATTCCCTCACCATACTCTATTTCCTTTTTCACTTTCATAACCTATTCCAAGTTGCATAAGGATATGCAACCACTTTAGTTTGGGGGGGGAGGAAACCTATATTCACTACATACCATTATTCCATTTTACCATCTCATCATTCCATTTATGATTCACTAACATTTCTTCTCCAACGACACTTTGTTTCATTTCAATTGATATACATATTGGCATGATTCATAAAGATAAAGAAGAGGCTTTCTTATACACAGTGATGTTTTCTTATGCACATGGATAACTTATTATTTCCAGTGAGTACATGGCTAAATTATTACAGCGAGAAAATCAATAAGTGAAATGAATGATTGTTAACACAAGAACCAACATTATTTGTATTCATGGTTGTCACATAAGAACCAACCATAAGAAAATTTCACGTGTTGTTACGCATGTATTACATGTTGTTACACATGTATTTTACATGTTTCTACTTCTATATTTTAGATCTTGGAAACATTCCTTATCAAAAAGACATCATCAATCAAAGCCAAAGTCTGAATGCCAAAATTTCTTAAGAAGATCCATGCATAGTTGCATGAGGACATGCAACAAGTTGAGTTGGGGGGTATGTTGGGCCTTAGAAATGTAACTTTTTCATCCACCTTTTCCTTCACTATTCCTTACATTTCATCATCCCATTAACCTTTTATCATACCATTTCCATAATGATATTTGGGTTTCTCCTTATTATTTTCCATTGTATTCATTTTAGCATTATAAGTGAACTTGTGATTAAATATTAAAAAAATAACATATTTTCATTATATATCAAGGTTGGATGAGTTTGATGATCTATGCAGGCATATGTGAATATTTCAACAAAGTCAAATATTACCACCTAGCCTCAAATTCGAATTTCATCTTCAAGCTTTGAAGATTTGAAGAATATTTGGGACAATCATTCAAGCATATTCAAAGGAGAAGATCATGGAGATTTTGATAGGATATCTTATCCAAGATATGTGTGGAGGATTTGAAGGAATAAGATGAGAGAAATAGTGGATATGTAATTATGAGGATATCTTATCCAAGATGAGAGAATAGTGGATCTATAATTATGAGGATTTCATGTATAAAAGAGAGTGTTCTCTCTTGATTTGGGGAAGTTAGAGATGGAGGCATGCAATTCATAATTTAGTCTTGTAATTAGGAGAAGGGGATTCTTAACTTTGTTATTCTTTCATGCTTTGTCATTTGACTCTTGTAATATAATTTGAGATTGATATATTGTGTGAGCTCACATATGTCTTTTTTCATTCAACTCTTCACATGTTGTATTGCTTCCTAGATTAATTTCCTGCTTTCCTAGATTAGTCTTTCAATGCTTTCCTAGATTAATTTCATTTCATCAATTTAGATTAGATTAATTCTACTTCAGTCCTGCATATATAGTGTGTGCTTTGTAAGCCTACAAACCTCGGATTGACAAATTAAATAGTTGGGCAAGTACTACAACGGAATTAAACGACAATATTTCTGCCTAACAGTCAGGATACCATCAGGTAAGGATTAAAGAGGAAGATATCATCAAGACCACTTTTAGGACAAGGTATGGTCATTATGAGTTCACAGTGGTGGCATTTGGGTTGTCAAATGCACCAACTGTTTTCATGTGCTTAATGAATGGTGTTTTCCGAGAATATTTAGACAAGTTTGTCATTGTCTTTTTGGATGACATTCTCATATATTCCAAGTCAGAGGAAGAGCATGAACATCATTTAAGGATGGTTTTGCAAGTATTAAAGGAGCATCAATTGTATGATAAATTAAGCAAGTGCTCATTTTACCAGAAGCAAATTCACTATTTGGGGCACATCATTTCAAAGGATGGGATAGCAGTGGACCCTAAGAAGATAGAAGCCATTAGAGAATGGCTAGTACCAAAGAATGTGACAGAGGTGAGATCATTCATGGGCCTTGTAGGATACTATAGGAGATTTATAGAAGGATTTTCAAAGATTGCACACCCAATCACTTCATTGCAAAGAAAGGTTGTGAAGTTTATGTGGACATTAGATTGTGAAAAGAGTTTCCAACACTTGAAACAATTATTAACAAGTGCTCCAATATTAAGGATAGCAAACCCAAATGAAGATTTCATTGTTAGCACAGATGCATGTAAAGAGGAGCTTGGTGGATTCCTCAATCAAAATGGGTTTGTTATATGCTATGAGTCAAGAAAGTTAAAGGAGAATGAAAGAAACTATGTTACTCATGATTTGGAGTTGGAATCCATAGTACATGCCTTGAGGAAATGGAGACACTACCTCATGGGGAAAAGGTTTGAGATGAGGTCAGACCACAATGGTATGAAATATTTGTATGATTATCCAACTTTAAATGCTAGGAAAAACATATGGTTAGAATTTCTATGCGAATATGACTTTGATATAAAACATATCAAGGGGAAAGAGAACAAAGTGGTTGATGCACTCAGCAAAAGAGTGTATGAAATTAATTCTACAACCATTATCATGTATCAATCAAATTTGAAACATATAATTTTAGAGACTACCAAATCAAATTTACAATACAAGGATTTAGTGGCAAAATTATAGCAAGGTAATTTGCAGCAGAAAATTGAGGAATACAAGCTGGATGAGGATGCAATTTTCATATACAGGGGCAGAATTTATGTACCAAATTCTCAGGAATTGAAAAATATGATACTGAGGGAAATGCATAATGTGCCTTATGCTAGGCAGCCAGGATATTAGAAAAGTATTGCAGCTATCAAGAGCCAATATTATTGGCTAGGCATGAAGAAAGAGGTTGTTGATCTTATTGCCAGATGTTTGGAATGTTAAAAAGTAAAGGATGAGCATAGACACCCAGCTGGTTTGCTACAACCATTACCCAATCCTGAGTGGAAATGGGAAGTTGTAACCATGGATTTCATTACCAAACTTCCCAGAACGAACAAGCAACATGATTCTATCATGGTAGGGGTGGATAAGCTTACTAAAGCTACCCATTTTATTTCGGTTAAGATCATTCACAAGGCAGCGAACATTGTTTATGTTTATATGAGGGAAATTTCTAGGTTACATGGCATACCCAAGACAATTGTGTCTGACAAAGATCCAAAATTTACCTCCAAATTTTGGAAGGGATTATTTAATGGATTTGGAACAAATTTGAATTTTAGTACAACTTATCATCCAGAAATAGATGGACAAATAGAGAGGGTGAATCAAGTGATTGGGTATATGTTGAGGATGTATGTGATGGATAAACCATCAAAATGGGAAGACTACCTACACTTGGTAGAGTTCGCTTATAACAATGGGTACCAAACATCTCTAAAGATGAGCCCATTTGGGGCACTTTATGGGAGAAAGTGAAACACACCGGTAAGATGGATAACTGAACAGATAGAGAAGTGGTTGGGCCAGAATTGCTCAATGAAATGGAAGAGCAAATGTTGAAAATAAAACAAAATTTAAAGGTTGCCCAAGACAAGCAGAAAAGTTATGCTGATAAGGGAAGAACTCACAAGGAATTTAAAGTGGGCAACCATATATTCTTGAAAGTGAAAGCCAACATAAGTTCCTTGAAGTTGGGAAATTGTTCAAAGTTGGCAGCTCGTTACTGTGGGTCGTTTGAAATCCTAGAGAGGATTGGTCCAGTAGCTTATATGATTGCATTTACTGCATCTATGTGTGTTCATAATGTATTCCATGTATCCTTTCTAAAGAAATATATACCTGATGCTAATGATGTTATTGATTGGAATGTGATTCAGGTGGAACAAGAAGGCGCTTTTCAAGTGCATCCAGTGTGCATTCTGGACCGAAAAATCAAACATCTATGGAATCGAGCCATAGAGCCTGTAAAGGTCCAATGGACCTGGTACAGTCCTGAGGATTCTACTTGGGAGGATGAGGATGCAATGTGGGCATAATGCCCGTATCTTTTTTAGGATTTTGAAATTTAGTTGTACATGGGTACATGATGCACTGAGGACAGTGCATAAATAAGGGGAGGGGATTGTAATATCCCTAAGGCCGAACCCAATAGAAAATTTAAATATAAATGTACATAAGTTGGTGAGTTGATTTGATATCATTTTGGTATGCACATTCCATGGTGTAGTGCGCGCAGGTACTGCACAGTAAAATGAGGAAGTGTGGACATTCCGGGATACCTCGCACAACAACTTAAGTGTGTGTGATGTAGAGGTGAGGGAGACTTGTGTATGTGATATGTTTTATAAGTTGGTAAGAGAGTATTATAATCTAGGATGCTTATGTTTTGATTAGGCCAAAGATCCTAGATGTTAAAGGCCAGTGTGCCTATTTTTGTACATATCTCATAATTAATATAAAATACACTGTTGCGAACAGATCGACCATGATAAAAGAGATGGGGGAATAAACTCGACTGGCTAGGGAAAGGGAAGGGGCTAAGTTAAGGAATATTATATTAATATTTATTAGATTATAAAGTATGGATAATTATGTTATCCTAAGTTCTAAGTTGGGGCCAAGTGGGCCAAAGTAGCTTCCAACATGACAAGTGTCAAGTTGGGGGAATCCATACATATTGTTGGACTTAGTTCATTTCAGGGGGATCTCCTTCATTATAAGCAACATATTTACCCTGATCCATCCATCACTGAGATATACAGTCATTCATCCATGAATATTGGTAGCTATTGAACTATCATTTGTATCTTCATGACTTTACCTGAACTCGTATCCAGAGCCTTTTGTTGGGTAATTGTTAGCTTGGGAGCAAGATTGAAGAGGCAGGTTGTCAGGACCATGGGATATTGAAGAGGTGGGTTGTCAGGCCCATCAGAAATTCTCTGGGTGAGAGAATTTCTAGGGATTGATTTATGAAGGTTCTGAACTATAGTTGTAGGGCTCTGAGACTTCCTATCTAGCCTGTTGTTGAATCCCTGGAAGGGAAGTGTGGTAGCCGAAGGACTGTTGAGCAGAGAAGGGACACACTTCCTTAGGTGGTACAGGCATGTGGGGAATGAGGGACTGTCGCCTGTTAGTTGAGTGAACACCTGAGACAAAGTCTTTCTTATTGTTCATGAGCCTTTATCCTGGTTAGGAACCCCTTTACTTGGGTGGAGTTTAGTCCCAACTCAGGGGTGACTCAATGTTGAGAGTGATGAACAATGTGGTCTAAGGTTGGGAGGTTCATGGAAGGTCTGCACGTAGTTGGTGATGTTCTCACAAATATAAGTGGCAATTGTGTGATCAATTTACATGTTGCATTGTTATTCACGTGTTATTTTTATGGGTTTATCCTATGTGTGATTATAGTTGTCTGTATGCTTATGGGTATTTCATGTATATGTTTATTGTTTTTCACTATGAATCCATGCATTTACATAGCATATTTTTCTGTTCACGTTTTATATATATTAAGCTTCCACAAGAGTTATGTGTGTGCATATGTTTAATTGCATGTGGTTAGAAAATTATATGAGACATAACTTAGTTAGGATGCTAAGTATGTTACAGTATGTTCTTCATAGAGAACAGTTGTGTTCTCCAGTGTATCGTGGCCCAGCATGAATGGTCGGGGGCATTACAATTGGTATTTGAGCGCGAACGAGTGTTCTGGAGTAGCATGGTCTGTCCTGTATCAGGCTGGGAATGTTACAAAGACATTTTTAGAGATAAGTAAAGCATCGAAGGAGTGGCTCACCCCCAGCCTGTGTGAGGCTAGGGATGTCACAAATACAGTTCCAAAGTGTTGCATTTATTTGAGAAATATCATATTCATTTCCCCAAGTTCAAGAGATTCCAAAATGCCAACATTGTCATCAAGTTGGCCACATGGAATATGAATTCTTTGATATTCATCTCTATGAGAACTTTGTAAAGCATAACCATCCTTCATATATACGTTCTGAACACAAGAAAAATAAAAAAGTAAAGAACCACTATGGGTGGATCACTTCTTGGCAATGATAATATATATCAATCACATCGAAGAATTCATTCTCGGACATACCCTGCAATGGAAATACTTTTGTCTTCTCACCTTGTCCATCACAAGGGAAAACTATTGGTCATTGGCATTCAGTCTTAAAAATTCAAAGTCCTATCAATCAAGCAGTAACAATCCAACGCTATTTGGTTTGTGCTCATCCCAAAACTAATGGGTTTCCTCAAACCTCCATTTAGTACAAGAATTATAGCTTCCGCTCGGCAATAATTTTTGGTCATCTTTAAACCTATATTTTAGAGCACCTCCAATTATATGGCATCATATTATACCTAACTTAGGAAATTTTGTGGTAACAATTGAGCCTTAGATCCAAGTTTCAGGTTTTGTAGTCTTCCTTAAACCACCACCACTATTTAGTAGAAGAAATCATTTTATGCTATCCATTTGGTTTGTGGTCATTCCAAAACAACCAGAGAGCACATTCAACCATGGGTAGCTATACACTTCCATATTACAACTCTCTATGTGGACTCACATACACCCCTTTATATTAAAGGGGGAATGTTGGAAACATAATTCATAAGGGTTACGATATTATTGTTTGATTCACTTGATACCAAAAATGAAAATACACATGTGAATATGAACAATCATTGACAATCAAAGATACTTCTTGGAATATGAATCCAAAAGTCATCAAATTCATGTATTTATAAATCTATCATACAATACAAAATACATTCCACACTTATCTCCCTTTGATAATTTGAACACCATAATATGATATTGAGTATCCCATAAGGTGATGCCACATTCCACACTTATCTCCCTTTGATAATTTGAACACCATAATATGATATTGAGTATCCCATAAGGTGATGCCATTAGAACCTTGAGAAGAAAAGAAGGAAGAGAAAAAATTCCATAAAGAATATAAAGAAAGAGGTGTACAACGAAAACAAATACCAAACTAACTAAAGAGACATCTTTACAATCCCTGAAAAAAACTAATCATAAATTTTTCAAGAACCAAGAAAAAATATGCTAAAGTTAAATATGTAAATGGACATCACTTTCGACTTTTGTATGCCCACATTAAAGAGCACCAAAGTGGATAAATTCTAAGGGATTTTTAAGTAAAGGAAGAATCCTCCATGCATTATGTGGGGAAGGCACTTTTACTTTCAAAAATAGTCTAATTAAATAACTCAACAATTGATTTATTTCTTAATGTTTCATGTCTTTTGTTATTGAAATATAATTTGACAGAATCCTAGTTTTTCTCTTTCACTGTGGTAGTCCCATATCTTGGCTTGGTGTCGGAGTCCATAAAGGAATACCTATGGTTGCATGGAAAGGTTTTCTATCTTAGTCAGTCTCTTGATATTTAGTCTTCACAAAAAATAAGTACCTATTTATTCATTGCTCTAAGAAATTTTATCAAGATATAAGCATTATTCTATGCTTCTTATGGTTGAATGCATTGTAATTTTTGTAGAATTAATAAGAAATATGGATGTTTAAATTTTTTTTATTGTTATGCAATTGCTTAACTAACTAAATCTGTATATGTTACCTTGTTTTATGAATGAATACGATAAAACTCTTTTATACCTATGAATTAATGGTTTAACACAAAGATATTACATGTAAGACATAATTCCTCTAGACATTTATAGGTTAATTTTGTAATAAAATTATCTTTTTTTTAATTATATTTGGATTTCCTACAAAACTATTAATGTACATTCCTTGTTAATGCCTATGAATTAATCTATATTTCCTAGATGTATCGAAACTATGTATATATATAAGTAGGTGAATCAACATTTATTCATTCCTAGGAATTCTGGCCTTTTTATTTGATCCCTTATCACTTTTTTCTATTTAAATGTTTTGAAATAATGAATGTGATATGTTCACTTTCGCTTTATTTTTTACTATTTCAGCCCTATCTCTATTAGGAAGTTGCATGGTAATTTTGCCGGTTCTTTGTGACCTCCTTTTCTCTCGGCCAATTTTCCATTATGTACTTTTATTCAATACATTTATTAAAATCTATATAATTTTTTTTTTACAAAAATCTATATAATTTTTATTTTTCACTAAATAATTGATATATACATTTTGTTTTTCGCTAAATAAATGATATGTACAGTTTGAAAAAATGAGAATAAAAGAAGATAATACAGACAAGACAAAATTGGGAAACAGGAAAGAGTTGAGCGCATAGCGTTGAGTATATTCGTTAAGGGAAAAAATAAGTTGAGCTAAATAGGGTCGAGAAAATCAAGAAACAAAACAAGAGATACTAATTAACTCGTACAACTGGCCAGGATAGTTGGCAGTGTACAATCACACACTGTTGAGAATACTGATATATTTAACACTCCCTCTTAAACTCAACAGTTACAAACATCAGCACTGATAATGCCCAAGTGTTGTCTTTAAAAATAAAAAATGGATTTTCCTAGTGGCTTTGTAAAAATATCTGGGAGATGATCTCGAGAGCCACAGAAATGAAGTGTTATGTCACCATTATTGACTAGATTGTGTGTGAAGTGAAAACGAGTGTCAATATGCTTTATTTTCTTGTCAAACAAATGATTTTTGGATAGAACAATTGCTGAGGTGTTGTCACATAAGATAGGAGTTGGATCATTTTTTGTATATGACATACCATTCAATATTCTTCTCAGCCACACAACTTGATAGAACATTGCAGTAGAAGCGACATACTCTGCCTCTGCAGAAGATATGGATACAATTGGTTGCTTCTTTTATGCCCATGAAATCAGGTTCGTGCCTAAGTGAAAAGCATGTCCTGAGGTATTTTTCCTGTCATCTAGGCTTCCTGCAAAATCATTGTCTATGTAACTAGAGAGATTATTATCATCAGACTAAGTGTACAATACGCCAAAATTGAGAGTGTCTGCAACATATCTCAGAATCCTTTTCGCCATATTCTAGTGAGAATCTTTGGGGGATTCCATGAACCTGGAAACAAGACTGGCTGCATACATAATATCAGGCCTAGTTGTTGTAAGATAGAACAACTGTCTACTAAACTTTTGTACATGATAGATTCCATTGTAGGGCCTTCATCTTTCTTGCTCAATTTTGTGCCTGGGGGTATAGTAGTTTCTGTTGGATTGCAATCTTCCATGCAGAATCTTTTGATGACGTCTATTGCATACTTTTGCTGACAAAAAAAAATTCCTTTGGTTGATTGGTCTGCCTCAATCCCCAAGAAGTATTTCATGATGCCAAGATCTGTCATCTCAAACTCAGATTTCATGGCATGTTTAAAACGGGTTAACTCAATATTTCTGGTATATATCATGTCATCAACATATAAACATACCATCATAATTTTACCTTGTTGATTTGTTTTGGTGTATAAGGTTGGCTCATTTTGGTTTCTCCTGAAACCACTCTTGATCAAGTAAGTGCCATTTCGGTTGTACCAAGCTCTTGGAGCTTGCTTTAAACCATACAAGGCTTTCTTCAACTGATACACTTTGGTTGGCTTCTCTTGGACTTCAAATCTAGGTGGATGATCCACATAAACATATTCTTATAAGACACCATTCAGGAAATCTGACTTGACATCCATCTGGTATACTTTCCATTTGTGTTGAGATGTTATGGCTAAGAGAGTCCTTACAGTGTCCAACCTTGCTAGTGGAGAAATTTTTTTGCCATAATAAATATTTGCTTATTGTGAGAATCCTTTGGCAACAAATCTTTCCTTGTGTTTTTCAAGCTGTCCCTTTTCATTGAGTTTAGTTTTGTAAACCCACTTGACACCAATACTTTTCTTGTGTCTGGGAATATCAACAAGATCCCATGTCTTGTTCTTCTAAATGGAGTCAATCTCTTGGTTCATGGCTTGAACCCAATGTGGCTCTTGAGATGCCTCTTTAAAAGATGTAGGTTGACATGAAATTAATGAAAAAAGATTTTGTTGATCAATGCCATCCAACTGTTGATGGATTTCTCTCAAACTTCAAGTTCTCTAATTTTGAAGTGCAGATGATGAATTTGTACTTGAATTAGAGTTATCCTGAGAACATTCAGATTGTCCTTGTACCTGCAATCTTGGAAGAGCAGGCTAATGTGTTTGCTTTCCTTAATTCTCTGTGTCTTTAGGATGTGGCAAAAATGGATCTTCACTGTCCATTGGCTGATTTTCAGACTTGTTCCAGAATTGATTTTAAAAAAAAATTACATCTCTGCAGAGAATCAGTTTCTTTGATATTAGATTGTAGAGCCTGTAATATTTTGATGTTTCACTGTATCTAGTAAAGATGCATTTCTCACTTCTATTATCTATATTATTCCTTGATTCAGAAGGTATGTGAGAGTATGTTATGAATCCAAATGTCCTTAGATGAACAACATTTAGCTTTGTCCCACTCCATGCTTCTTGAGGGACCTTAATCTTGAGACCGGTGGTTGGAGATCTATTCAGGAGATAAGTTGAGCATGCTATTGATTCATCCCATAATGTATTTGACAAACATTTCTCTTTGAGAAGGCTTCTTTCCATGTTCATTATTATCTGATTTTTCCTTTCAGCCACTCCATTTTGTTGTGGAGTATACATGGTTGTAGTTTGCATGATGATTCCTTGTGATTTACAGAAATTTGAAAATTATTTCGAGATGTATTCTCATCCTCCATATGAACTTAGAGCATTTACATATTTGACACTTTGTTTTTTCAGCTTCAACTTTGAATTCATTGAACTTTACAAAAGTTTCAGACTTGTTTTTGAGAAAATAGATCCAAAGTTTCATGCTAAAGTCATCAATAAATGTTATAAAATAAACACTACCACCTATTGAATTTGTTTTCATTGGTCCACATAGGTCAGTGTGAAATATCTCTAAGTGTTTTTTGGCTTGAGTGGATGCTTGTGGAAAACTAGTTCTCTTATGTTTTCCAAGAATGAAGACTCACATGGGGAATTTTGCTTTTTGAAGACAGGGAGACCTTGGAGCATGGAGTTCTTTTGTAGAAGACTTAGACTCTGAAAGGGTATATGTCCAAATATTTCATGCCAAAACATAGTTTCATTGGGCGTGGATGCACTTTGTGCATAAGATTGGATCATATTTGCAGTTCTGAGGGTCAGGGGAAACATTATATTCTTGGTCATGTGGATTTCATAAATCAATTTTTTGTTGGGGTTTTTATCATATATCCTAAATGATGCTCCTCCAAAAAGTACCGTATAGCCATGTTCAATTATTTTCCCTAGACTTAACAAATTATGTATCAGATCTGGAACACGATCGACATTGTGTATGTCTTTCTTTACATTTTGTTTAGTAAGATTAGGTACAGTTCATTTTCCTTGAAATTTGACAAAAGAATCATTTCCAAGTGTAATATAGAAATAAATTGAAGAATCAATGCATAAGAGTAAATGTTTGTTACATGTCAAGTAATTGATGCAGCCACTATACAATAACCAAATATCTTTATGTTGTTCTTCAAACTTGTGGCATGAGAGAAACATACCTTCTGAGGTTTCTCCTTCATGACTTGAGACATGTGCTCTGCCTGAGTGTTGATCTTCTTGCTTCTTATGGAATTCAGATTCATAGTACCCAATTTTTTTTCATTGTTAGCATTGTATGATTTATTTTTCATTTGATCTTCTCCCTTTGCCTCTTTGAAGCTGGAAATTTCAACTCTGGTTCTGTTGTCTGTGACTTTGGAAATTTTGATTATGGTTTTGTTGTCTGTGACGTTCACTTGAGTGATGGTTACTTGAACTTCTCCCTTTTCCTTGGTGACCTCTGCCTCTGCCTCTCCCTCTAATGAAGGAGAATTGAGTCTTGAAGGCATTGTGTATTGACTCATCTTCAAGATGTAGTCTGGTCTCATGTGTTAATAGAGAGCCCATTAATTCATATCTTGAAAACATTGACAGATCCTTGGATTCAAGGATGGTTGTAACAACCATTTCAAATTTATTTGGTAGGATTCTGAGGACTTTCTCAACAATTATTTGATCAAGGATAGCTTCATCAGTCAATCTGATATGGTTTACAATTCCCATGACTCTAGTCATAAACTGATCAACGCTTTCATACTTTGTCATTTTTAAAGTCTCAAAGTGTGTCCTCAAGGTCTGCAGTTTGACTATTTTGACTCTGTCATTTCCTTGGTAAGATGATTTAAGGATGTCCCAGACCTATTTTGAAGTTGCATCACCTATGATTTTTTAGAAAATCGAGTCATCCACTGAATTTTGAATCCAGAATTTGGCATTATTCTCTCTGTTTCTCTGTGTTTCCTGAGAAGTTATCTATTGATTGGTCATGGAAGCAAGGTCTGTTGGATCTGGTTCCACGTATCCAAGATCTACTGGCTCCCAACACTCTTGTTCTTGTAAAAAGGATCTCATTCTAAGAGACCAAAACTCATAGTTCTTTCCAAGAAGAATCGGTCCTTCTGCTGGTCCTAAATTGCTAGAGCTGACCATCTTGTAAAAAAAAATTAGTAGAGAAAAAAATTGTGAGAGATTTTCTTGCTTACTTGTTTCTTGTGAAAAAAACCAAGTCCGTGAAATATGTTGTGTGACTTCAGGATGAAAAAACATGGGGTAGATTACTTCTTTGGCAACTGTATCCCCTCTAATGGAAGAATTGGGTTGTCTGAGTTTACTTGAGAGCCAAAAACAATAGAAGTTTAGCTTCTCATGTGACTAGGGGATGAAAACCAGGCACTCCGGGTCTTCGAGCTTCGGGCGTTTCGACGTTGAAGGTCTCCATTCCTATGAATAGCCAAATGGTTGAATAATAGTTTTATTCCAATGATTGACGATCCTCGTTGAGTTGAGATCAACGATCCTCAATTAATTCATGGCTTCGGGTGATATTCCTTTATATCCTTTTGCAAGGATCAATGATCCTCGTTGATTTGAGATCAATGGTCCACAAATACTTCGGGGATTTTTCACTGCTTTTAATAGCAAAACGCGCGAAGTGCCGAAGTGGAAAATTTTCTTGAGAGAGATAAATCCAACGGTTTTTAGGCCTTTGCAAATGAACGACCAAGATCTTATTCGGAACTCCGACGTTCAGGAGTTTCCATTTTCTAATACATGCAACCCTATGGAGTTTCGAATCTCTGAAGTGCGAAATTTTCCTCCATGTGGCCTTTTGATTTTGACGACTGAGATTTACTTCAGAAATTCAGGCTTCGGGTGTTCTGAGTTACACAACATCATAAACCTCTGAAGTGTTAACTTTCTAAAGTGACAGATCTGTCGACGTGTGTCCATAGCCTTCAAGGGCTCAAATTTACTTCAGGACTTCTGGTAGATCTCTCTCCGCAATACCTTTTGGAGTGCTAAGTCTCCGAAGTGAGGGATCTCGCACCACGTTTCCTCATTGATGGACGGTCCAGATGATCTCTGGGCTTCATGCCTTCAAAAGTTTTGGATTCTCGTATATGTCTTTCTTCCGAAGTGATTATCGTCGAAGTGTAGGATCTCCTGCTACGTGTCAACTTTGATCGAAGGTCTAGATCTAGTTCGGCTCTTCAGAACTTCTAGAGTCCTTCACTCCTCATCTTTTGTTGGCTTTCTACCAGAGTACGATCTCGCCAGACACGTGTCACTTTATTGAATATCTATGACCACGAGTGATTGCAGAGACTTGACTCGCTCACTCTTTAATCTCCTTTCCAATCTCCGCAAAGTGAACATGCTTTTCCGTAGTGGGTTCAACATCCATCGTTGATCTGTTGATATGACAAGATCAACAGTCTTGAGAAATTGCGGGCTCACAACTTGCAAAAAAAATAATTTCCTCTCTGCTTCCCACAATTCCTTCTCATCATCGATCTCTCTCCAATGATATCTGATGGTCTAGACTTGATCTTTTCTTGATTTGATAGTTGATCTTTCTCTTGCTCTGATCTTACGGCTAAGAAAAAATTCTCTTTACATGTTGGCTCGTCGTCCTTTCTAAGATTGATTAATGGATGAGATTTGTTCACAGAGTCGATCTTACGGCTGATCTTTATTCTCCTTTGCTTCTTATGAAAACTTTCTTCTTAAGAAATAATTTCACGAATTCTTTAAATGCTCTCAAAATCTTTAATTGTTCTCTTCTTTCTGCACTTCTTCTACCTCGCGCTTGATGTCTGCAACAATATTTTGAGCGACTGTTGACTGCAAACTGCTCTCCAAGCTCTATGAAGAATCTTGCATCTCGTGCTCTCATCTACAAGACAATGTAGGCTCTGTGCTCTTCTTCTTACTATCGGGCTGCTCTCCATGCACTATGAAGAGGCTTACATCCTAATCTCTGATACCATGACAAAATGAGAAGTAAATAAGATAATACAAAGAAGACAGAATTGGGAACCAGGAAAGAGCAGAGAGCATAGCTTTGAGTATATTCATTAAGGGAAAAAATAAGTTTAGATAAATATCCTCGAGAAAATCAAGAAACAAAACAAGAGATCCTAAGTAACTCATATAGCTGGCCAGGACAGCTGGCAGTGTACAGTCTGATATATTTAACACAGTTTAGACTTCTATATTGCAATTTGAGGAAACAAGATAATTTGTAATTCAAAGACTTGAAAGACAATATATACTTTTATGAAACTATATACCAAATATACTTTTATGGATTCAAAACTAGATACCAATTCTTGTATTGTTTGCATAAAGGAAAAATGCTCCTACAGGATGCTCTAGGGTGTCAAGATAGAAAATAGTTAGATCCAATTTGATATAGTAGGTTGATGTTTTGAAACTAAAATTAATGTGTTTGGATGAAGATCATGAAATGATTAACTTATCATCTTGCAAGAATTCAGGATTCTTAAGTCTTATAAATGAATTAAGGCATAATTGTTTGTAGTGAGTACTATAATGAATTTCTTACCATAGTTAGACACCATTCTGTGAAAAATACATCATAACATACTCACAATACCAAGGAGCCAATATAAGTGATTGGACACTCTAAATGTCTCTTCTATTTGTTAAAAATGCAGAGCACAAATTCATTCATGGATCTCTTAATCATTAATACTCTAAATGTCTCTTCTATTTTTTAAAAATGTAGAGCACAAATTCATTCATGGATCTCTCAAGTGTTAATACTCTAAATGTCTCTTCCATTTGTTAAAAATGTCGAGCACAAATTCATTCATGGATCTCTAAAGTGTTACTGGAACTATAATATATGTATTTTGTGTGTGAATATTTTTTTTGTGTTCCAATTCTGTTAATGTTCTACATAAGCAACTCAACAATCTTGTTGAATCATACATTTTTTTCAATTTTATGTTTATACCCTAAGAAATATTTCGGGTGTCCATACATTTTATATGTTCGTTTCCATATAAGTGTTTAATATTTTAATACATGGGAACATTATAATAATAAATTTATATCAAAATCATGAAAAAAAATGAGTGATATCTCCAAGCAATTCAACTTCTGCTAATTATTTCACTTAATCAAGTTAAAAAAAAAAAAAAACTATTCAATAAACTTTTATTTAACTTACCCAATATTGGTAAATTAAAAGTTAAAGCATTTGTAACAAATTAACAATGCAAGTTTGTCATGCACCTCATATATTTGCATGAAAATAACTGAATGGTAAGTTTCAACTTTGAAGCATTATTATTATGCATATAAAATTCATCCCTTCACTATTTTATTGGTAAATGCAGAAAATAACATTTCTCACCAAATTGTTATGCTTGCAAATGCAATATAACCTCCCAACAACATTCCTCCATTTACCAAAATGGAAAGAAGCATCTTCTTTACTTCAAAAGAAAGTCACTCAATCAAGCTTTGCAAAAACCATAAGGCTGAAAATGTATCTCATTAGCCTTATAGTGAAAACAAATTTCGAACAGAAAAATTCAGGAAATAAATCATCAAATTCAAACTTACTCTTTACATCTAGATATGGATTCCAATGCATGTCTTTTTAACTCTGGTTATTATCATCTTCGAGCAAATTAGTTTCTTGGAAATCATTAAATGGTGAAGAAATGAAAGAGAAAGCCTCATTTTAATTCTTATCATCAACTCGTTTTATCAAGAACTCGTTTTGTACTCCTTAAATTGTTTGAGAACATGTTGCAATCAAACTAGTTTTAATGGAATAATGGATTTTCTCTTTATCAAGGAATCCTTGAGCTTGAATACTAAAGAAAAAACTACAATTTCAAATACACAATTGCTTAATACACATCACTTCATGATAAAAAATAGGTCTGACAATTCAAATCTTACATTGGACATTGGATGCTCGAAGGAAATTGTATTGAGTATGCATAAATAAAGTGTTGGAAACTGCACTAATTTGGCCAAAACTCAAGCTTAAAAACCAATTCAATATTCAAGCATGTAAAATAACTTAATCTCTTAAAATGACATTGATATGCAATGAAATTTTGAACTTTAAGATATGCAATAAAATTTTGAACTTGAAGAAGCAATTAGTATGGCTTGAAATTACATTTTTCACTAAAGATGTCATGCTCAAGATGAAAATTGCACATTTTCATCTTTGTTTTGTGTGAAAATCCTCTTTGGGGTTGCTAGAAATGCATTATTTTCAAACTTGAAGTAGAGGATAACGATGCCCCTTAAAGAAAGTGACAAATATGCATTTTCAAGCTCAATAAAAGAGTTGGAAAGTGCACATGTTATCATTCCCAAAGAAGACAACCTTTATCTCATATGTGTTGGATACATGCCAATGAATTTCCCATGTGGTCACATGCACATGTATGCATATATATTAGGAATGTGCATTTATGCACTCTTTTTAGAAACTGGTGGATCTAATTATAATTAGTTAGTCTAACTGTTTGAGAGATGTTATATATACGAGCATACCCATAGAGGTGAGAGCGCATTCTATGAATAGTGTGTCAACAAGACACAATACTATGGAGTACAGTGTGTCTGTGAGGATATGATGGTTGTATGCATGTGCTGACTATTGTAATTCTCCCTTGAATAATAAGAATACTGAATATCATTGCCCCGTGGTTTTTTCCCGCATTGGGTTTCCACATAAATCAATATGTTTGTGTGATTGTTTTTGTGTTGTGTTTGGTTTGATGTTCTCAGTTTTATGCTTTGTTTTCCTTCCGTTGCCCAAAAAGTGGTATCAGAGCGCATAGTTGAAATATATGAGAGTGAAGGAAAAGAAAATCCAGTCAGTGGAAATCATAATAGGTTAACCGAGCACATAGTTGAAAGGACCATCAGTCGTTATATCAAAGTTAGGTAGACCATAAGGAAAAAAATGTTTTTTTTGGAAGGAGGGGCGATATTTTCTTTCCTATCATGCGCTAGCCCTGTTAAGGGGGGCGCTTATACACTCATAAATTTATGCTTGGTTGAAATTATCAAGAATATTGTGCCCTACACATTATCCCTAATTCGGAGCTCATCGCTCTCATGGTATATGGGAGGTGCAATACTGGCAGATCATCGCTCTTCATGATTCAAGGCAAAAGTGATAACTTTGGAAATGGGTGGTATGAAAAACATTTTTTCGTGGGATGAAATCGTGATATTAAAAGGAGTTTTTGCATAAAGCACAAGACATAATATAATAAAGGATGGGTTGATTTTTTATTATGAACAATCAATTTTATAAATGGATGGAGGTTCTTCTCTAATAGGTGGATGTTTTGTTTTTTAAGTGAAAAAGGTTTTAAAATATATATAGTAAATATTTTTTTTTAATTAAACATTTTTCAGTTCAATATTGAATTTTAAGATTGGTTCCTCCACATATTATAAAGAGCTTTGTTTATTATAAGTAGTGGTTTCGACAATTTTTGTGTTAGTGGTGAAAGTGAAGAGTTCTAAGTTTGAGGCGGAGAAATTCAGCGACAAGACTAACTTTGCACTATGGAAAATCAAGATGCGAGATCTACTTGTGCAACAATAATTGCAAAAGGTGTTGGTTAGAAATACAAAGAAACCAAAAGGCATGATAGACGAGGGATGGGAAGATCTAGATGCAATATTCCTCGGTACCATTCATTTTTGTTTGGTAGATGAAGTGTTTCTTAACATCGTTGAAGAGGAGAAAACAACATGTTTGTGGAACATATTGGAGAGTTTGTATATGACAATGTCCTTGATGAATAAAATCTTATTGAAGAGATAACTATATATCTTGTCGATGAAAGAAGGTACGGAAATTGTTGATCACTTGAATGTTTTAAATACTTTGATTTTTCAATTATCTGGTAAGGACGTAATGTATGAAGATGAGGACAAGGCAGTTATAGTACTATGTTTGTTGCATGAGTCTTGGGATCATCTGGTCACAACTATGTGGTTTAGCTCAACATATTTCATTGATTATGACACTGTTGTGGGAGCTTTGTTGTATGAGGAGATGAAAGAAAGATCTAGTACGGAAGCCTCAACAAAAGAAACAATGGTGGTCATAGGTCCATCTACATAAGGAGGGAAACATGATATAGGTATAGTGAGGTCTAAGTCGAAATACAATAAGGGCAATGGGAGAGGTTGGTTATGTGGTAAATTTGGGCATCTCAAGAAGGATTGTTGGAAAAGACAACAAAAATCCAAGGAGGACTCCACAAAAGAAGCAAATTCAGTGACAGGTATGGTTGATGAAGTTTTGTTTGTCTGTTGTGTCTCACCACCTATGTTCACATAGAAGGTGCAAGGTGGTGATGGTTGAGTCATCGTAAATAATAAAACAAAAATGTATTTACTTTGGAGTTGTAAAAGTTATTGATTGCATGTAAATGGGAATATGTCTGTAAGACCTAGATAGGCATGTGTACCCCTGCTTTATCAGCTCACCTATGAAAATTCTAGATGTAGATTTAGGTAGATTGAATATGTGGGGGGGGGGGGGGAACATGCATGTTGGGTTAACCTTGACTCAGTGAAAGAGTTAATGAGTTAAATATGTTTTTTAGGTCAAAGTAGGTGGTTTTTCAAGTCCCTGTTGTTTGGATATCCCATGGTATTGTGTCCATGTATTGTATGTAATGAAGCATATAAAAGGTTTGGTGAACTCCATTGTAAATGGGCCTGGAGGTAAGTGGTGACATATTACTTGGTCGGCTTGGTCATATTTGGTCAAGGTTGTTCGAATGAAAAGTTAGAGGTGCAGAAGTGTGTCCATGTTAGAAAGGTGGGTTTGTAGAAAGGTTGATGTGTTGGCAGGTCAATCAAGTCTTTGAGAATATATAATGAAGGTAGGTTTGTATCCATGGAACTTGGAAAGCATTACAAGGAATCTGGGATTGAATAGGCATGTTTAGTAATGCCAAGTTGCAACAATAGTTGTGGACATAAGCGATTGTGCTATCTGGCAACTTGGTCACCATCAGTTGCAAAAGAAAGAAAGATTTAGGAAGAGGTGTGAACATGTCATCTCGTAATTACTCAAATATGAATTTATTTGGTTGTGATGCTTAATTTTTTTATTAGCACTCTAAGTAGGACCCAGATCAAACAGATATATCTTTGATATGGTGATGATGTTAAGGGATGCAGATTGTGGGATCCTACCACCCACAAAATCATCATGGATAGGCATGTACTGTTTAATGAATATCTTTTTATAAAATATGAAAGGTTCAAAGCATGACTTATAGTAGAAGGGTATTTGAAAGGTATTTATTTACATGAAATTTTCTCACCAGTTGTTAACATATTCTTTCTATTCGTGTTGTGTTAGCACTAGTTGTGTTACTTGTGTTAGAAATAATAGGTGTGTTTGTTTAACCATAGGCCGAAGCCACCCCTGAGCACCTTAAGCTTGACACAGATAATAATTCTGGAAGCAAACCCTAGGACCAAAATCCAATCAAGGTAGTGTACCACTCTCCATAGCTAGCATACCAAGTAGAAAGTCCAAACCATAACCAAGAGAAATTCCATGCCTAAAACCGAAAATACTAGTTGTAGAAGTTGTAGCTGCAGGTACTCTCCAAACTTGCGCAATTACTAAATTTATCCAGTGCAGACTAAATTTCTATAGTTGTGAGTTGTGTGTGTCCAAATGAGCTCTGGAATCTTGTATTTATATTTCTCTTCCTTAGCTGTCTGGTTCGACTTCTCTTTCTAGAGGCTAAAAACTCAATATTAATTATTTTCTTTAGCCGACTTGTCTTCCAGGGTTATGTCCAATGCTTTAGGTTTTCTTATTTCTTCCAGTAATATTCTATTCTTCTTAGGGTTACACGTGGAGGTTTAATACCTCCTGCAACTACCATAATATCAACACTCCCTCCTAGCTAAGGAGGTATTTAAGGGTAATGATCTTGAGCAAAAACATACCATTCAATGGGTAACATCATCATAGCCACACAAGCTATCTCATGACCAAATCACGAGAATCATCATCACTATCAGTATCATCTAATAGCATCAACTGTATCATCTCTCAAAGTCATACTCCATTTGAGTAATCAGGCATGATGTTGGATAAGTCCCTCACTCCACAAAGTCATACAGGAATCATTCTTCTAATCCAGACATATGTCCTAAAAGAATAATTATTCCAACAGATGTTGGAAGCCACGCCATGGGCTACAAGGACTATTCTTCTAATCCAGACATACATCCTACAAGAATAAATGTCATGGACCATTTTCATCCTGCAGAATGTCTCTCCACTAACACACTGACTATCCATTTGGATGATAATCATTTCCAACGCTATTGATAGTCCTCATCGCAATCAAAACAATGACATTCAATAGAACACAATTGTGTCTATCCATAGTAGTACACAACTACTATCCAGTGGTACACAACCACACCAAGTAGCACATGACTACTTAATTAGTGACGCATAGTCACAACCAATGGGAAACATCCACCATAGTAGAATACATCTACTATCCAGAGACATATAGTCTCCACAACAATCATATCATCTAATATCAAACTGCATAAAACAATATCATGATATAAAGTAAGTCATTTGGGTCATTATTCCAATCACATATGTGAAATCTAGAAGATCATCTTCCCTCATAAAGTAAAATATCACCCATGGGATATCTGGAATATTCTTCTCAAGAACAAAAGAATAACTACCCTTGAATTTCGAGCCTAGACCATTCACCTAACTAGTCCATTCCTCTAGCACTAATCATACTGAAAACTAGAGAGAATGAGTTTGTCCTGGGGAATGTTTATCCTTAATTGTTGAACGTGGACCATTCACCTAACTGGGCCATTCCTCCGGTACTAATCATAGTGAAACATGGAGAGAATGAGTCTACCTTAGGGAATTACTATCTGGACCATTTCCTAATGGAAATGATTGTCCTACAACAACCTCCAAAATGGACCATTCTTCGAAGTTGCTCACAACTATGAACTTCAAAAGAATGACTTCCCGACAAGGACGACCATTCTATTTGACCACTGATCAGAGTGACTTACAATAAGAATGTTTTTCCTCTACGATTCCCCCACACTGGCCAAAAGGGGAATCACATTTTATGGTACATCAACAATCTATCCGACCATTTTCATTACGAAAATGACTGTCCTATCTGGACCATTTTCCAAACTAGAAAATGCGTGTCTGCCAAAAATCTCAAACCCCTTTCCGAATTGTAAAGGAACTTCTCATCCTGGACCATTTTTCAAACTGAAAAATGACTGTCCATAAATCAATAACATATCAGTGCTCCTTTGCAACCTAGGAGTAATCTCTTCCTTTTTCAATAAGGAATTTGTCTCCACAAGCCCCATCTTGTTTCTTAAGTATGCAAACTTTTCATCTCAGGCAGAGGCATTACCAAAATATCTACTATCTGTGGAGATATATTAGAGAACCACTTCTATTTTATGGACTTCATCACAGAGAATATGATGTTTTATCTCAATGTACGTCGGTCTGTCATGGAACACTGGTTTAATCTGAAGGCTTCATATAGCTCTGATAATTACAACATATCATGGTTGAATTCAACACTTATGTTTCCTTCTATCTCATGATATCAGTGCAAGACGCAAAATGAAACATATCCAAGTAGCACTTCTTCTTTCATCAAGAGAGTTTTCCATGGATTAGCAATCCATCATCCCAGACTTCTGAGTAACTATTCAGATACACTATCTCTGTCATAGAAAATTTTCACCACGCTTCTATTTTATATGAGATACTCTACACCAAGTTGTTTGAATCCATACAAGGTCTTCTTATATATGCATACATCTCTCTCTTTCTGGTATAATCTTCTTTCTCACTTGATTTATTGGAAAGAACAGTCTTTTACATGTAAATTCCAATCCATGGATACTAAAAGAGGTATATCTGGTTTACTGGAACAAGTTGTTGTCATAGTCTTCTCACTCCTCTTGAAGAAACTATGAATCTTGCAATGCTTTCATTCATAAGTTTTTTTCACATTTTCTTACATACAATGTTCTTTATCACAAATTCCATTTCTTCTTCTTGATTGCTTCTAGTGGGTTCAAACCAAGGCAATAGTCTTTGTGAGTCTCGGTATAATAACTGGTTGTTCTATATTTTCTTTATTTCTTCGAATCTTCATGTTCCTCTGCATGTTTATCTTTAGCTCTCGGGTCCATGGAATATTCTATAGATTCCATTCCTTGAATATTCCAACTTATTCCTTTCATCATGAGATCATGGATGTATATGGACAACTAAGGATACTTTAAGGCTTATTTTCAAAGAAGACTTCTTCTGAACACGTGCTACTTATCATGGTTTCTACTTTCACTGGGAAAATAGACATATACTTCATAATCCTCAATGTATCATATCATTTAGGATTATATCCCTCCTAATCCTTGCTTCATGAATGAATGCATGATCTTCTTTTGGAATTATGTAATCATCTCTCTCCAACTAAGAGAGTCCACGCTTTCATTTGCATCATTATTTCCTTCTACAAAGTGTTACAAGTCTTTTTCTAATTTCCTCTTGATTGTTGACTTCTTTCTATTTTGAATTCTTCTGGGTATCTTCAAGTTTGATTATGATTTCGTATTATCTAGAATTTGTTACTTATATAATATATTCCACAGGAATTGTTACCAAGGATTTTCAACATACTTCATCTTCTCATGTGTATTACTTGAATTGTAGTCATCGTGATAGCAATCCTTATCTTTTTATTCTTCCATAGGTATTGTTTCACTTGAACATATTGTCTTATAAGAAATAGATATGCATGATATATACAGAAACTATGTAAATATGGTATGCACAAAAAATTTGAAGAATATTGTTACCTTGACTTAGAAGAAGAAATCTTGCTTCATCTTGTTTGACTTTCTTTGAGGGTTCCTTTTCTTTGACAATTGTTGCTTCGTGTATTTCCTTCCTTTTCTTGATTTGGTTTATTCAATAGCTTGTAGTTGATCTCTTAAGTGAGAGATTCTTACCAAGTATGATGTTATGTTGTCATCATCATTCATTTTTATGTCACAAAGCTCATTCTTCAGACTCATTACTTGTCCAAAGTTTCTAACTAAGAAGAGGTTAGTTAGGGCATCATGCATATTCTTAGATGAGTCAATATGAGAGATGTAGGGAATCAAGTGGTATTTTACAGAGTCCACTATGATACTCATGGAATTGATGTCATTATTATTGAACTTCTCCATAACTGCGACATTATGAGGTTTCTTCTCATTTCCTTCTTCAAATTGTGGTTCCACAATATTTCCTTTCATGATATCCAACACTTTACCTTTGGCAAGGATGAGATAAATCCTTGTATTCCATGCTTTGAAGTAAAAATCCCCTTCTGATTTCTTCTCTGACTTCATAGAGTAATTCATGACTTCTTTGACTTAGTCAACCTTTGACTTTGACCAAAAAATCAAACTTGATGTCTTAGATTGTTGAGAGTACCAAGAGGTGTGATAGATTAGGGCACACTAGGATAACTATAAATTAGGTTCATCTCTTCACTTAAGGTTCCCCAACAAGAGGGTTAGGATTTCGTTGTTGCAATAAAAACTTGGACTGCAACTGCAACTGTATATGAGGAAATCCTCCCAATCTATCTTTCAATGGTTAGACTATCTAAAGATAGTGTGGGCCCATAACCTATTATAAATAATAGGTGTTCTCATTTAACCATAGTAAATATAGAAATATTGTCACCCGACCATAGGCTGAAGCCACCCCCGAGCACCTTAACCTTGAAAGAGAGAATAATTTTGGAAGAAAACCCTAGGTACAAAAGCCAATCAAGGTAGTGTACCACACTCCAGAGCTAGCGTACCAAGAATAATGTCCAAACCATAACCAAGATAAAGTCCAAGCCTAAAACCAAAAATACTAGTTGTAGTAGTTGCAGTTGCAACGACTTTCCAAAGTTGCACAATTAGTAAATTTATGCAGTGCGCACTAAATTTCTACAGTTGTGAGTTGTGTGTGTCCAAATGAGCTCCACCATCCTGTATTTGTATTGCTCTTCCTTAATTGTCTCGACCGACTTCTCTTTCTAGAGACTAAAAACTCAATATTAATTATTTTCTTTAGCTGACTTGTCTTCTAGGGTTATGTCCAATGATTTAGGGTTTCTTTGTTTCTTCCTGAAATATTCTATTCTTGTAAGGGTTACACGTGGAGGTTTCATACCTCCCGCAACTACCATAATATCAACAACTTGAGCTTGAGTTAGTACAACTAGATTTTAAAACTATTTTACATGGATATTTTGGGAAAGGGGGATGTATATGGAACAACCAGAACGATTAGTTGAGAATCGCAACAAAATATTTCTTTACAAACTCAATAATCATTGTATGGCCTGAAGCCTTCTAGGAAAATGGTACAATATTTTTTATTCCTTCATGGTGAGCCAAATTTTATAAGAAGTGAGTATAACCATTGTGTTTATGGTATATTCATTATCTTCGCGTTATATGTTATTCTTTTTGCATGCACAAGCATGGTTGAGGTCAACATGTTGGATCAGTTGGTTAGGACATTTTTATGAAGGATATGGGAGCAACAAACTAAATATTGGGCATGAAAATACATGGAGACAAGAAGGATGGTTAATCTTGGCTATCGCAACAGAAGTATGCGGTGAATAATGTGAAACTGGTAAAATCCCTTTGGCTTTCCATTGTAAGTTCTCTTCAGGTTTATGTCCTAACTGATGAAGGAGAAAAGGGTTATATGTATCGAGTATTATCTTCTAGTAGGAAGTTTGATGATTGTGATGGGGAAATGGTCATCATTTCACATGTAGTTTGTGTTGTCAGTAGACACATGGAAAAACCAGGTGAAGGGCATGGAAATGGGTTCTTCAAACAAAGAAGCACAAGGATCACTTATAGTCGTTGCAATGATTTAGTCTATGGATATGATTCATGATATTTGGATGACAGGAGATCTACCTCGGGTTGTGTCTTAAAATAATGCAAGGATCTATTATGTAAGTTTGGATAGGTATAGGATGTGGTGTTCTGTGTTGGTCAAAGTTTTTGAATTTGACTAACAGACCAACATATCAAAATGGGAAAAGCGCATAGGTTTATAAGACCGGTTACTAATGGAGGTAGAATGGTCCATACTAGAGTGAATCGTGCATGCATGTTCATGTAATGGTATTTTTAGAGAAGTTGCAGAGTTGCGATGGTGTTTGGCTTCTCTTGGATTTCATAAAAGATAAATTAGTTAAGGGAATGACATATAAGATAAATTGTTGTCAAGTTGGAGACTGTTGGAAACATGCCAACGGATTTCCCATGCATGCAACTATATTAGGAATGTGCATGCATGAACTCTAAAGTGAACACATTATGTAACTGGTGGATCTAATTATAATCAATTAGTCTAACTCTTTTAGAGATGTTATATTTATGAACATACCCATAGAGGTGAGAGAGCAATGTGTGTAGAGGGTGTGAGAAAGACACAATATTATGGAGTACAGTGTGTCTATGATGACAGGATGGTTTGTTACACATTATTTTCGTCATCCCTATGATCGTTAATGATGTAAACCTATCTATTGCCTTTAGAGGGGTCACAGTGGCCTAAATTCCTGAAGAGAGAAGGAAGAAGAACTTTTCCTGAGAAAAGAAGTTGCATTTTACTATGTAAAAAACCTTATAAAGAGAAATGTACGCAGGTTGCTATATAGGCAGGATGCGGAAATGACCAATTTCCGCAGGTTACTATATAGCCAGAGTGCGGACTTTCCGCAGGTTGCTATATAGCTAGGGTGCGGAAATTCCAGCACGTGGGAAAAACGTAAGGTTTCTCGAATTTTCTAGAAGGAGAAGCTTCTTGGGTGAGGTGGCATCCGAACGGTTTGGATCTTACTCGCTTTCATGATTTAGTGGGATCATCCTAACCTCCTCACCCTATCTTCTTCAACTTATAAAAGGAGAAGAGTTCTCATGGAGAAAAGATTGGTTCATGGTTCTTGGTTGTGGTTCTTTGGCTTGGAATTATCAGTTTGGTTGGAGTGGCTTTGAGATTTTCTTTGTCAAGATAGATTGTGAACAGCTATCAGATCTATGGTCTCAGAATTCTTGGAGGCAAAGTGTGTGGGAAACGAAGGACAGTTGGAAGGGACCTTACGACATCAAGGCAACGATTGTAATCTCTCTTTCACATTTAATATGATACAGTAATATGATTCTTTCCTATAAAACTTGTTATGTTTTATTGTATGATTCCTTGATCACATACATAGGTTTATATTGAGTTTATGCTATCGCTATCATTTTGTTTGGTTTGTGTTGTTTTGATATTGATTGCACAAGAGCACTGGAGCGAAGCGGGAGCAACAAAGACTATAGGAAGCGATTATAAGGTATGTTACTTATTCTTGCCTCTCAGTAAATTCAATATTTAAAACTTAAGGAAAGCGTCCTATTCTGTCTTGTTTTGTTCCAGATCCAGGTGGATCTTGGGGAGATCGGTTTGTGTCCGCACTTACGGATTTATCCATAAACATGGTTGTATGCCTATGTTGGCTATTGTAATTCTCCCTTGAATAATAAGAATACTGACTACCATTTCCTCGTGTTTGTTTCTCTCATTGGGTTTCCACATAAATTACTGTGTTTGTGTGATTGTTGTTGTGTTGTGTTTGGTTTGATGTTCTCATTTTTATGCTTTGTTTTGCTTCCGCTAGCCAACAATATGGAAGCCAAATACCAAAAATATTGCTCATTGATTCTTAAAGAAGGAAAATATTGATTACAAAATCAAAGATATTGAAACAACATGGATGCTCAATCAAGGTGGATACCTTCAGTTTATTCTCCTAATTCTTTAATTAATGAAAAACAATTAATGTAATGAACCAACAATCACAAGTTTTGTGTAAGGATGAACTCGAAAAGTGATTTTTTCATCTTTGTTGAACTTCATGAGTTTGATGCAACTCTCAAGAAGCACAAAGAGATATATCAAGGAGGACAAAAAAATTGGTTTAACAGTTTCCCATGAGCTTGAAATCTAATGGCATCTTCTAAAAAAATCCATAAATTAGTCATTGTTATGCTTGTTGATTAATTGGGTTTGTTTGTTATACCACTGAGACGTGGGGGAGTGAATCAATTGTTACTATGATTAAACAATTATACCTATTTTAAACTCATTACAGAACACTGAATGATGATCACAATAATTTAGGGAAGTAATCAATAAAGTATTCAACATCAATCACACACATGAAGTATAAAAATACAAATATTCCTGAGGAAACCCATAAAGGGAGAAAACCTCTTTTTCTTCGAATGATAGGCAGGCTTTTCATGTTATGTACATCATCTATCTTTGAGCACCAACTCAATGTGAGGCTACCACCTCTGTTTTACAAGCTGCAACTTGCTGAGAGCACCAACTCTCTAGTTTCTCTAGCACCCAATAGAAGGAAGCACCGACTCCCTAAGTGTTCTAGCACCAGCTGGATGGAAGCACCAAATTCCAGTCACACAAGCACCAACCTGAACAACAAAGAACAATAGTTCTCCCTTGCACCACCCTACCACCCTATTTTTTCTGGTTGAAACCAGATTGAAGATACAACTCCATGTGTTCAAGAACCCACTTGAAACTCTGAGGACAATAGTCCTCCCTAGCACCACTCTACCACCCTGAGATATAAATATTTTCTTTCTAAAATTTATTACAGTGATACATTATTTATCAATGACTTACCAGTCTCATTATTGTTCGACTACACTGCTCTTCTCTACCTACATCAGTGTGTTCTTTCTCCCATGTTGTTGTGCTTAAGTTCTCATACAGTCTGTTGTTTTCACTATTTCTGCTTTGTCCAACTTATGTTATTCATATCTGCATCTTTCACGCTTTGTTCCTTCTATCTCCTTGATCACATACAAGTCAAATTGTTTTACCGAGAAACAACAACCTCTCTTTGTCACAACATTTTTCTTTTATTCCTGCTCTCATCATCCATTATACTCCGCATCTCCAACACTCAAGTCAGAAATCTCAAAAACGTTTAGGAATCATGATTCCAACGCTCAGGAACAATGATGCAACTTCTCAGGAACAATGATTCAGTTAGTGTAATTGAATCATAACTGATCAAGAAATCATGAGATGAAACAACAACCTTTCGATCAGATTTAGTTTGATCAACGTCATTGGATTATTCACATAGAGGCCTTTTTGACTATTCAATGAGTAACCTTCGATGTGGAGCCTAGAAGCGCTAGCTCCTTCCCCTATATTTCATTGATGTGACCTTGGGAGATGGTCTCACGTGGCCACATGATTGTAGGCACGATCTCTTTTCTTGTTAGCCCCCTGTTGCATGTGACCTCGGGCTATGTCCTTGTGTAAGTGAATGATTGTGAGCGAGTCCAAGAGTGCTTTAGGATCAACCACATTTATCCCCGCAATCCAGCTCCATTTGCGACGTACCCTTTCTCCAAAATCGTGGTTTCAATTGCGGGCCGCCCTTAACTTTTTAAAGTTTGCACACCTTCAATCCTCACAATGTGATGGCGTCGTTGATCTCACAATCTTGTTGATTCTCCTAAACTGATGGATCAGATCTAACCTTCTTAAATCAACGATTGTGATCTATTTCGTGATCCGTGCTCTAGGAGTTTCAAATCTCAAACCATGCTTTCCTCTGTATGCCAATGTTTTGGAGTCGATGATCTATGGACACCTATCCTCCTTAATGGATGGTTCAGCCTCTACTTTAGGAATTTCACGTTTCAACCAGATCAACGGTTCTGCGGCCCCTTACTCAATTCAACGGTCGCGATCTCCTTCTCTACTCCATGCTTCGACAATTTCAATTCCCAACCTTCACGCTCTCCCTAAATGCTTTTAGTCGAAGTCCAGAGATTCCTGCCACATGTCCTCCTCAAATCAATGGTCCTCATTCACTTCGGGACTTTGACCTTCGGCAATTTCAAACCTTTCTCCTTCGCGTTTTCCCAAAGTAGTTTCATTAAGAATCAAAGATCTATTGACACGTACCCTCCTGCATGATCATCAATCATAAGTGACTTCAGCCCTTCGAGACTTTATGTTGATCGTTGCTTCATTCTCCTCCAGAGTGGTCACCTGCTAAATAATTCATAGAGGGTGGAGACCGCTTTCTTTTGGTTAACCCTTCCACTTACACTGTCCTTCCAATGTACTAGATCAATGATTGAGAATGCACCTAAAGTGATCTTCAGATCAGATGACTCATGTCAATTTCGGGACATTGACGTTCGGGACTTCAGGAATTTAGGCATCTGTTGGTGGTGAAATTGCCGAAGTAAAACTCCCAGAATGACATAACTTTCTTACGTCACTTGATGACATGGCACAAGCCGCGTGTCTACCATGTGTCACTTAGATTCGTGATTTTCACGTACCTGAAATGTCAATTTCGTCTTGACACTTGTCATTATCTGACTGTGCCACGTGTCTTTTCTGATGTGGGTGAGACATGTAGGTAGTGTAGTGGAGTGTGACGTGTAGTGGGTAGTGGACTGTGACGTCGGAGCGCAAAGGTGGTATGTATAATTTTTTTTCTGGTTTACTCGGAGGGGGGGTTAGGAGGTAAGTTGTAATGAGTGAGGGGGGTCCAAGTTGAAAGGAAGGTGACACATATGAGGGTCTCACATGGGAAATACCACCAACTTGGACCCCCCTCGGATGGTTAAAGGAAGAAAGTTTAGGGGGTCCAATATGCCCTCTCAACCATAGATCTGAGTGCCCAATTATCAGTCGTTGAGATTAGCGCGCCCTTCTTCTAACTTATCTTGTCCTTCCACTTTAGAATGATCTGACGACTAAAATTTACTCCGACTCTCCAGCTCTCTGGACTTCGGGGATTTAAAATCTCAAAATTTTCTCCTCATTTATCCTATCCGTCGCTCAATTTCATCTGATATTCCTGAGGACTCTCGAAGAAGATCCACGATCAAGGATTTTGATCCGGATCAGGTTTCTGTACTGCGCTTTCCCTTTTGAGCTTTGATCTCTTCATACTATTCTCTTATCCTCCTAAGCTTATGTTTTTCTTATTTTCCATCATGGTTTTTGTTCTTGCCATTAATGACAAGCACACGCTTCCTGTAAAACATGCCAACATGATTTTCATTAATGTCAACCCTTGAAGAAAGTATGGTAGCGAATTAGGGTAGCACAATGGTTTGGGTAATGGACCCAAGTTTTTTTTATGGATAATGGTATAAGTTTTGATATATTTTTAGGTAAGACAATTTCAAATGGATATTACATGTCATGCCATTTCCGGTGGTATGTGGAACGCCACATAACTCCTCACGGTTAGAGAGTTATGACCATGTGAAGTTGGAGAACCCTCGTGAGTCATATAGAATCCCCAAAAAGTTAAAGTGTTTGCAAAATAAATTATTTAAATAATAAAGTTAATGGAGAACTCTGTAAAATAAGGAAAGTGGAATGCTACATGAAAGTATAAATAAGAGGCAAGGCTCTCTCATTTAAACAAACTTGAAGACATTGAATATCTTTTGTTGTGTAAGGATTATTACAAGTACTCATTAATACATCTGAAGTTGTGAATTTCAGAGGTAGTATGAAGGGTTGATGAATAAAGTTTTGGAATTACAACGAATACTAAAAAATCCTAATTTCTAAGACGTGTTTGCATTGACATTGTATTAGGGTGCGTACATACGCAGGTTGAATATCATGAAGGGTTTGAAGTCTAGATCATGTGAGGGTTATTATAATTGTTCATGATTACACACATTTATGGCACATGACTAGAGAGAGATATAAAGTTTTTGGGTAAAGGTTATGTATGAGGATGCATGCATAGTGTATAGATATAGTCTAGATACAGTGAAAAGTTACAGATCTATGTGAATGAAGTTACAGAAGGTTAGAATTTTTTAGAAGAAAGAAAACCCTATTTTCAGAAGGCATACGCAGGCTGCACAACAGTTTGGTCATGTACATACTAGGGCTGCACAACAGATAGGGTGCATACATACGCATGTTAAAAAAACACAGGTTGTGTATTTGTTGTATTTTTTTTTATACATGTTTAGTTCACGTGCATATTGATTGTAGGGAAGTAGTACAAGTTGGTTGTAGGTCAATGGTACAGGTTGGCAAAATTGTACAACAGTATATCTCATAGTGATAGTGTGACAGTGGTTCCATCATTTTACTTATACGTTAGTGCGGTTGGATAGGGAAAGTAAAAGTGGTTGTAGCCACCTTCCAGGTGTAGTCGGAGAACATAGGGGGTAGTAGCCTCCTTCTCGTTGTAGCCAAAGAATTGGGGAGTTGGATCTTCCCTCAAGTTGTAGTGTAAGAAACTAGGGGGTTGGAGCCTCCCTCCAGTTGCAATTGGAAAACAAAGGAAGTTGGTGCTTCCAATGAATGTAATTCTTCAAGAAATATAAGAAAAAGTATTTTGTGGTTTTCTCCCGCTTTGGGTTTCCACGTAAAACACAGGTGTACTGTGTATGTGTGTGCTTTATCATTTGTTAATTGTTTATTTACTCTGCAACTATTGGATGATAATGATACATTGATATAGCACTCGCATTTTATGGTGAAAAAGGATTATTATTCCTCTGTTACTGATTCACCCCCCCTCTTAGTAATCCAACAATGCTATCTCCTCCATTGGGAATCATTCCTTTTCCTACAACCCCAACAATGTTTATAAACTTGCAACTTGCAAATCCATGAAACCACGAGAAAGTCAAGATAAAAAGAGATCCTAGCAACCAAATAATCTAATGAGAGAAACAATACATGCTCTAAATGAATTACTGGGTTTCTAGAGAAGGCATTCTAGGTATTACTTCAAGCCAACAAATTCCAAAATAGAAAATCAATCAGGCATAACTACTATAAAGGAAATCACTAGTCTCATAGGTCAAGGACATCCTCCATGTCAATGATCCTCCCTTTGTCATTGAGTTGGGTGAGAACCTTTCTTCTCCAAGGTAAGTGGTCATCATTATTTCATTTCGTCGTTGGATTACAATCTCAGATTATCATCTCTTCTCCAAGGTAAGCAATCTCTTCATTTCCAAGCTAGTGTTTGGGTTCAAGATGGTTGTAGATAGGTGAGTTTCAAGCTTTGTACACCCATATCTCTTGGAAAGGGAGCCTCTTTGTGCACTCTAGTGATGTATTTCCAGGAAGATTTATGTCAGTAAATTAATTTGTCATCCCCAGGCTGCCAATATGGGGCAGGCTACCACCCAACTGCTAAACTCAAGCTCTAGTACCAATTTCTGACACCCCCAACCTTTTGTTGGGAAATATCATATGAAATGAAAAAAAAAAAAAAAAATTCTCGCTTTGTTATGATAATGAAACCATCCATAACTAGGCATAAACCTACTTGGGCTATGGAAGATAGATCTCTTTGAGGAACATAATACATATAAACTTAAACAACTAATATGCATTCTACCAATATATAAATTAAATGTGGAAATCACAATAAAACATACATGAAACAACACATCCCATTCTTAAAAATCTAAAGACATGTACAAGATACACAACATACAAATTAACATAGAAATGGTACTTATCATTTTATGAAGGCCACCAACTACGTGCATAAATTCTATGAACCTCCCAGCATTAGACCACACTGCTCCAAGCTATCAGCAGTGGGTCACACATGAGTTGGGACTAAAATCCACCCAAGGTAAAGGGAATCCCATGCTAGGCTAAGGTTACAAAGTCTATAGGAAGGATTTTATTCCGAGGAGTCCACTCATGTCCACATGTTCTAGTACCTCATTCCCTACATGCTTGTTCCACCCTAGGGAGTGTTCCCCTTCTCTACTCAATAGTCCTTCGGCTACTCAACTCCCCTTCCAGAGATTTAACAACAGGACAAACATGAAGTCTCACAACACTACAACTATCATGAGGCTACCTATGGGAAAATCACTTCCCCAACAACCTCTCTAACTTGGAGAGAGTTTCTCATAGGCCTGATAACCTGCTTCTTCAATCCATCTCCCAGGCCAATCCAGTCAGGGCAATCATAGGAGCAAAAATCATGTATGGCTCTTGTAATGACAACAAGTCACACCATTCCAGAAAAAAACATGGGTAGCAACAGAAAAATGGCTAGGGCATGATATGGATTAGACATTGCGCATTCGTGTTGTGCTTCACATGATAAGAATAGGCTAGCTTCATGGGTTTTGCATGTTTCCGATATTGCATGAATGTTGTAGAGGTCAACAATGAAGGAAGTGGTTGGCTGCATGAATTCTCAGTCTCTCAGTATGTGTGTGCATGGGGAGCATGGAAAAACTGGCGAGCAACCCCCACAATGACGGATTTCCCCCCATAAAATTCCATGCGCTCAGATTGACACATGGCTCTCTTGGGAGCGTGTCCTTCTCCATTTGGAGTTCGTCCATTTTCCCAAATGAACTTGGAATAACATGGTTTATTTCCCAAACCTTAGTATTTTTAGGAAAATATATTATAATATCCCCTTAGCAATAAACCCTCTAGATTATCCATTTTTCCCAGCCTCTCATCCATCCCTTTCCCTACCCAGTGGAGCTTAGTCCCCCATAACTCTTTCTTCGTGGTCTGTCTACACACAACGATGTAATTATATTAATGATGTGAGTATTTACATATACAAAAATAGGCTCACCGGACTTAAGCAATCCATACTCTCCGGTCTAATAATCACATAAGCCTCCCATCTTATAAACACTTGGCTCACGAGCCTATAAACACAATTATAATTCAGCAGGGGATCGGCCTTAGGGTATTACAATCCCCTTCCCTTATTTATGCGTTGTCCTTGGTGCATCATATTTACACATTACAACAAGATTTGTAAAAATCTTCAAAACCATGTAGGTATTATGCCCGCATGACCTCTTCGTGCTCCCAAGAGACATGCTTAGGACCGTACCAGGTCCATTAGACCTTTACAAGATCGATGGATCAATTCTAGAGCTTCTTTTTTTTTTGGTCCATAATGTGTACCAGATGCACTTGAAAAGTGCCTTCTTGCTCCACCCGAATCACATTCCAATCAATAACATGATTAGCATCAGTTATATATTTCTTAAGAAATGATACATGGAATACATTATGAATGGTCATAGATGCAGGTAATGCAAGCATATAATCTACATGCCCAATTTTTTCTAGGATTTAAAGTGACCCACAATAACAAGCTTCCAATTTGGAACAGTCTCCTAACTCCATGACACTTCTATTGTCCTTCACTTTTAGAAACACATGATCTCCAATACAAAACTCTCTCTAAATTCTTCCCTTATCAGCGTAGATTTTTTTCTTGTATTGACAAGCCTTTAAATTCTACTTAATCTTTGATATCTTCTCTTCCATTTCCTTGAGCAACTCAGGCCCAACTACTGCTCTATCAGTGGGGTTGTCCCAACTTATTGGTGTGTTCTATTTTATGCCATAAAGTGACTCAAATGGGCTCATCTTCAGAGATGCCTGGTACCCATTGTTGTAGGAAAATTATACCAAGTGTAGATAATCCTCTGACTTTGATGTTTTGTACATCACATACATTCTTAGCATATCATGTATCACTTGGTTCACCCTTTAGGTTTTCCCATCAGACTCAGGATGATAAGTTGTGTTGAAGCTCATATTTGTTCCAAACCCTTTGAATAATCCCTTCGAGAACTTTGAGGTGAAATTTGTCTCTCTATTAGACACAATTGTCTTCGGTATGCCATGCAATCATGCTACTTCCCTCATATAAATATCAACAACATTGGTTTCCTTGTGAGTAATCTTCATTGGAATGAAATGGGAATATTTGGTAAGCTTGTTCACCACCACCATGATAGAATCATGTTGCTTGCTTGTTTTGGGAAATTTTGTGATGAAATCCATTGTTACCACTTCCCACTTCCACTCAGGAATGGGCAATCATTGCAAAAACCCAATTGGGTGTCTATGCTCATCCTTGACCTTTTGACACTCCATAAATTTAGCAATTTAGTCAACAATTTCCCTCTTCATGCCTCACCAATAGTATTGGGTCTTGAAAGCGGAAATGGTTTTTTGATTTCCTGGGTGTCCAACATAAGTTACATTATGCATCTCTTTCAAGATCCTACTCCTCAATTCATGAGAATTTTGTACATATACTCTGTTCCTATATAGGATAATTTAACCAATTCTCAATTTATAATATTCAACCTTCTGTTGCATTTTACCTTGTTGTAATTTTATTATTAACACAATATACTACAAATCTTCTTTTGTAGCCTCATAAATTATGACTTAAAATCAGTTTGATACATGCTAATGGTTGTAGAAAGAAGTTCATGCACTCTCATGTTGAGTGCATAATCCACTTTGTCTTCTTTTCCGTTGATGTGCTTGATATCAAAATCGTACTCACAGAGAAATTATAACCATCTACTATGTCTGGCATTTAGAGTTGGTTGATCAAACAAATATTTCAAACCATTATGGTTGAAGGATCAGCTCTTGTCACTGAGAGGTTGGCCGGGGGGTGAATCAGTGACACAATAATTTTATCATTTTTCTTTTATTTATGCAAACAGAATCTTCACACAATATTTTATCGTGGAACCCAATTGGGAAAAACCACAAACGTTTTTCTATTAGTTGCAAAATTTGTTTTACATGTTACATAGAAGGAAGATATTCTTCCTTTTCGATCAACACCAACTAATCAGGATGCACCCACACCATTTTTCACCAACACCAACTGGTAGGATGCTACAACCCCCTGTTTAGTCAGCTACAACTGACAAGGAAGCACCAACTCCCTTGGCACGCACCAACCTACCCTTGCACCACCCAACCACCATTATTTTCTAAATCTAGAAAAACTTTTGTATCAAGTCTTTACTGTATCTTTCTCTTCTTCTATGATTTAATATATCTTCTAATTTGGACTGCAGAGACACTTTCTTCTCACCACTCTTTCTCGTTTATATATTCTTCAAAACAGAGTGAGTGTGAAACACTGTGTCCCTTTGTTTGGACCATCGAACCTCTTCGATTAACTTAATCATAATTACTATTTATTTATTTTACCATGAAATATTTTCATAAATTGATCATAGATATCGATCAATTTCATCTTATTAACTCGTTCCCTAATCTCTACAAATATTGCAGAAAATGGAGTTCTATCGAGGCACTTCCTTCAAACCATTACATGTGAATGATAACACAAAACCACAGTCTTATAAACTTTAGTGACGTATTATGTTTTTCTTTTAAAATATTTTATACCATATAACCAATGGCGGTAACCAAATTATAGGCCAAACGAGCGCTTGAGCGCTTTATTAGAATCAATGGTCACGATTTAATCTCTCGATGATGGACGACTATCGGGAATTCAGGACTTTCAACATGTCAAATCGCCTAGAGTGGTTTTCATCAAATAGATAGGATGGTTCAGGTTTACTTCGCGGAACCAGATCAATTGTAATATTCTATCCTTATCTATATATATATATTGTTTTATTGCTTTAATCTGATGGTTGGAACTTAATCAGGCATTGAGATGGATGGCCACCATTTACTCTGGGACTTTGACTATTCTACTTACACTATCCTTCCACTGTAATATGATCAAAGGTTGAGAATACACCCGAAGTGATCTTTTTATCAGACGACTCATGTCCACTTCGAGACTCCGGTACTCGGGACTTCGGGACTTAGGGCATATGTTGGTGGTGAAACTCCTGAAGTAAAACTCCTAGAGTGACGTAACTTACTTACATCACTTGATGATGTTGCATGAGCTGCGTGTATGTCACCTATCACTCTAATTCTTGATTTGCACTTACTTGAAATGTCGCTTTCAACTTGACACTTATCATTATCAAACTGTGCCATGTTTCCTTGCTTACATGGTCTGTGAATGTGGTCTGTCACATGTTCTTGCTGACGTGGTCTACTGATGTAGATCTCCCACACATCCTTATTGGCATGGTCTGCCACATGTCTTCTTGAATTGGAAGGTTGAGGCTTACTTCAGATGATCTGGCAGTCGATAATTTATTTTCTCTCTTCGACTCTCCAGGATTCGGGAATTTCAAATATCAAACTTTTCGAAGCATAACCTCCTCACATCTTTAGACCCAAAGTGAATGATGTTCATTTGATCAAGATCTTTGATCAATAGCTCGATCTGTATGTGATGCTTCTTTGTCTTGGTTTAAATCCAACAACCTTCCAACTTTGCTTATCCTATCCTTCCACTTTATTTGATCTGACGGTTGACAAAAAATTGGGTAATCGAGAACTCAAACTTTCTTCTTATCTAGTCCTTCCACTTAATTTTAATCCAACGGTTGATGAGAATTCAGATAATTGAGATCTTAGATATTTCTACTTATCCTATTCTTCCACTCAAAAGTGATCCAATGACCATGAAGACACTCGAAGCAAATCCACGATCAATAATTATTGTTGAACCATAACTTGCGAGCCATTTAATTCTTCTTTTGTTCTCCCCAATTCATCCCTGTCGTTGATCTAGCAATTGTGCATCAACGGTCTTGATTCGATCTGTTCGTTGACAAATCGCCCAGTGACTCTTCTAAGATTCATCGTGCCGTCTCTTTTGAGCTTTGATCTTCATTTTCTAACCCTCTTGAGATTTTATCTCAACTTATCATCACATCAAAGACATCGAATGTTGACATCAATGACACTATGTCCAAATAATATCCCCCTTTGTCATTGATGGAAGCTCAAAAAATTCATACAAAGTCTCCCCCTGTGATGTTGCTTCTCTCCTCTAAAGTTACTCTCCCCCTTTAACATCAACGGAAAAGGATTTCTTCTCCTATGATCTGTATGTCAAAATATTTCTGATCAGAGTCTTGAACATTGGTAACTTTTCCTAGAATGACTCCTTCTGACATTGATTGTTGTCTCCCCCTGAATAGGTGCCAACTGATGCATTATTTTCTTGAGAGATTTAGGTTGGAAGAGGAATTACTTCAAATTTTTTCCTGAGATATTCAAATACATCTCTGCTTAAGGGTTTTGTGAAAATATCTGCCACTTGTTCTTGTGTTGGAACATATTCCAATTGATTGTTCTTATTTTCATCCCGATCTCTTACATAGTGGTATTTTATTGGAATGTGTTTTGATTTTGAGTGTTGGATAGGGTTCTTGGAGAGACTTATCATTCTTGTATTATCACAGTGGATAGTAGTGGGTTCTTCAAAGACTATTTTGATGTCTTGTAAGGTTTGTTTCATTAATTCCACTTGTGTGCAACATTTTGTTGCTGCAATATACTCAGCTTCATGCTAGACAATGAAATTGAGGATTGTTTCTTGCTTATTCAAGCTACCAGTGATTCTCCCAAAAATAATGCTCCTCCACTTGTACTTTTTTTTTATCTACACTACCGACCCAATCAACATTTGAATATAATTTTAAAGTGAATGAATCCTTTCTAGGGTACCACAAACCAAGATCTATATATCCTTTCAAATACCTAAAGATTATTTTTATAGCTTGAACATGGCTCTCCTTTGGTGTTTCTGTGAATCTAGCCACCATCCCAACAACTTTCTTGACAACAGGTTTGGAAGTTGTTACATAGATTAAACTCCCAATCATTGATCTGTAGTGTTTTGGATCTACAACTTTGGACTCATCTTCCTTTCTTAGTTTGCATCCAACTGTTATAGGTGTACGAACAGGTTTGCAATACTCTAACTAGAATCTCTTAAGCATATCTTTAACATACTTATACTAATGGATAAAGACTCCTCTTTTGGACTATATTATTTGTAATCCAAGAAATAAATTAAGTTCACCAAGCAAAGACATTTCAAATTCTTGTTGCATCATCCTAGCAAAGTCCTTACTCATTTTTTCATCATCACTGCCAAATATAATATCATCAACATATACTTCCAATATCATCATGTTATTACCATCAATTTTACAATAAATATTTTTTTAGGTTGATCCCCTTTTGAGGCCTTGTTTTTGTAAGTAAGAATCTAGCCTTCCATACCAAGCTCTAGGTGCTTGTTTTAGCCCATACAGTGCTTTATTTAGTTTACAAACATAGTATCCTTTGTTAGTTAACTGAAACCCCTCTGGTTGCTCAATATAGAATTCTTCTTCTAAGTTTCCATTGAGAAATTCTCACTTGACATCCATTTGGTATACTTTAAATTTTTTGTAGCTGGAAAAGGCAAGGAACATCCTAATTGCCTCTAATATAGCCACAGGTGTAAAGGTTTCTTCATAATATACTCCTTCAACTTAAGCATATCCTTTACATACTAATCTGGATTTGTTCCTGATTACTTTCCCATTCTCATTCATTTTGTTTTTATACACCCATTTATTTCCAATGACATTTTTGTTTTTTGGTCTTGGAACTAGTTCCCAGGTTTGATTTTTTTCAATCTGGTCCAATTCTTCATTCATAACATTGACTCAATTCTCATATTTACATGCCTCTTTGATTGATTTGGGCTCAATTTTTGAAAAAAGTGTTATTTCTATTTGATACAACAATTGTATTCTTATGTGCACTACATCACTCTTATTTCCAATAATCAGTTCTTCAGGATGATTCTATTGACTCATTCTAGAGGGTGTCTTTGTGTCTCTTCTTGGGGATTATTCTCTTATCTATTCTTATTGAATATCCTCTTTGTATTCACTAGTATCCATATCATCCTCTTCCCTTCCTTCTTTATCATCTTCTACATCTTCTGCTTGTGTACCAAATGATTCATCATCATCATCATCTTCACTCTCAAGTATAGTCTCTTGATTTTTTATCCTTATTGTTTTAAGATCATCCACCTTGACATCTTCACTCTCAACAATATTATGTAATCTAAGATTGTTGCATCTGTATTCCTTTCTGTTAGATACATATCAAAGAAAGATACCTTCATCAGATCTAGCATCAAATTTTCCAAGATTCTCATCAATCCTTTTGATGTAGCACTTATTTCCAAAGACCTTGAAGTATTTTACTAATGGAGCTCTTCCAAACCATAGTTCATAAGGAATCTTATTACTATTAATCCTGATATGACCTTTGTTCAATATGTATACTGTTGTGCTCACAGCTTCCCTCCAATATCCATCAGACCATTTTTCTTCCTTGAGCATAGTCCTTGTAGCCTCTTGAATTGTTCTATTCCTTCTCTCAGCAATAATGTTTTGTTGAGGTGTCCTGGAAGAAGATAATTGTATTTTTATTCCATGGGTTTCATAGAAGATATCAAACTCTTTTGAGGTGAACTCACCACCATTTTCTGATCTAAGACATTTGATTTTTGTCTCCCTTTCAATTTCAACAAGGGATTTAAAGGATTTGAATTTTGTAAGTGCTTATGATTTTTCTTTGAGAAAAAATATCCAACCCATTCTAGTAAAATAATCAATGAACAACACAAAGTAGGACTCTCCTTGCAAACTCTTGGTCCTTGTACATCCACATAGGTTAGTGTGAACAAGCTCTAAAGGTTTTTAGGTTGTGTATTTTTTTTCTTTAAACCTTATTCTAATTTTCTTCCCTAGTTGACAGTGTCTACACATAGTATTTGAGGGCTTTATGATCTTTGGCAAGTTTCTTACTGCACCAATATTGCTGACTTTTACTAGATTGTCAAATTTATTGTGCCCCAACCTTCTATGTCATAGCCAACTTTCATCTACTAGATTTATATGACATTCCTCATTCAATTTTTCATCTAGTATATATACATTTTTTAGAGTTATAAGAGCAGTAACAACCAATTTTCCCATGTCTTCTCTCCTAATCTCACATTTCTGGGAATCAAAGATGAAAAAGTGCACGTGAACATAGGTTTGGTTGACACTTAATAGACTAGGTTTCAGTTTTTCAACAGGAAACACATTTTTGGCTTTGTCTTTTCCCAAACTCATAGTGCCTTTCCCAAGTATGTTACCTGAAGCATTGTCGCCAAATGTAACTTTACCCTTTTGTTTCTTTACGTCTAAAAACTTGTCCTTTTTACCTTTCATATGTTTTTAGCACCCACTGTTAGCACAAGATTGGTTAAGGTGCCAAGTGTCAAGAAGAAGCATTGACAAAACTCTCACAAGGTTCCAAGAATCAAAATCACTCACTTATTTTCTCTACCCAATCACACGCATACACACAGGTGGGTGCTACCTAAATTTGCTACCTAAATTCTGGCAGAAAACGAATTTTGCAGAGTTATTTTACCAGTTTTGAGTCACTAACTTGAAACTTGGATTATGAACAATTGAGAAGGTATTTTTGAAAACTGTAGGAGGTGTTTGTTCATAACGTGCCAAATAAAAAAACCCTCTCTCAATTTTTCAAAATGTGTTATGGTTTGAGAGATATTAGACATATAAGTGGAGCTACCTATTGTTTTACAATGATACTACCTAATTTCCTGTAGCAGTCACGGTTTTGATATTCACGTTGTTGGGAGGCTGCTAGATGTCAAGGAGGGTTCAAATGGCTTCTTAAGGATCAGTTAGATGTCAAGGGACACCTGTACCTAATATTTAGCTCCATAAAAGGCCTCATGCAATGAGGTGGAGACATTTTATTAATGACTTCCAACAAATTCATGAAAATTAGCAGTTTGTTGGATTTTTGTCTCTTTGATTGTTGCCACCTATCTACAAGGCTTAGAATCCAATGAAGGAAATGGGATTAGAAATCCTAAGGTTATTTGGATTATATTTTCTATTTAAGGAAGGAGATCGCTTGAGGAAAAGGGTTGGATTCATGATCCAAGAGGGGAGAGAGATAGAGGAGCAGTTTATTTGCTCAATTGTAAGCCTGAGGTCCTGTTGTAATTAGCATTTCTGCCATTAGATATTCATGGGAGTTTGTTATCATACTTTGTGTTCCTTTTTATCATTCTATATTTTCATCTTGCTTGAATAATATTTATAGATTTTGAAGATCAAAAGATGCCTTTGGTTAATGAATTCATGAGCTGCAAAGGATTTGTGGTAATTGCTTGTTAATCATAGTTTATTGTTCAATCACTCTTCAATCTGTATTAAAGAAAGGATCTATGTTATGTGGTTATTCTTCTCTTTGTTTACCTTCTATTATTCTATCCATCTTCGCATAAGACTTTTGTTTGGTAGGAATTTCGATTTCCTTTTATCTATAAGATGTTATGACTCCATTCCCAATGGAATGTATTTGCAACAGTCTGATGCCCTCCTTTTTACTCTTCTCTTGTTGATCCACCTATTCAAACTATTTTAATCCATTTTCATTTCTATGTTAGCAATATTACTCTAATTTGCAGTCTAGGAGTGACTCTTGGATTGATAACACCCACTATCAACATGTTTTTTTAAATCTTGGGCTTTTAAGGCAATAAGACATTCCCTTTTTGATGTTTTTTCTCTCCAAAGTTTCTTTTGTTCTCTAATGAAATTTGGTTGTTCTAAAACATCCATTAATCTGCAATTAATGGCCTTATGTCTATAATTATGAAATTTGAAGAATTCTAGGTCCCCTTCTTGTAGAGGTGAAAAGGAGTTATAGTTTTTGCTTTTAAATCAATTTACTGCTTGTTTATATTTAAGGTTATAGTTCTTAACCTTTAGATTTTTTCTTCTATATCCTCTACAATTCATAGCTTTGTGTCCGAAATTAGAACATGCAAAGAAATAACCAAAGAAAATGTGAGGATACCAGTTTTGATAAACCTTCTTTGGTATTGTCGTGTTTTCCTTCTTGATGGGTTGAAGTAGTCCTCTGGAGTTCTAGTCATTACTTGTCTTCTCTTCATTTTTCTTCTTTAATGTACTGAGGAGAGCATTTGCATAAGATTTTGAGTTGACTTGGATTTTTTCTTCAGAATAACCTATTCCATTTTTATTAGATGAATCCCTTTGTGTGGTAATAATCTTATCTAATATTTTAGAGTTATTCTCATATCTTGTCTGAATGAGTTTTGTATCAAGTTCTTTTCTTAGTTCAACTATTTATGCCTCCATTCTTTCACAGGTTGTTTGTTTTTCTTTAAGAGAATTTTATAGACTTTCTTTGATCCTATTTGCTTCTAGGATTTCACTTTTCAGGTTGCTCATGAGTTTCTCCATCTCTTCTTCTTTTTGTTCATGTTTTTCCTTTTGTCCGACTACAAAACTTTTCAATTGTGTATATCTGGTTTTCTATTTTCTTAATTCATCCAAGGCCTTGAGAAGTTATTCTTCCATATTAACGTTTGCTTCATATTATGATTTTTTCTCATGTTTAATGTATTCTATATCATTAGGCTCTTCAATACCTAGAAAAAGGACTTTATCATCATCATTCTCACTTGACTTTGATGAACTATTGTTTTTGTAACAACTAGATATTTCTAAACATCACTAAGTTTCATAATCATTTTATTCAGTAAACTGAAACAATAACTTCCTAGCATAATATGGATTTTCATAACAGCAACTTCAGTAACTTAGATTTATCAATAAATACTAATTTCATGGCAGAAAGAAATAAATACATAACTTAACAAAGTACCTGGTTCTGATGCTAATTTATCTTGCCTCTGTGCCTTGCTGCTGCCTTCCTGCTCCCTGTTACTAGATCAATCCTGCCACAAATAGGAAAATAACTGCCCAAAACTACTGTCCTCCCTGCCAACTAGGAAAACTACCTAGCTCCAGGATATCTACGGACATCTTGGCCCCCGTGCCCAAAACCTCTAGCAACTCGGTGCCTCCCCTGATCAAAAGCCACAGTCAAAAACTTTGTGCTCACAACAAGTCCGAAAATCCTCCAGAATCCCCCTCCAATTTCGAATACCCCTCACATAATCCTCTCTGCCTCCCTTATCCCTCCTTCACTTACTCCTGCAGTTACTCCTCCAACCACCCTCCGTGCCTATCCCTTCTCCCTCCTTAATTTTTTTATCTTCTCGGGATTCATAGGCTCCCTCTCTGCATACGCAACCATTTTATATCATTTTTCAGTGATCCTTTAAATTTTATTTCTCGGGTCATTAAATGTGATCTGTAGTTAGAGTATTACTTAGTTAATCACAATTATCTTCTTTAATTAATTTTTACTTTATAGTCCTTAAATATTTATTTAATTAGGGTCGTTACATACACCCACCCTTCAAGAAACTTCGTCCCGAAGTTAAGGTTTATGATGGTACAAAGGAATAGAGCATGGTTCACACATTCACAACAACTGACTGACATTATCAGTAAGTAAGTCAAGAAAGTTCATACATACTAGTGTACATGTACAAGAAATGCATGTGTAGCTAGTACAGGCAAATCTCATGCACGTACTAATAATCAAACTGTCATCCTTTAATAATTTAGGTATGCATTCAATCCAGTCAGCAAGACTAGTCTTTTATAAAGATGACAATCAATTAATTGTGTGAGAAATCATTTAATTACTATTGTCCGGTTCAATAATTTATTTTAAACAACTGTGGTTTAGTTACATCATAATGAATATTCTTATATACACATTTCTCTTTTTTTTTTTTTGAAGGGACGACATCAAACTCCACCACAAGATAGATCTCCATAAAGCCTCAACTATTCTACTCATCCTTCCTCCCTAACCTACTTCCAACTCCATTCATATTCATCCTCTGCTAGACTATATTGGAGCGTTAGCTATACTGACCTAACTCCAAATAGAACCCGTAAGTGGAAGTGTCGCTATCTCGACCAAGCTTCCCTAGCAGGCAACTGACATTCATCATCACATGACCTGGGGAGAGTGAACTAGCACCATTCTCCCATGACTTCAGGTTTCGAAGGATACACGGTGGGAAATGCCTCCCCCCCTCCTAATCATATCTAGGGTCCACGCCTATGATGGCCCACCCTACAATGGAGGATACACGGTGGGAAATGCCTCCACACCTCCTAACATAACCAGGGTCAACACCCTACAATGGAGGATACACGGTGGGAAATACCTCCACCCCTCCTAAAAGAACCAGGGTCAACACCCTACAATAGAACATACAGGAGCACCGTGTTGCTGAAGGTTTTGTCATCGTTTATTCGGTTTTGGGCAGTGTTAGTGCCAAAACCATGCACTAGTCCACATATCATAGCAATGCATCCAAAGCAATATAAATTCCACATACATTATTCATACCATAATGTTTCTCGGTTAGTGTTCCTGACATCCAATTTCCTCATCATAATCTCTTGGCTATCTCATAGCCCATAACCTACAGGTTAGTCTGTAACACAAACTCATACATTTCTATGCATTATCATCATATAATTGCATACCATCATCATTTCAATTTGGTATCCCAGTACCGATAAGTTAACATCATAGTTTCCAATTAGCATTAGATTTCATAATATATCATAATTCGAATTCGTCACCCATTCACAAGATCATCATTGCCCAAATAGACTGCATTGCATCCAACATCATTCTAATAGTATTCAATCATTCATTAATTTCACTTTCTCACAGTATGCCGCATCATATACATCATCATCAATAATAATTAAACATTCGTAAAATTCACATTCACATAATAGATCGCATTACATGCATCATCATCAATAACATCTAAACGTTCATAAAGTCCACATTCACATAATAGATCGCATTACATGCATCATCATCAATAACATCTAAACGTTCATAAATTTTTAAGTTTGAGTGTATCCTTTAGTAGTTTTACTGTGACTAGAAAATAAAGTGTATAGGCCTCAGGTAATCCTGGTTGTCTAAGTCAAAAGGTGGTGTTACATACACCCCACCTTCGAGAAACATGTTCTCGAAGTGGTCAAAATAGTGAGGGATAGTCTCGCCGTAGTGTCGGCGTCTTCCCAAGTAGTAGATCCTGGACTATACTTGTCCCACTGGACCTTAACTTGGTCTACCAGACGGTTCCTTAGCCGTCGGACTCTACGGTCCAATATGCGTAACGGTTCTACCGTGAGGGTTCCCACGTCCGATACCTGCAATTCCTTCCAATTTAGTTTATGCAATTCATCATCAACATAATGACGTAAAACAGATACATGAAATACATTATGAGTTTTATGCAAGTGGGGTGGCAGTACGAGACGATAGGCAACAGGTCCAATTTTCTCTTGGATCCTAAATGGCCCTATAAACTGAGGTGACAACTTTGTCCCCTTCCCGAATCATATGGTACTCTTATTAGGCCTGATATGAATGAAAACCTGGTCCCCCACTCCATAACTTCGGTCGGTCCTGTGTGCATCTGCATAAATTTTATGTCTATCTTGTGCTTCCTTTAGTCTCTGCCTGATCTGAATCATCTGTTCCTCCATTTCCTGAATCAATTCTGGCCCAACTATTACTCGGTGTTCTAATCTATCCCAACTCAATGGTGTTCTGCATGGCCTTCCATACAAAGCTTCGTATGGTGGCATTCCGATGGAACTATGATAATTGTTATTGTAGGCAAACTCTAACAAAGGTAGGTACTTCTCCCACTAGGTTTGATTATCCATTACATACATCCGAAGCATGTCTTCCATGACTTGATTTACTCTCTCAGTTTTCCCATCTGTTTCAGGATGATAAGCTGTGCTTAAGTTCAACTGAGTCCCCAATGCTGATTGTAAACTTGTCCAGAATCTAGAAGTGAATTTGGAGTCCCTATCTGAAATAATCTTGTTTGGTATCATGTGCAAACGGATAACTTCACTTATGAACACTTGTTCCACATCAGTAACATCGTAAGTGTCTCTAACCAGAATGAAATGAGAACTCTTAGTTAACTTGTCCACTATCACAAGAATGGCATTGTGTCTATGAGATGTGAGCAGCAACCCTACAACAAAATCCATTGAAATGACTTCCCACTTGGACATAGGAACATCATGTGGTTGTAGGAGGCCTGTCGGGTGATGGTGGTCGGCTTTCACCTTTTGACACTCTAGGAATTTGGCGACGAAATGGACTATATCGTGCTTCATGCCTACCCAAAAGAAGAGCTTCTTCATATATGCGTACATTTTCTTCACTCCCGGATGCGCACAATAAAGTGATCTATGGGATTCCTTCAGTATGATGCTTCGAATGTCCCCATTCTTAGGAATGTACATCCTTCCTTGATACCTTAACAGTCCGTATGTTTCCAGACTATATCCTTCATACTTGGGAACTAATTGCCTCCCACTCTGGAGGTTTGAAGTAACCTTTATATACCAATTGTCTCCTGGTAGTTGTGTCAACACTTGTTCCCTCAGATCGACTTTTAGGGTTACCAAGGAGAAGATACGTGGTCTCCTACTCAAGGCATCTGCGACCACATTTTCCTTCCCTTTTATGTACGAAATACCAAAATCATACTCACTCATGAACTCACTCCATCGTCTCTACCTGGCATTCAGATCTCTTTGAGTGAAGAGATGTTTTAAACTCTGATGGTCCGTTTTGAGTTCAAAGTTTCTCCCAAGAAGGTAGTGCCTCCAAAGTTTCAGAGCCAGCATTATAGCTGCTAACTCTAAGTCATGAGTCGCGTATAACTCTTCGTGCTTTTTCAACTTTCTTGACGCATAAGCTATCACTCCTCCATCCTACATTAGCACGGCCCCCAACCCTTGTTTAGAGGCATCCGTGCAGACCGTGAAGTCCTTTTCCATATCCGGCACTCGTAGAATTGGCGCGCTTGTCAGTAACCTCTTAAGTTTAGTGAATGCACTATCACATTCTTCTGTCCACTCATACTTTACCCCCTTTCGTTGCAAACTGGTGATGGGTTTCACTATTTTTGAGAATCCTTCCACAAATCTCCGGTAATAACCCGCTAGCCCCATGAAGCTTCTCACCTCATGTGCATTTTTCGGCACTGGCCATTCCATAATGGCCTTTACCTTTTCTGGGTCCATCGAGATTCCTTCACCTGAAATGATATGACCTAAATAGTGGATCTCTTTCTGGAAGAAGGAACACTTCGAGAGATTCCCATACAATTTGTTCTCCCTAAGGAAAGACAACACTATTCGCAAGTGTTCCTCGTGTTCTCTTTCATTCATGGAATAGATGAGAATGTCATCTAGAAAAACTTGTACAAATCAATCTAAGTATTTTCGGAATACGCCGTTCATGAGGCTCATGAATATTGTTGGCACATTAGTCAATCTGAAAGGTACTACAACAAACTCGTAATGTCCAAACTGAGTTCGAAAGGCAGTTTTTGGGATATCACCTTCCTTAATCCTTAACTGATGATACCCTGATCGCAAATCGATCTTTGAGAATACCGCTGCTCCTTTCATTTGATCGAAGAGGTCATATATTCGCGGTATTGGGAACCTATTTTTCACTGTAGCACGGTTCAAGTCCCTGTAGTCTATACACAGTCGTAAGGATCCATCCTTCTTCTTTACAAAAATTACCGGTGTGCCCCAAGGTGAAACACTGGGCCTTACTATCCCTAAGTCTAGTAACTCCTTCAACTGCATTTGCAATTCACAAAGTTCTGGCACTGTCATTTGATACAGAGTCTTGGATATTGGTTCTGCACTAGGTTTTAGATCAATAGTAAAATCAAGCTCCCTCTCAGGAGGTAACCCTGGTAACTCGTTCGGAAAAACATCCTGAAATTCTGACAATACGGGATACTGATCTAATGAGGGTCCCTTCCTGTCTTGCACTACCTCGACTACATAAAGTCGACACCCTTGTCTCAAGCATCACTTGACCTTCATAGTTGATATAAAGCGTAATGAAACTTTTCTCTGTACACCCTGGATCTCTATTGGCCTTCCTTCATCATCAATACACAACACCCTCTTTGAGAAACAATCTACTAAAGCTCGATGAGATGCTAACCAATCCATTCCAATGATTAGGTCATATGCTCCAAGAGTGATGAATTATACCTTTAACCTGGTAGTGCACACTCCTAGGTTTACTATAAAATTATCGACACTAGGTCCTACAACCTGTTTTTCCCCTGAATCCATCTCGACTTGTTTAAAGTCATGGTGCTCGTAGGCTGCCAGCCCACTCTTTTCTAATGTAGATGGTGAAATGAAACTATCTGTCGCACCAGAATCAAACAAAATTTTAACATTAATATGATTTAGCGTACCTGATGACTCTACTACGGTGGATTGATGTTCGGCCTGGCGGTTATTAACCGCTGCGTAAATTTGGTGGTTGCTACCTGATATTCCCATCAGTGCCTTTCCTTCTCTATGCACAAACCCTGATTTCAACTCTGGGTAGTCCCGTTCGTAATGGGGTCCTTCGCATATCCAATAGGCAATACGAGATTGAACCGGTGCACTGTTAGGTGACTGATTCCTAAATGAGTTCCTTCCCCTGGAACCCCTGCCCCTACTAGTTGTTCCCTGATATGGTCGTGGACCTATCTGCACCGTTGGCGATGAATGGGATGTTGCACTGGCTGCCATTGAAATCTCTGTAGCTACTGTCCTTGGCACGACTCTGTTACCATAAGGTGGTGGCCTTGAGCCCCCTCCCCTTGGAAATGTCCTCGGGGTCTTTTCTACGAATCCAGGGCGATGCGGAAATGTCAATATTGTACCCCCTATTAAGTTCATGTGTTCCTCCACGTAACACGCATTTTCTACCGCCTCTTCTACTGAAGATGGTTTCCACATCCATACCATAGCTCTTATTTTAGGGTTCAATCCATAGACGAAGCGTTCTGCCTGTCGTTGGTCATTGTCCATATACGAAACATACTTGACTAGTTCCATAAACCTGATCTCATATTCTTCTACAGTTTTGTTTCCTTGTACTAAGGCATGAAATGCCCCTACCTGTTGCTCCTCGTGGTATGTTGGTAGATATTTCCTTCGTAACCTCTCCTCGAAAAGTTCCCAAGATACTGTGTCTAGGGTAAGGTGTAGTTGTCTTTCCAAGTTGCCCCACCAGTTCAAGGCGCTATCTCTTAACTGAAAAATTGCTATCTTTGCCTTCGAGTTGGACACATAGTCTCTTAAGGAAAAACACCTTGTCATGCCTTCCAACCATGCTTCCGTGCATTCACTGGTGCGACCTCCAGAAAACTCCAGAAGTTTGATCTTCTGCAATTCTCGCGTGATGTCTTCAGGTGGAAATTCTACCCTTGAGTTCCTTGATGCTTCTGGATTACCCGTCCCAGACGGTGGGAGTTCCACTTCAGTTCCTGCTGGTTGGTGCCCCTTTAAAGTATCATTAATGGCTTCCAATGAGCATAGTATGAGGGCTATTTCAGGCGATGGTGCTGGTGGTGTTGGTGGTGTCGGTGGGGCTGATGGTGTTGGCGGTGTTGATGGTGTGGGTGGCGTCAATGGTGCCCGTGACGACGCTCCACTGCCTCGACCCCTTCGGGTCCTGACCATCTTGTATGACTTAACCTGCATCACCCCCAAAGTTATGAGGGTGAGTTCAAGGACGTTTCAAATGGGTGCTACTTAAACTTAGAAACAGGGTTGGGCGTAAGTTTTCTTTACTTGTCTGTAAACAGACATTACTCCATCAGGGGAATTGGCTAGGTTTGGGTTAGGATTAAGAGTCTAAGCTTGGTTTCTTCAATCTTGCGAAAAGAATTATTGGTTCCCTCGCCCTGTAGCTACATTAGCCTTATGCTTTACTCGCCACTTCCTAGTGCATATGCCACCAGTCTAAGTCTTAACATCATTAACTTTCATGTGGATTGACCTTATACTTAATAAAATATTTAATTTTAAAAACAAATTATTATTATACTAATTTAACTTAGCTTAAATTTAAGTAAAATTATCTTGACCCTTATATATATATATATATATATATATATATATATAAATTATTTATACTAAATTATTTAATTTTTTTTAAATTATTTTTAACACTTTAAAATAAATATAAAAATTATTAAACGTACTTACAAGGGTTCGGGCCCGCATGGGTTCCACGTGCCCACCTGGCTTCCTCAAGCTCCCTCGTATCTAACCCCAACATTCCACCCCTGTCAGCTCTTCGAATTCCTACGCGTTCTTCCACTGTCCCACCTTCTCATCCCCTGGGGACTTTCCTCACGTCATTCTTCATCCACCACAGATCTGCCTCTGCTCTGCTCAGAGGTTTTCAAAATTCCCCTTGCCATGGCTCACCTCCACAACGTTGTTCTGAGAAATTTACCAGTTCGTTTTGCAGAAACCGAGTATATTGACATGTCCCCTGATAAGATCCAGGACCTGGAGTCCAGTCTCCTTGAATCGTTGGGAACCAATCCCTTGTCTGTACATTTCGTGGAGCTTGCCCTCAACTATAGTAAGAGGTACGATTCAGTCTGCATGTTGTGCACAGTCTTAATACCCGCATGAAGAACGCGGAGTTAATCGTGTCAAAACATTGCATAACCCTTCCTGATAGAGTAGTAATTTTCTATTTTTGTAGTGTGAAATAAGAATGATTTGATTGTAAATCCAGTCCTGTACGGATTTTGGTATTTTTCTTTCAATTTATTTCACTTATATTTATAAATTTATCAGTCTATGCATACGCATTTTGTTATATGTGTAAATATGTCTAATTTTATGGGTATACAGGATCGTTCAAATTCCTCTCATTTGAGCCGAAGTGGCCCTTTAGATCCCTTTGGGACTCACTGTCGAATGCCTCAATCCATAGGCCTTATCTTCCCTCGTCACGGCCTCTGCACCTACCGTGACTTATCCCCGACTCTGTATTAGGATTCGGGGTTTCAGACTTTTCGCTGTCGCGAGTTCCTTACCTCTCCAATTCCCGAGTAGCGATGAGCTCTGTCTCTATAAGCTAGCCCCTACTGGCTATACCTTGATCTATATGACTGCGCTCACAAGACCATTACCATACACCTTCCTATCGGGATTTTGTGCTTAATTTTCCCAATGGGTTCTCTTCTTCGTTAGCCCCCTCGCTACGAGCTTCGTCCATATGACCTGCCTCCGTGACCATGGCCTTACCTTTCGGGGCTACAGGGTTTGTGATGCCCCAAGGCATACACCCGCGGGATTCCCGATCGTCCAAATCCCGATGCTCCGTTACGCTAACAACTGGCCTCCACTACGCCGCTGTCCTCCTTCTCTACTATGCTGACAGTTGTTCCCCACTGATCGGGTTTTCACGGATCACGATATCAAAGTGCACGAATCACTTGTCTATGGGATTCCCAATTTCCTGATGAACAAAGTGCCGACGGCGCCCGATCCTTTGACACCTGTCCTCCTCAGATGGACGACTTAGATTCTGTGTCAGGGTTTCCAACCGATATTTCCCCGATCTCTTGTCCACGGGAACGCCGATTTCCGATGCACCAAACGTCGATGGCGCTGATCACCGCCACGTTTCCTCACCCAACGGACGGTCCAAAACTCCCGTCGGGAAATCGCGGATCGCGATTCCATTGTGAAAAAGTTTCACTACTCCGGAAACCCCGATATCCCGAACTCCGACTTTTCGGGATCTCTCGCCACGCGTCCTCGCCGATGGATGGTCCTGATTAATGTTTAGGATTTTGAGACTTTCGAAGTCCCGATACTCTTTCTCTCATGAACTCCGATTTCCTGATCTGCGACTTTCGCCCGATTCCCGACACCTGTTATGTGTAAATGGATGGCTCTGATCCTCCCGATGTTTCGAGACTTGTGGTGTCTCGATTCCCTTTCCCTTGAGAACTCCAATTCTCCGATGGCGCAGATCTCCGACTCCTCGAGATCTACTGACACATGTCCTCCAAAATGAACGGTTCAAATCTTGTCGGGAAATCGCAGATCGTGATTCCGTGTGACAAGGATTTTGTGTGCTCGAAAATCCCGATTACTCGATTGCCGACTTCCTCCAGGGTTCTGACACGTGTCCTCAAATGATGGAAGGTTCATATCAACTCTCGGGATTCACTACTTTACAAGGTTAGGAACCTTCACTTACCTGTACCCCGATGACCAAAACCCCGATCTGGTGGTCACGCGACATGTGTCCTCCACTCTGACTCTAGTGGTCCCACAACGCTTACATCACTGTCGGGATATCGTGAATCGCGATTCCCCATGATGAGGTTTCTTTGTCTTCGTAAACCCTGATTTCCCGATCCCCGACTCTGCGGGATCTCCTGGCGCATGTCCCCACTGTTTCGACGACTCCGATTCTATCGAGAAATCGCGGATCACGATTTCAACATGCACGAGTTCCACACTCCTGAAATCTTCGATGGGTAAAATCTCGATTCCTCCCCAGAACGCTGACGTGTGTCCTTCCAAGATCAATGGCTAGGATCCATTCTCGGGATTTTGAGAACCTCAAGGTCTCTATTCTTTGGCTTTACAAAACCTCGATGACTCTGATATCCCGATGACTTTTTCGGGACTCCTCCTCTACGCACTAAGACTTAAACCCTGCGCAACTTCTCGATATCTAATGGCTGACAGGATTTTTCCCAAGATCTGATGGTTCAGATCCGTTCTCTTGCAGAATAGGCAGCTCTCCGTCGGGATAATGACTAGTTGCATGAAAATCTACGCGGTGTGAAAATTGCTCTTTTGGTACGGTCAAAATATATATATTGGTCTATTGTTCTCATTATTTAAAATTTTTCCAACTTCACGCCTTCGACAGAAGCTTCACTCGACATTTCATCGATTTTTAGGTGTCAATACTACTTGAAACTTCATTGACAAATATTGCTCAAATAAAATTAAGTTATCACTTCCCTTTTTGTGCTTAATAGCTTTATCAGGTTACTTTAAGGGTAGTCATTTTATAGGAGGTGATCCTGCAAACTTTCTAGTTTGCTGCCACTATTTTAAAGGCATTCCTTTGAGTGTTCAGACTAAACTGTAGTGACCATACATGATCCAGTTACAGCGTATTACCTAAAGCTATTGCTTGCGATATACATGAGACCATTTTCTTGGATAACTTAGGGGTACTACCTGAGTATATTTTCAGATATTGTATCAGTCATAATGGACCAAACTGAACGTGTTTGTTTGTAGTTGAAGCGTGGCTGGAGTTAATACTCGGGGTTTTGGCCCTCAGGCCCAGATTTCGAACTAAGACACTCTGATACCATATGTAACAACTAGATATTTCTAAACATCACTAAGTTTCATAATCATTTTATTTAGTAAACTGAAACAATAACTTCCTAGCATAATATGGATTTTCATAACAGCAACTTCAGTAACTTAGATTTATCAATAAATATTGATTTCATGGCAGAAAGAAATAAATACATAACTTAACAAAGTACCTGGTTCTGATGCTAATTTATGTTGCCTCTGTGCCTTGCTGTTGCCTTCCTGCTCCCTGTTACTAGATCAATCCTGCCACAAATAGGAAAATAAATGCCCAAAACTACTGTCCTCCCTGCCAACTAGGAAAACTACCTAGCTCCAGGATATCTACAGATATCCTGGCCCCCATGCCCAAAACCTCTAGCAACTTGGTGCCTCCCCTGATCAAAAGCCATAGTCAAAAAATCTGTGCTCACAGCAAGTCCGAAAATCCTCCAGAATCCCCCTCCAATGTCGAATACCCCTCACGTAATCCTCCCTGCCTCCCTTATCCCTCCTTCACCGACTCCTGCAGTTACTCCTCCAACCACCCTCTGTGCCTGTCCCTTCTCCCTCCTTAAATGTTTTATTTTCTCGGGATTCATAGGCTCCCTCTCTGCATACGCAACCATTTTATATCATTTTTCATTGATCCTTTAAATTGTATTTCTCAGGTCATTAAATGTGATCTGTAGTTAGAGTATTACTTAATTAATCACAATTATCTTCTTTAATTAATTTTTACTTTATAGTCCTTAAATATTTATTTAATTAGGGTCGTTATAGTTTTCTTCTTTTGAGTAGAAGTATTTTTTCCCTTTGTAAATTTTTTTCTTGTAGTTGGGTTTTTCCTTTTTCTTGTACTATTTGGTTTTTTTCTCTTCATCTTTAGGTTCCTCCTTGGGATAGGGACACTTGTTTAAAAATTGACCAACCTTGGCACAATTAAAACATTTGAAAGACAAGTTTCCTTTGTACTTCCCTGATTCTTTCTAAAGTTTTTTAATGAAATTTGCTTCTTCCACATCAGATTCTTCATCAGGGATGGATTGAAGTTTCTGCTTCTAATTCTTTGTTTTCTTGAGTACCTTGAAGGTTGCCTCTCCTTGTGACAGATTCTCATGACCTAATCTTAACTCATAGGTTGTGAGGATTCCATACAATTCATCCATGGTGAGTTTTTCTAGATTTTCTCGATCTTCAAGAGCAAACACTTTAGGATTGTATAAAATAGGTAGTGTTCTTAGAATTTTTTCAACTAGCTCATTGTCCGATACTTCTACTCCTAATCATCTGATTGAATTAATAATATTATCAAATCTTTCAAAGTGATCGGAGATATTTTCCTCATCTTTCATTTTTAGGCCTTCATATTGTACTTTGAGAGTCTAGAGTTTGGCTCTCTTAACCTTGGTATCTCCTGCATATATAGTTTCCAATTTATCCCAGAGTTGTTTTTCATGATTACAATTTAGTACCTTAGCAAGGATTTTCTTACTCAGTCTAGCTTGTAGTGTGTTTAAGAATTTTGCATGCTCCCAAAAACAATTCTTGTCTTTTTCTTTTATGTGTGTGGCTTTTGGAACATCATATCCCTTTTCAACTAATGTCCATACTTCCATTCCAATAGACATTAGATAGCTTTTCATTATAGCACTCCATAAGACATAGTATTCACCATTAAATAGGGGGATATTTGATGACATCTTCAACTGTTGATCCATTCTGATGTATATTCCTCTTCAAGTGATTCAAACCTTTTGTGAAGAGACCTTCTGTGATACCAATTTAAGGACCAGATCCTGCCACTGAGAGGGGGGGGGGGGGTTGAATCAGTGACACAATAATTTTATCAATTTTCTTTTATTTATGCAAACAAAATTTTGACACAATATTTTATCGTGGAACCCAATTGGGAAAAACCACAAACATTTTTCTATTAACTGCAAAATTTGTTATACATGTTACATCGAAGGAATATATTCTTCCTTTTCGATCAACACCAACTGATCAGGATGCACCCACACCCTTGTTCACCAGCACCAACTGGTAGGAGGCTATGACCCCTTGTTTACTCAGCTACAACTGACAAGGAAGCACCAACTCCCTCTGCAAGCACCAACCTGCCCTTGCACCACCCAACTGCCCTTATTTTCTGAATTTGGAAAAATGTTAGTATCAAGTATTTACTGCATCTCTCTATGATTCTATGATTTAATATATCTTCTAATTCGGACTGCAGAGACACTTTATTCTCGCCACTCTTTCTCATTTATATATTCTTCAAAATGGAGTGAGTGTGAAACATTGTGTCCCTTTGTTTGGAACATCGCACCTCTTCGATTAACTTAATCATAATTACTGTTTATTTATTTTACCATGAAATATTTTCATAAATTGATCACAGATATGCATCAATTTCATCTTATTAACTCGATCCCTAATCTATGAAAATATTGCAGAAAACTGAGTTCTGCTGAGGCGCTTCCTTCAAACCATTACATGTGACTGAAAACACAAAACCATGGGTGTTAGGCTCCAATCTACCCAAGTAAATTAGAGTGCAAATGATTGTCAATCCAGTGTTTGTAAGACTTAGAGGCACGTCCAAAGTATATGGATTTAGAGATAGATTTTATCTTAAATGGCGATAAACCAAAACCCATTCTAAGGTTGAATATGAAAGAGATGCTAAGCTTCTATTCAAAATTCATCTTCATAGATCTCATAACAGTAACCAGCACTTGTTTTTCTAAAGAGTAAAAACAGTAAGCATTCAAGAGATGTTCAAACTAGTTCTAAGACCTTTCAAATGTTAAAGGACAAAACTCTTATTCAAGAGATGCATTCATTGTCTTCTTTCATTCATTGATTAACATCTATCATCAAATCAAATCAAAGTACTGAAAACATAAATAACTCAAAAAACATTCAAGACTATCTTAATGCTTGATGTCAAACTACACATTGAATTCTTATTCAAGAAATCATTCACAATATGAGTAAGGCTTGAAAACATTAAGCATGCAACTTAGCTATGAAATTCATCTAACTACAACAACATAAAACTCATCTACAACAAGATCTGATCTAAAACATGTACTTGAAAAAGAACACAAAGAAAGAGTGTACTTGTTTGGCAAATGGGGCCCTCCAATGCTTCACTGGTACACTTGAGTTGACTCAGCTAAGAAAGAGCTCCAGCAGCATTCAAATCATCATATCATAAGCATTCACAGGAACAAAACACAGAGCTGATCTTCAAGAGTGCAAATTCCAAAGTTTCTTCATTCACCTCAAGATTGTCTTACTAGTATAAGCTTAAGAGTATTTATACAAGAGTCTTAAAACCAGAAATGCTAATAAATCTCCTAAATATCATGATCAGATCCATAATATCATAGGAGGGTCGAATGCCTCCTTCAGATCCACAATATATAGTCATATCCCATGAAAATCCAAAACTGTCCAAGATTTAAGGTTGAAACAAGGTATTTTCTGCTGAAGTGGCCATGTTTGACCGGCGTTGACAAGACATCTGGAAGGCTCAGATTTCGAATATGATAGCTCATTATCCATCCTTGTACATCAGGGAACACGAACCAAGTCTTAGATTTCGCCCAAGTGTCCTGCAAGTATACAAACCACAGAGCTTTTACGGGATTTGGTCAAATCCTGTAATTTCTGATAAATTTTCAATTTTAATGCTAAAATTTAGAAAACTCAATTCTTAAGCTAAAGAATGACAATTATACCTTGCATAGGTTGTTTCATGGAAAATATGGAATGAAATGAAGGCAAACTGGATGGATATAGAGGCAAAAGTGTGGTTTATAGAGCGAAATCGAAGCATAAAAATGGACTCAACATCTCCCCCAAGAGGAACTCTTTGCATGTCCTCATGCACAAAAATGTCCCTCACCTCTGTCACTGATCTTCTGCCACCTCTGCTGCCTACAATAATGTTTCCACATTCACCTGAGTTGTATGAAGTGCTTTCATCTTTTGATACTTCTCTTTATATGCCTTTTTCTGTTGGAACCACTTATAAGCTTGTTTGGAAATTAACTTGTTCTGCTTTTGAAGCTTCTTGTTCTTTTTCTTCAAAGTGTCATTCTCCTCTTGTTTTTTGTGGCTTTGAGTTCTTAGCATTTCATTTTATGTTTTTATGTATGTTTCTAAGACTTCAATTTCTTTGATTTTTCTCTTCATCTTCCTTATTTTCTTATTCTTCCTGTCAAGTTCAGATGTGGATGTACCAGCCACCTCTTCCATTTGAGGTTCTTCTTTCATGTCCCTGGTTAATTGTTCCATGTCTACTCTCATCTGTTCATAGGTAGAAGCTTCCTATTCATCAAAGCTATCATTTCCTAATGATTGTGCTTCTAGGGTCTGAATACGTTCATACTGTGCCTGTTGTGCTTCATCATCATTCTCTTGTATTTGGCCTTTTTGAACTTGTTGGTGTTTTCTTGTCCTCCTCTCATAAGTGGTAAAAATCTTGTCCTTTTCTTCAAGTTATTTTTCTTTTATCACCATACTTCTTGTTTTTCTCCTCCCCATACGTGGTTTTGGGCTTGTTGCCTTGGGGTGTTGTACTTCTCCTTCATCATCAGTCACAACTAAAATTTGCTCCTCTCCTTCTTCATCCTTTATGGTTTCAAAACCATTTTCAATGGTAAAATGTTGCCAAATCAAAGTTTACTTATGCAGTTCATTTTTAATGATCATTTTAATAAGACCACAGTGATATAAACTCCTTTCTGTGTTCCTTCCCTGTTTCTGGACAGTCTTGGCCATTTTGGAAAGGCTTTGTAAGAGAAAATAAGGCATATTGATTTCACAGTCACCTCTCAAATGCTGTAGCAGTTTAATATGATATAGGTAAATGATGCTAAACCTTCCCTCACAAGTTATAAATTTATGTATAAGGTATGCTAACTCATCCCAGGGATGGACCAACCAACTCCTTGGGATTCCCTTATTCTAGTTTACTGTTGCTACCCTTGACCTTGAAATAAAAGGTACCCATGATTTATCTTTGAAATGCTTGGTTTTGAAATATCTCTCTCCTATTTGAGGAAGTCTAGTGACAAGTGAAATGCTATCCTCAGTGATCCTTATGGTAAGGTTCCCAACAGTAGCTCTTTCCCCATCAAATGAGTGAGCAAATTCTAAGGCAACTCCTTCACAAAATCCATCAATTTTTTCAAGGAAACCTAACCAATGTTTATGTTCCAGAATTTGTATACAATCTCTGTGTATTTCTGATGCAACAAGCCTCCCTGGTTCATATCTAGATACCATACTTCAAAAAAAATTCAAAAACAAGACCTAAAATATTTCCACTGTTTGAAAAAAACTTCACTTCTACAATTCTTTTGACCAAAATTTCTCAAACTTCCAGACTTTGTATGAATTTTAATTCTGTGTATGGCCTTCAAGAAGAGTTTCTGTTCAAATAAGAAAAGAAAATCTCTTTATTTTTTATTCCTAGGCTATTCTCTGTTCATAAAAAAAATTATGCATGGTCATACCTGGTAATTTTGAAAAATTCTCAGGCTTCTCTGTCGAATTCTGGCTCAATTTCCCTTCTTTCAGTTTGGCCCCTATTAAACATGGACTATTTTGTTTTACAAATGTATCTAGAACGTTGAATTTATACTTGGCTGTCTAATTTTTTGAGTTCGGGCTTACCTTCAGTGGCCGACTCCTGTTTGGATACGTTTTCTACCCTTGCTTCACCACGTATCTCCTTCAATTCCCCTGCGTTTTCTTCCATAGAATGAAATCTTGTATGTTGACAGTGTAATTGTCAACATACAATTCATTTTTCTATCAGAGAATTTCGGAGTAGGGACGCGTAAAACGGTCAATGTGCTAGAGTGTAGGGATTTAGGATGCGTAGGAGTAACAACGTGCTAGAATGTAGGGATTTGGAATGTGTAGGAGTTGTGAACAGAGTGTGTAATTCGAAATGGAGGTAAATGTATGCAAAGATGCATCGACGGTTCAAATTTGGGGGCGTGCAAAATGAGACACAGCGTGCAATTTGTGGTGAGGCCCATCAAATATGAAAAATCAATTGAGTCGTTCTTTTTTTTATGGAGAGAGAACACATTGTTGGAGATTTCAACAAGGGTCTTTATTTTTGAAAATGGTTTGTACATCAATCACAGCTAAAGGTGCTACTCTGTTTGTACCTTGTACTCTTCTTCCCTTCGCAATTATTATAAGATGTGGTTTTTTTTTTTTAAATGTTCATTTGTCATATAACTCCCAAATTTGTTTCCAATTCCTTCATCAAGCATGAACTTTCCTTCTTATAACCCCTTTTTAAATGTATGCAAACCATCCTTAATTTATGCAACAATACTTCAGTCTGTGTATGCAACAGAGCTTTTGACAGCTTCAAAACAAACAATGTGTTTTGGTATTTGAAATCTAATCCCTCCTTATAACTCCTTTGGAAACCAAAAGTGGTTATTTTAAGTACCATTTTTAATGCTTTTGAGGATGAAAATGGAGTGATGAAAATATAATGTAGGGGAAAGGAAGGATAGGATATTTATCATTCCTAGCTTAGGAAGAATTCTCAAATTTAGAACATTAAAAAGGAAAATATACTAACTTGTTTTCTCATTGTGTTTTGCTTGACTGAAGCTCGATGGGATGCTGGTGTAAGTCCTCAGATTCCTCTTGTATTTATTTTTCTTAGTATCTCAGGTCCCTCTGTGGATTGAAATTGATATCTTCTTATGTCTCTTGCTGATGGAAATTTGATACTTTCTCAGGTCCCTCTGCTGAATGGAGTTGTTGTCTTCCTCGGGTCCCTCTACTGATTGAAATGAATGTCTTCCTCAGGTCCCTCTGCTGAACTTGAAATGGATACTTCCAGGTCCCTTTGATGAATGGAGATTTGATACTTTCTCAGGTCCCTCTGAATGATACTTCTGGAACATGTCCCTTCTGAATGATGCTTTTGGATGGTATTTCTGAAACAGGTCCCTTCTGAATGATGATCAAATCATGAAGTCTCATCTTATAGATTTGAATGTTGAAGTTGAGGTTGAGTATTGAAATAGCTTCTATGTTGAGTGTCTTCATGTTTGAATGTATTTATGTTGATACAAGAAGGATAACAATGCTTGAAATGAAAACGATAACAAGACATTTGTTTCCCCCTTTCTTATTCTAAGACTTGTCCTCAAGTATTTAGATTTCTTTTGCAAGAATGAAAATATTTGATAATAAAAATCAGAATGAATTGAAATGAAGTAGAACTCTTTTTGTCTTTTTAGAATTCATACTGGCCAAGTAACTTGGTTTTCCAGAATAAATTCGGGTTTGTACTGTGCCAGGAACTTGGATTTTCACAACCAAACCCCTTTATTATTTTTGACCTTTTTTTTTTTTTTAAATCTTTTCTGGATAGAAGTGAGAGATAATGGAGTATGGGAGTATGGAAAGCTTATGAAAGTGGCATAGGGTGAAGACATGATCTAGGAGTAGATGGATAAATAGATAATAGGTCTAGACTTCAACATGGATCTTCATGGAGCTTAGCATACTATATGGATGATGAATGAAACCATGAACAATATGAAATATGAAAGGTTTATTTGGCAATGGATGTGACTTGGAAGTGAACTTGTCTTCTTCCTCTTTTTATTGGCTTCATGTCTTTTGCATTTATCTTGATCCATCTTATATGACTGTTGGTGTTATTGGTCAACAACTGAAAGCAATCTTCAAGAGATTTGAGTTTCTTTGGATAAACTCAACATCAAGTGAATTTCCTCTTTGTTTTAACTTGAATATTTCACTTCATATTCGTAGATATGAATTTTTAAATATTGACTTTGAAAAA
>ML785062.1:614310-629648 GCA_009831015.1 Picea engelmannii
ATTCATCTAACTACAACAAGATAAAACTCATCTACAACAAGATCTGATCTAAAACATGTACTTGAAAAAGAACACAAAGAAAGAGTGTACTAGTTTGGCAAAGGGGGCCCTCCAATGCTTCACTGGTACACTTGAGTTGACTCGGCTAAGAAATAGCTCCAGCAGCATTCAAATCATCATATCATAAGCATTCACAGGAACAAAACACAGAGTTTATCTTCAAGAGTGCAAATTCCAAAGTTTCTTCATTCACCTCAAGATTGTCTTACTAGTCTAAGCTTAAGAGTATTTATACAAGAGTCTTAAAACAAAAAATGATAATAAATCTCCTAAATATCATGATCACATCCATAATATCATAGGAGGGTCGAATGCCTCCTTTAGATCCACAATATATGGTCATATCCCACGAAAATCCAAAACTGTCCAAGATTTAAGGCTGAAACGGGGTATTTTCTGTTGAAGTGGCCATGTTTGACCGGCGTTGACCGGACATATGGAAGGCTCATATTTCGAATATGATAGCTCATTATCCATCCTTGTACATCAGGGAACATGACCCAAGTCTTAGATTTCGCTCAAGTGTCCTGCAAGTATACAAACCACGGAGCTTTTACGGGATTTGGTCAAATCCTGTAATTTCTGATAAATTTTCAATTTTAATGCTAAAATTTAGAAAACTCAATTCTTAAGCTAAAGAATGACAAATATACCTTGCATAGGCTATTTCATGGAAAATATGGAATGAAATGAAGGCAAAATGGATGGATATAGAGGCAAAAGTGTGGTTTAAAGAGCAAAATGGAAGCATAAAAATGGACTCAACAATGGGCTTATCAACTTTAGCGACGTATTATGTTTTTATTTTTAAATCTCTTATACCATATGACCAATGGTGGTAACTAGATGATAGGCCAAACAAGTACTTGAGTGGTTTATTTAAATCAACGGTCATGATTTAATCTCCCAATGATGGACGACTGTCGGGTCTTAGGGACTTCGCCCTTCAAAACTTTGGGACTTGCAACATGTCAAATTTCCCAGAGAGAATTTTGTCAAATAGATCAGATGGTTCATGTTTAATTAATATAAGAATATCAATGGTCAGATTCAATCTTTATATATATCATTTTACTCATTTAATCTAAGGGATGGAACTTAATCAGGCATTGATATGGATGGTCGCCATTTACTCCGGGAATTCGGCTATTCTACTTACACTATCCTTCCACTGTAATACGATCAATGGTTGAGAATACACTCGAAGTGATCTTCAGATCACACGACTCATGTCCACTTCGGGACTCCAACATTTGGGACTTGAGGACTTAGGGCATCTGCTGGTGGTTAAACTCCCGAAGTGATGTAACTTTCTTACGTCACTTGATGATGTGGCATGAGCTGAGTGTCTGTCATGTGTCACTATGATTCTTGATTTTCATGTACCTGAAATGTCGATTTCAACTTGACACTTGTCATTATCTGATTGTGCCATGTGTCCTTTCTTACGTGGTCTGTCAACGTGATCTATTACATGTCCTTGCTGACATGGTATGCTAACATAAATCTCCCACACGTCCTTACTTGCGTGGTATGTTGACATGGTCTGCCACATGTCCTCTTGAATTGGATGATTGAGGCTTACTTCGGATGATCCGACAGTCGATAATTTATTCCAGCTCTCTGGGCTTCGAGAATTTCAAATATCAAAATTTACGGAGCGCAAGCTCCTCAAATATTTAGACCTGAAGTGAATGATGTTCGTTTGATCAAGATCTTTTATCAACGGCTCAATTTGTATGCAATGCTTCTTTTTCTTGGTTTAAATCCAATGGCCTTCCAACTTTGCTTATCCTATCCTTCCACTTTATTCTATATGATGATTGACGAAAATTAGGGTAATTGAGAACTCAACCTTTTTGCTTATCCCATCCTTCCACTTAATTTTAATCCGATGGTTGATGTGAATTTGGATAATTGAGATCTTAGATATTTCTTCTTATCCATTCCTCCCACTAAAAAGTGATCCAACAACCATTAAGACACTTGAAGAAGATCAACGATCAAGGATTATTGCGGAACCATAACCTGTGAGTCATTTAATTCATCTTTTCTTTTCTGCAATTCATCCCTGCCGTTGATATGGTTATTGTGCATCAACAGTCTTGATCTGATCTGATCATTGAATAATCCCCCAATGATTCTTCTGAGATTCCTCACACCGCCTCTTCTGAGATTTGATATTCATTTGCTAACCCTCCTAAGATTTTATCTGAACTTATCATCACATCAAAGACATTGACTGTTGACATCAATGAAAATAAATCAATGACACTATGTCCAACAATGGTCTATCCACAAATCAAATACTTTTCCCATGAGTTAGTACCTCCACTTCTTCAAGCCATGCACTATGGCTGCCATCTCCAAATCATGAGTGGCATAGAGAATTTCATTCTCTTTCAATTTTCTAGATTCAAAACATACCACAAATACATTGTGACTACGGACTCCACCAAATCCTTCTTTGCATGCATATGTGCAAACCAAAAAATATTCATTCGGATCCGCAATCCTCAGAATTGGAGCATTGGTTAACAATTGCTTCAATTGATAGAAGCTATTTTCACATTTTGTTGTCCATTGAAACTTCACCCCCTTCCTTTCCAAGGAAGTAATCGGGTGAGAAATCCTCGAAAACCCTCTAATGAATCTTTTGTAGTATCCATCTAGACCCATGAATGATATTATTTTTGTCACATTCGTCGATGTTTTCTACCCTTTAATAGCTTCAATCTTTTCAAGTTCCACTGCTATCCCTTCTTCGGATATTATATGCCCCAACTAGTGAATTTGGTTCTTATAAAATGAGCACTTCCTGAATTTGGCATACAACTGGTGATCTCTTAACACTTGTAACACCATCCTCAAGTGGTGCTTATGCTCTTCATCTAACTTGTAATATACAAGGATGTCATCCAAAAAGACAATGCCAAATTTGTCTAAGTATTCTCAGAAAACACCATTCATTAAGCACATGAAAACAGTTGGTGCATTTGATAACCCAAATTGCACCACTATGAACTCATAATGACTGTACCTTGTCCTGAAGGCAGTCTTGTTGATGTCTTTGTCTATGATTCTTACTTGATGATAACCGGATCTAAGATCAATCTTTGAAAATATCCTTGCATCCTTTAACTGATCAAAGAGATCATCAATCCTTGGGAAAGGATACTTGTTCTTTATAGTTACTTCTTTTAATTGTCTGGAGTCAATGCACAATCTCAATGTCCTATATTTCTTCTTCACAAATAAGACTAGGGCACCCCAAGGTGACACACTTGGGCATATATACCCCTTCTTCAAAATTTCTTCCAGTTGCATTTGCAAATCCTTCAACTCTGGTGTAGTCATGTGGTAGGGAGCCTTTGATACTTGATGCAGGAGCATCTCAAGCGAGCCAGCGCGGAGATAAAAGACAGCTGGAAAAGCAACCAACACAAATTTTGAAAATGTCTTGAAACATTAATGAAGTCATTAAGTGGAGGCATATTTGTAATATTGTAAAGGACCTTGAGCGATCCACTCTCGTCCATAGTAGGTAGAATGCCTTTATAGTAGTTAATGAAAGTAGATAGAATTTAATGCTTCAATTAGACAGTTTTTTAGCGCAAGAGGGAAATGGGATATAGACACCCTCATTTGTATCATTGTAGGAGAGAGCAAAAGAAGCAAGATTATTATGAGCATAGAGCATAGGAGAGAAGAGAGTTGTAGTGGAAAAACACCCATGTACATAGATTTGAATTAATAGAAAGAGCTTCGATTCAAATTCATGGTGTCGTGTTTATTCTCTGTGTATGCATGTTGAATTTTATGCTCATGGATGTTACTTTCGGTTATACATTTTCTTTATATGTTGTGTATATGATTTCATGCTTTGTGTTTGAAGTCTGAGAGAGAGTAAGGAATGAGTTTCAATTGTTTCTCTATCTGAGCAAGAGTTCCTGCAAGGAGTGCAGTGAAGTTGTCCGCAAGGAGTACGTTTTAAGAGTTCAGAGTTTTATCTCTGAAAGCTCAGGAGGGATAACAATTGTTCTCATTCTTGCAGAAGTGCAAGTTAGGCACAGGAGCCGTGTAGAGTGTGCGTAGGCCGAAGGTAGTTTCAGGGTTTGTGGAACCTGAGAAGTTGTTGGAGGACTGTTGCTGCAAGGAGTGCGCACAGTCAAAGGTGTTCAACACTTGGAGTGTTTGAAGATATACCGCAAGGAGTGCGAGCAGGAGTTTTCTTAAATACTCGAAGAAGTGGAAAGGATCAGAAGGGTTCAAACCTTCGAAATCGTCGAAGGGAAGTAAGAAGGTTGATACCTTGAGGTGTTGAAAAGAGGTGTCATAAATTTTTGTTGCAGGTGGTTAAATTTTCGTAGTGAAACAGTTGGTCAATTTCGCAGAAGTTCTCAGAAGGGAGAACGAACGGTCAAAATTCTCCGTGGAGAATTCGCGAAGTCCCACGAGCCATCAAATCTGATAGATAAGTAAGGAGTTTACAGGATGTTTCGAAAGCGTAAGCCCATAAGAGATCATAACCCAAGGATCCAAGACGACGAGTGCCATTGGATCACTCGCAAAATCGCATTTTGGGGTTTCGGGAGTCGAGGGGTCGAAGGTTTTGTATCAAAGTTCATGAAATTGCGAAAGGTGAGAAGTGAAGTGGTGAGTGGACCAGAGTCGTCCATTTGGGAGAAAACAAGTGGCAGAGATCTAGAGATCTCGCAATTTCGGAGTTCGCGAGGTGGGAGCCCAAAGGGTTGGGTATTGTAAGTCGTGAAAAGTGAAGTTCTGAAGGGACACATAGCAGAATCGCGAGGTGGGCCCGTGGAAAGAGACAGGTGGACGCAAGTCACCCTTCGAAAGGAGTCAACACCCCGTTGACTTTTCACGTCTCGGGGTTTCGTAAGGTAAGGGGATGGAAGTCGAACCTTTCGACTTCCAAAGTGGCGAAAGGCTAAAAGCGCTAGAGGGAAGCCTAGCCGGTAGTCATGCGTGGTGGGTGCTGACACAAGAGAGTTATGCCCGTATCAGCGTTTCGGGTATTGCGGAGTTGAGGAGGAAGAGTCGAGAGTCTCGACTCACGATATCGCGAAGTCCGATCTTCCGAAGTGTGAAGAGGGAGTCCCACAAGGTTTTTCTATGGGTGCAGATTTCTCAGAAGGGAAATAGAAGAGCCAGTCGAGAGATCTTCGAGCAAAGAAAGAAGAACGATCCTGTGTATGTGGACTTCTGACCTGCGGGTTGGGAGGCTGCGTCAGGTTTGGTATCAGAGCACAGAAAGGTTTGTTTGCTTTATGTAGCATGGAAAAGGAAGATTCACCATGCTGCCAAGAAGAAGGGACAGACAAACACCCAATCCGCCAGAGGAGAGGGAAATGCCAAGAAGAAGAGGTAGACAGATGCCTGATCCAGCCATGGAAAGAGAGATGTGTGATTTACGTGACAGACTTGAGGACATGGAGATAGCATAGAGGTGCAGAATGAATGTTGGGGATCTTAGTGATTCCGAAAGTGAAGATGAAGCCGAACATGGAGGGGAATAAGTTGTAGCCGAAGATGTAGCAAATGAATGCCTGATTAGGGCTATTGCAAGGATGGGTGCTAAAGAAAAAATGGACATTCCAGTTTATGAGGGAAACCTAGATGCTAAAGATCTTCTAGACTGGATTAGAACTCTGGACACATATTTTGACTATGAAGATGTCGAAGAAGACAAGAAGGTCAAACATGTTGTCACAATATGGAAAGGACATGTAGCATTGTGGTGGGATGAACTACAAGATGACAGATGTTGCAAAGGCAAGCAAAAAATTAAGAGTTCAGATAGGATGATTGCAAAGATGAAAGCGGAATTCATTCCCAAGGATTATCAGATTACTCTATTTTGGAGAATGAAAAATTTGAGATAGAAACTAATGTCAGTGAAGGAGTACACTGAAGAATTCTGCAGGCTGAACATCAGGGCAGGTCATTGGGAAAGCGATGATGAAAAATTTGCTATATATATGAATGGTCTGAGATATGACATTCAGGATGAGATGAGCATGATGACCATCCGAATGATGGAAGATTCTTATCATATGGCTCTGAAAGCTGAAGAGAAGCTGAGTCGAAAACAAGGTCAAAGAGGATGAGGCAGAAGATAGCCCAGAGGCAAATCAGTTGGACAATATGATAAGATTGGAAGAAACCTCAGACTCAAACTGAGAGAGGTGGAAGCTCATAGAAAGGGCAATATGATGGACAGAGAAGGCACTATGCTAATCAGAAAGGAGAGTATGTTGATAACGACATTTTTCCTCGTACTAGAGGTAGAGGAAGAGGAAGAGGTGGAGTGGTAAAATGCTTCACATGCGGAAATAATGGGCACAAGTCTTATGAATGCCCAGACAAAAAGAAAGAAGGTGGTGAGACTCACATTGCCGAAGCACAGATTCAAAATGTTGAGGCAGAGGATGATGAAGGTGAAAGATCGTTGATGATGCGAAAAGTTCTCTTAACGCCAGAGAAGGAGGTGGAGATTTCAGTCCAAAGAAACAGACTTTTTCGGACTGCTTGCAAGACCAAGGACAGGGTATGTAAGGTCATTGTAGATAGTGGTAGTATAGATAATCTCGTTTCTACAAATATGGTAGAAAAGATGGAGCTGGAGAAGATTGAACATCCAAGCCCATACAGAGTTTCATAGTTACAAAAAGGACATCAGGTAAATGTCACTAAATAGTGTTTAGTTGAATTTAAGATAGGAGGATATAATGATAAGATCTTGTGTGATGTCATTCCTATGGATGTTTGTCATCTATTGTTGGGTAGACCATGGAAATATGACAAGAATGTGATTCATGATGGGAGAATGAACACATACACCCTAGAGAAGAATGGGAGAACTCACATGTTGTTGTTGATTAAAGATAAGGAGGTGAAACCTGAAGTAAGTAACACTGTACTTCTCATGAGTGGGAAGGAACTTCTTACAGAAGTTAATAAGAAGGAGGAACCACAATTCATTGTGTTCAGGAAGCCAAAGATTGTTTTAACCAGCACAAGGGTAGATGATTTACCAGAAGAGGTTTAGGAACTGCTGGAAGAGTTCACTGACATAGTAGTGGACGAACTACCTCGTTCGTTGCCATCGATTAGAAGCGTGAGTCATCACATTGATCTCATACCAGGAGCTAGTTTTCCAAACAAAGAAGCATACAGATTGATGCCACAGAAGAATGAAGAGGTCAAAAGACAGGTCCAGGAATTAATGGACAAGGGTTGGTCAGAGAAAGATTGAGTATGTTTGTTGTTCCAACAGTGCTTAGTCCAAAGAAAGACGGAGGCTGGAGGATGTGTACTGACTCGAGAGCAATCAACAATATAACCATCAGATACAGATTTCCATTGCCAAGGATGGATGATCTAATGGATTGCTTAAGTGGAGCAAATTTTTTTTCAAAGATTGATTTGAAAAGTGGATATCACCAGATTCGTATGAGAGAAGGTGATGAATGGAAGACAACCTTCAAGACTAACGAAGAGTTGTATGAATGGCTTATTATGCCATTTTCTTTAAGGAATGCACCAAGTACTTTCATGAGATTGATGAATGATGTTGTAAAGGATTTCATCGGGAAATTTGGCATTGTGTATCTTGATGAAAAACTAATTTTCAGTAAAACAGAGGCAGAGCATTTGAAACATTTAACTACAATGATGAAGAGGTTACAGCAAGAGAAGTTTCTGATAAACATGAAGAAATCCTCATTCATGAAGACAGAGCTCATTTATTTGGGATTTGTTATTTCTTCAGATAAGTTGAGGATGGATCCGACTAAGGTGGAGGTAATCAAGAATTGGCCATCACCGCAGAATATATTTGAGGTAAGAAGTTTTCACAGATTGGCTAGTTTCTACATAAAGTTCATCAGGAGTTTCAGTGGAATTAGTGCACCGATGATGGACACAGTGAAGAAGAGACATAAGTCTTTTCACTGGACAGAAGAAACCTCAGACTCAAAGTGAGAGAGGTGGAAGCTCACAGAAAGGGAAATATGATGGACAGAGAAGACATTATGCTGATCAGAAAGGAGAGGATGCTGATAACGACATTTTTCCTCGTACTAGAGGTAGAGGAAGAGGAAGAGGTGGAGTGGTAAAATGCTTCACATGCAGAAAGAATGGGCACAAGTCTTATGAATGCCTAGACAAAAAGAAATAAGGTGGTGAGACTCACATTGCCGAAGAACAAAGGCAGAATGTTGAGGCAGAGGATGTTTAAGGTAGAAGATCATTGATGATGCCAAAAGTTCCCTTAACTGTAGAGAAGGAGGTGGAGAGTTCAATCCAAAGAAACAGACTTTTTTGGACTGCTTGCAAGACCAAGGAAAGGGTATGCAAGGTCATTATAGACAGTGGTAGTACAGATAATATCGTTTCTACAAAGATGGTAGAAAAGATGGAGCTGGAGACGATTGAACATCCAAGCCCATACAGAGTTTCATGGTTACAAAAAGGACATCAGGTAAATGTCACTAAACAGTGTTTAATTGAATTTAAGATAGGAGGATATAATGATAAGATCTTGTGTGATGTCATTCCTATGGATGTTTTTCATCTATTGCTAGGTATACCATGGCAATATGATAGGAATTTGATTCATGATGGGATAATGAACACATACACCCTAGAGAAGAATGGGAGAACTCACATGTTGTTGCTGATTAAAGATAAGGAGGTGAAACCTGAAGTAAGTAACACTGTACTTCTCATGAGTGGGAAGGAACTTCTTACAGAAGTTAATAAGAAGGAGGAACTGCAATTCATTGTGGTCAGGAAGCCAAAGATTGTTTTAACCAGCACAAGGGTAGATGATTTACCAGAAGAGGTTCAGAAACTGTTGGAAGAGTTCGCTGACATAGTAGTGGACGAACTACCTCGTTCATTGCCACCGATTAGAAGCATGAGTCATCACATTGATCTCATACCAGGAGCTAGTTTGACAAACAAAGCAGCATACAGATTGACGTCGCAGGAGAATGAAGAGGTCAAAAGACAGGTCCAGGAATTAATGGACAAGGGTTTGGTCAGAGAATGCTTGAGTCCATGTGTTGTTCCAATGGTGCTCATTCCAAATAAAGACGGAGGCTGGAGGATGTGTACTGACTCGAGAGGAATCAACAAGATAACCATCAGGTACAGATTTCCATTTCCAAGGATGGATATCTGATGGATTGCTTAAGTGGAGCAATTTTTTTTTTCAAAGATTGATTTGAAAAGTGGATATCACCAGATTCGTATGAGAGAAGGTGATGAATGGAAGACAACCTTCAAGACTAACGAAGGGTTGTATGAATGGTTGGTTATGCCATTTGGCTTAACAAACGCGCCAAGTACTTTCATGAGATTGATGAATGAAGTCCTAAAGGATTTCATTGGGAAATTTTTCATTGTGTATCTTGATGACATACTGATTTTCAGTAAAACAGAGGCAGAGCATTTGAAATATTTAACTACAGTGATGAAGAGGTTACAGCAAGAGAAGCTACTGATAAACATGAAGAAATCCTCATTCATGAAGACAGAGCTCATTTATTTGGGATTTTTTATTTCTACAGATAAGTTGAGGATGGATCCAGCTAAGGTGGAGGTAATCAGGAATTGACCATCACCGCAAAATATATTTGAGGTAAGAAGTTTTCACAGATTGGCTAGTTTCTACAGAAAGTTCATCAGGAATTTCAGTGGAATTCGTGCACCGATGATGGACACAGTGAATAAGAGACATAAGTCTTTTCACTGGACAAAAGAGGCTGAGAAAATCGTCAATTTGTTGAAGAGGAAAATCACAGAACAACCAATTCTGGTGTTGTCGGATTTTACAAAGACATTTCAAGTAAAATGTGATGCAAGTGGATTTGCAATAGGGGAAGTCTTGAGTCAAGAAGATAGGCCGATAACATACTTCAGTGAGAAGCTGAATGAAGCGAAAGTGAAATAATCCACATATGACAAGGAGTTCTATGCTATTGTTCAGGCATTGAAGAAATGGAGACATTACTTGATTCCCAAAGAGTTTGTCTTGTATAGTGACAATCATGCATTGCAATTTGTGACTCAACAGGAGAAGTTGAATCAAAGACATGTTAAATGGGTTGAATACATGCAGAACTTTACTTTTGTAACTAAGCATATTTCTGGAACTGCTAACAAAGTTGTTGATGCTTTGAGCAGGAAATGTTTGATGTTGCAGGAGTTCAGAGTCAAAACACTGGGTTTTGATGATCTCAGAGACATGTACAGAGATGATCCAGATTTTAAGGAGGCGTATGAAGTAGCTGAGAATCCAATTCTCAGGGATAGGAGTCAATGGACAGAATACATGATCCAAGAAGGATTATTGTTTAAGGGTAATCAACTTTGTATTCCAAAATGCTCCATGAGGGAGAATTTGATAAAGGAGAAACATAGTGGAGGATTGGCCGGACATTTCGGTCATGAAAAGACGTTTGCAAGGTTGAATGAGTCATATTTTTGGCCAGGGATGCAAGCAGACATCAAAAGATTCATGGACAGATGTAGAATTTGTCAGCATTCAAAGGGAAAGAGGCAGAATGCAAGTTTATACCAACCATTACCCATACCTGACGGGCCATGGGATGCAGTCAGCATGTATTTCATATTGGGACTGCCGAGAACAAAAAGAGGGTTTGACTCGATCTTTGTAGTGGTAGACAAATTTTCTAAGATGGCACACTTCATACCGTGTCAGAAAACCAGTGACACAACTCACATTGTGAATCTGTTTTTCAAAGAAGTCATTCGACTTCACGGCTTGCCAAGGAGCATAGTTTCAGATTGAGACACTAAGTTTGTAGGACACTTCTGGAGAAACTTATGGAAAAAGATGGGAACAAACTTATCGTTCAGTTCATCTTACCATCCTCAGACGGATGGACAAACATAAGTTGTGAATAGGAGTTTGGGAGACTTGCTAAGAATCTTGGTGACAGAACACCACATCCAGTGGGACAACATATTACGATAGGTGGAATTTGTGTATAATGACTCAGTTAATAGAAGCACAGGATAGAGTTTGTTTCAAATTGTTTATGGCATGCAGCCAAGAGGAGTTTCTGAATTAAGGGATTCAGAACATAATGAAACTAGGAGTGCTAGTGCAGAAGATTTTGCAGAAGCGATGAAGGAACTTCACAGCCAGGTGAAGTAGTGTTTACAGAACTCGAGCCAAGAGTATAAGTGTAGAGAAGATCAACACAGGATACAACCTCAATTTAAGGTTGGTGATTTGATTCTAGCACATCTGCGAAAGGCAGGGTTCTCGAAGGGGACATATAACAAACTGAAGATGAAGAAGATCGAACCATGTAAGGTCTTGAAGAAATTTGGGGCAAATGCTTATGAGATTGAATTACCCGATGGGATCATAATTTCTTCGATATTCAATGTCTCATATTTGTACCCATACAAAGAAGAGGAAGCAGGAACAAGTGATGAACAACCAGGGGTTCAGTGGACTAAACAGATGCCATTTGTAGAGAAGCCACAGATGGAAACCATACTAGACAAAAGAGTTAGAAAAAGGACTAGAAGAAAGGAATACTTTGTCAAGTGGAAAGGCCATCTAGTTGAAGATGCCAGCTGGGAGAATGAAGCAGAGATCCAGAAGCATGGACAGACCATGCATGAACTCATGGACAGGATCCCATGAAAATGTTCAAACGAGGGAGTATGATGCAGGAGCATCTCAAGCGAGCCAGTGCGGAGATAAAAGATAGCTGGAAAAGAAACCAACACAAATTTTGAAAATGTCTTGAAACATTAATGAAGTCATTAAGTGGAGGCATATTTTTAATATTGTAAAGGACCTTGAGCGATCCACTCTCATCCATAGTAGGTAAAAGGCCTTTATAGTAGTTAATGAAAGTAGATAGAATTGCATGCTTCGATTAGACAGTTTTTGAGCGCAAGAGGGAAATGGGATATAGACACCCTCATTTGTATCATTGTAGGAAAGAGAAAAATAAGCAAGATTATTATGAGCATAGATCATAGGAGAGAAGAGAGATGTAGTGGAAAAAAACCCATGTACATAGATTTGAATTAATAGAAAGAGCTTCGATTCAAATTCATGGTGTCGTGTTTGTTCTCTGTGTATGCATGTTGAATTTTATGCTCATGGATGTTACTTTCGGTTATACATTTTCTTTATATGGTGTGTATATGATTTCATGCTTTGTGTTTGAAGTCTGAGAGAGAGTAAGGAATGAGTTTCAATTTTTTCTCTATCTGAGAAAGAGTTCCTGCAAGGAGTGCAGTTAAATTGTCCGCAAGGAGTGCGTTGACAAGAGTTCATAATTTTATCTCTGCAAGCTTAGGAAGGATAACAATTGTTCTCATTCTTGCAGAAGTGCAAGTTAGGCACAGGAGCCATGCAGAGTGTGCAGATGCCGAATGTAGATTCAGGGTTTGAGGAACCTGAGAAGTTGTTGGAGGACTGTTGTTGTAGGGAGTGCGCAGAGTCGAAGGTGTTCAACACTTGGAGTGTTTGAATATCTACCGCAAGGAGTGCGAGCAGGAGTTTTCTGAAAGACTCGAAGAAGTGGAAAAGCTCATAAGGGTTCAAACCTTTGAAATCGTCGAAAAGAATTAAGAAGGTTGATACCTTTAGGTGTTGAAAGGAGGTGTCATAAATTTGTGTTGCAGGTGGTTAATGTGCTGTAGTGAAACACTTTGTCAAATTCACAGAAGTTCTCAGACGGGAGAACAGACGGTCGAAATTCTCCATGGGGAATTCGCGAAGTCCCGCGAGCCGTCAGATCTAACAGAGAAGCAAGGAGTTTATGGGATGTTTCGAAAGTGTAAGCCCAGAAGAGATCAGAACCCGAGGATCCAAGCCGACGAGGGCCGTTGGATCACTCGCGAAATAACATTTCGGGGTTTCGAGAGTTGAGGGGTCGAAGGTTTTGTATCAAAGTTCATGAAATCATGAAAGGCAAGAAGCGAAGTGGTGATTGGACCAAAGTCATCCTTTTAGGAGAAAACAAGTGGCAGAGATCTAGAGATCTCACAAGTTCGGAGTTCGCGAGGTGGGAGCCCAAAGGGTTGGGTACTCTAAGTCGCGAAAAGAAAAGTTCCGAAGGGACACGTAGCAGAATCCCGAGGTGGGCCTGTGGAAAGAGACAGGTGGATGCAATTCACCCTTCAAAAGGAGTCAACACCCCGTTGACTTTTTGCATCTAGGGTTTCATAAGGTAAGGGGATGAAAGTTGAACCTTTTGACTTGCGAATTGGTGAAAGGAGAAAAGCGGTAGTGGCAAGCCTAGCCGGAAGTCATGCGCGGTGGGTGCTGACACAAGAGAGTTATGCCCGTATCGACGTTTCGGGTATCGCGGAGGTTAGGAGGAAGAGTCGAGATTCTAGACACATGATATCGTGAAGTTTGATATTCCGAAGCATGAAGAGGGAGTCCCACGAGGTTTTGTTGTGGGTGTAGATTTCTCAGAAGGGAAATAGAAGAGCCAATCGAGAGCTCTTCGGGCAAAGGAAGAAGAACGATCCTATGTATGTGGACTTCTGACCTGCGGGATGGGAGGCTGCATCAATACTGGAGATGCTCCAGGCATCAGATTTATAGAGAAATCAACATCTCTTTTAGGAGGTAATCTAGGTATCTCCTTGAACACATCCTCAAAATATTTCAAGACTGCAATATCCTCAATATATGGAACCTTATCCTTAGGTGCTTCCTCCATATGAGTCGTGAATATTTGGCAACCCTTCGTGTAACACTTATTTAGCTTCATTGATGAGATCTCTCAGAAAATAAATTCCCTCGGATTTCCTTGGACTATTCTTGGGTTCCCTTCCTCGTTCAGGAAATTCAATGCCTTATTATAACATTCTAAGACGGCATGGTGTTGGTCCAACCAATCCATATCAGTTATGCACTCATATGAACCGAATGGTAGGATGTTAAAATCTTCCTTGGTACCCATCCCATTCACATCCAATGGACATGATTTAACCCGCCCAACAATGTTTCTCTTGGTTCTTGTAGCCAGTTGCATCAACCAAGATTTCCCATGCTTGCTTCTTGGAAAATGCAATATTTCCACAACTTTAGGATTTATTCCATTGTTGATCGCTACTTGCAATTACTTAAGGAAAACAAATTAATGCTAAGCAATAATTAGAGAATGTCCATTTGTAATTTTTTTTTGTTGTTTTGATTTTTAAGTTTTAAGTGTTTTTTTTTATTTTTATATTTTTTATTTTTATAATGTTTTTATTTTTGCAAATAAAAGATTATTGCTTTGGTTTTGTTTAAATTATATATATATATATATATATATATATATATGACTCTTTTTTTCATTTATATATACATTTATATATTTTATTTTATTTTTCTTTTTAAACAAAACAAACACAAATAAAAATAAAAATAAAATTATTTTTTTTATTTTTATTATTTTTTTAAAAGGCATAAACTGGTTTATTAGGCATGAAAGAGTGAGTCAATCCCATTTCCTATTGTTTCCTTATCTCTTCATCTCAAAATTTTTCCACCCTCTTCGACTCAACCTGCATTGAAACCATATTAGTTTATGATGCCAAACGCACCACCCGGGCACGCCTGCTACCACCAGGACCTTCTTCTCCGCTGGCTCGAAGAGCTAGAATGCTCTTCAAATCCATTTCGTGACTTTATCACCCACAGAACGCTCTTGGTGATCTCCCCTTTGCCTTATCGGGAAATCAGACCTCGCAATATTGCGAGTCCTTCACTCGGGTCTCAAAACCTCTGAAACCCGATGAATATTTGTCGCTTTCCTTTCCTCTTATCGGGGATTGTTCCATCAGGAAATCGGTAAATACGAGGTCACAGTTTACTTACCTTGTGAATCCCCAATTCCTGATCCGCGAAGGCACTCTCGCTACAGCCTTATCCCTCTGGCTACTTCTTTTCCGCGTGACCTGCAACTCCACGCGACCACGGCCCGTTCCCTATCGGAATTTCGGGCTTCGCGAAATCGAAATGCGTAGAACTCACTCCTTTGCGATCTCCGATCCCCGACTTCTGATGCCATCTGGCGTCTTCCCACGGCAGGGCTGGACCTTTTGTTGGCGTTGGGAAGTCACTCCTGGATTGCTAGCAGGAGCAGAGCCCGAAGCCCATCAGTTTTAATGTCACGGTTTATTTTGAAGGGTGATCAAATGGAGGAAGACTCCGAACGGCAGGGCCTCAGCTCAGAAACCAGATCAGGCACGCATGA
>ML785062.1:629748-654473 GCA_009831015.1 Picea engelmannii
CCATGGCTAAACATAGGGCAGCTGAGGAGAGCGTGGCCGCACGAGCGTCGTTGATCCGGGCGCGACGATCGTGGCCGCTGGGAGCTGCATCAATAATTCCGGACCCCCCCCCTCAGCTTAAAGGGAGAAAGACGGGGGGGGTCTGGAATGGCCTTTATCGTCGTTGATCCGGGCGCGCTTATCTGAGCCGTTGGAGAGATGCGCCCCTGATTCCGGACCCCCCCCCCACTGCTTAAAGGTCGGAAGGCAAGGGGGGTCCGGAATTTGCTGTGCGCCGTTGATCCGGGCGCGCTCATCTTGACCGCCCGATCTCGCTCGCTGTTTACCACGGGCGTTATGTCACCCAAAGCCTTGGACAAGTGGGTTTTAACCCATTCATTTGATTTCTGACCCCCTTAGCAAGAAATATCGCTAACACCTTCCGACACCTATCCTCCACCACGGGCCTTAACCCTGTCGAGAAATCGCGTATCGGGATATCGCGGTTTCTCTGGTCGTGAGTCTCTCGTCTCTGCGAACTCCGAAATGCAGAACACCGATGCACGTGCGGGTGCTCTCCTCCACGTCACCCCCTCCTCGTCGCGCTATCGGGTATCGTGAAATCATGATTTCTAATGCAATCGTTCTGTTGTATGCAGAAACCCCGAAATGCCGAACTCCGACTCTCTGAAATCTCCCGCCACGTGTCCCTACTATGATCAATGGCTCTGATCCTATCGGGAAATCGCAGATCATGATTTTAGTATGTTCGAGTCTCCTGTCACCGGAAACCTCGATTCTCCTTCTCGGCACACTAGAGCTTAAACCTAGTGCAACTTTCCCTTGATCTAACGGCTGACGGGAAAACACCCACTGATCCAACGACTCAACAATCTCTCGAGCTTGGGCTCGGTTGTGGTCGTAACCTCCTCGCACTTTCACGAGATCCACCGGCTAACGGGTTTTGTCGGTCTCCTCTATGAGATCCTGACCGTGGACTTCTTCCTTCTTAGGGATTTCTTGCACGAACTCTCCTGTGCACCCTTTCAATAATTCTGAAGGCCTCTCTTCCTCTTGAGATCCCTTCACAATTTCTCGATCTCTTAGAAAAGAGATTTTTTTGTGCGCACTCCTTTGCACTCAATATTCAACAGTTTTCCCAAGTGTTGAATCTGCCTGACTCTGCGCACTTCCTGCAGCAGCAGTCTTTTGCTTCCTTCACTCAGATTCACAACTGAGACTTCTTCTTTAGCCTGCGCACACCTTGCATGGCTTCAACAACCCACTTCTGCTTTTGGATGAATGAGAACAAGTGTTAAACTCTTGAGCCTCATCAATGCACTCCTTGCGGATGAATTCAACTGCACTCTTTGCAGGAATCTCCTGGCTCAGATAGAGAAACAATTGAAACTCATTTTCTATCAGACTTCAAATTAAACCATGAAATCACATGCATAGCATATGTAAAGCAAATGCATAACTAGAAAACAAACATTCATAAGCACATAAACCACATATACAGAGAAACAACACCAGTCACGAGTTTGAATCAAAGACTTTCTTCTATTAATTCAAATCTGTACATGGGTGTTCTTCATACAATTCTCTGCTTGCCCCTCTCTTCTGAATGCTTCTGAATAATGTTACAATGTACAAAGGAGGGTGTCTATATCTGTTTTCCCTCTCGAACTCTAAACTATCAAATCTAGACTTAAACATCTATCTACCAACATTAAATCTATTAAATGCCTCCTATCTACTTCATACAAGAGCGTATGGCTCGAGGTCTGATACAACATACAAAAGGCGCTCCTTCATAAAGGATTCATTTAAGACTTGCGCTACAATCCCAAAGCATTTTCAAAATTTTGGGTTTGTTTCCCCAGATGGAATTGCACTTGATGTGCTGGCTCACTTGCTGAGTTGGCGATGCTCCTGCATCATACTCCTCAGCTTGAAAACTTTCATGGGCTCCTGTCCATGAGCTCCTGCATGGTTTGTCCATGCTTCTGAATCACTAATTTTGTCTCCCAGCTGGCATCTTCCACTGGATGGTTCTTCCATTTCACCAGATACTCATAGTATTCCCTTCGTCTGGTCTTCTTGCTCACCCTTTGATCAAGTATACGCTCCATTTGTGTCTTTTCTGCAATCAGCATCTTCTTCTGCCACTGGATTTCTGGCTGCTCATCTCTCCCAGCTCCTTCTTCCTCATCCTTATATGGATATAAGTCTGAGACATTGAATGTCGAAGATATTCTGATTTCATCCGACAATTAAATCTCATAAGCATTTTCTCCCAATTTCTTTAGGACTCTGCATGGTCCAATTTTCTTCATTTTCAACTTGTTATATGTTCCCCTTGGGAACCTTTCTTTCCTCAGATGTGCCAGAACTAGATCGCCAACCTCAAATTGAAGTTGTCTCCGATGTCGATCTGCTCTGCGCTTATATTCTTGGTTTGATTCTATCAGTCGCTGCTTCACCCTACTATGAAGTTCCCTCATTACCTCAGCGAATTCTTCAGCGCTTGTGCTCTGAGTCATTATTTGTTCCAAATCCCTCAGCTCCGAAACACCTTTCGGTTGTCTGTCGTATACTATCTCAAACAGACTTTTCCCTTTGCTTTGATTCACTGAATCATTGTAGGCGAATTCTGCCTATGGCAATACGCTATCCCAACTACTATGGTGCTCTATCACTAAGCTCCTCAGCAAGTCCCCTAGACTTCTTTTGACCACTTCTGTCTTTCCATCTGTCTATGGATGATAGGAAGAACTAAACATTAAGTTATTTCCCATCTTCTTCCAGAGTGTCCTCCAGAAATTTCCAATGAATTTGGTATCCCTGTCCGAAACTATGCTTTTCGACAGTCCATGAAGTCTAACAACCTCCTTGAAAAATAAATTTGCGATGTGAGTCGCATCGCTGGTCTTCTGACACGGGATAAAATGTGCCATCCTTGAAAACCTGTCAACTACCACAAAGATTAAATCATGTGCTCTTTGCGTCCTCGACAATCCTAGTATGAAATCCATGCTGATCACCTCCCATGGCCTTTCTGGTATGGGTAATGGCTGATAAAGACCTGCATTCTGCTTTCTGCCCTTAGAATGTTGGCAAATTCTACACCTGTCAACAAACCTTTTAACTTCTGACTGCATCCCTGGCCAAAAGTATGACTCACTCATCTTCGCGAACGTTTTGTCATGGCCAAAGTGCCCTGCTAAGCCTCCACTGTTCTTTTCTTTCAACAAGTTCTCCCTCATGGAGAAATTTGGAATACATAATTGATTTCCCCTGAAAAACAATCCATCTTGGATCATGTAATCTATCCACTGACTTCTGTCTCTGAGAACTGGGTTCTTAGCTGCTCCATACACCTCTACAAAATCTTCATCACCTGCGTACATCTCCCTCAGATCATCAAAGCCTAAAGTCTTGACTTTGAACTCCTGCAACAAAAAACATTTCCTGCTCAAACCATCAACCACTTTTTTAGCAGTACCTGAAATATGTTTGATAACAAATGTAAAATTTTGCATGTATTCTACCCATTTAACATGCCTCTGATTTAATTTCTCCTGCTGAGTTACATATTGCAATGCATGATTATCACTATATAAAATGAATTCCCTTGGAATCAAATAGTGTCTCCATTTTTTCAATGCCTGTGTGATGGCATAAAATTATTTATCATATGTGGAGTATTTTTCCTTTGCTTCATTCAACTTCTCGCTGAAATAAGAAATTGGTATGTCATCCTGACTCAAGACTGCTCCTATGGAAAAGCCACTTGCATCACATTTCACCTGGAACGTCTTTTGGAAATCCAGCAACACCAACAACGGTTGCTCCGTGATCTTAAGCTTCAACAGATTGAAGCTTTTCTTAGCCTCTTCAGTCCAATGAAAATATTTATGTCTTTTCCTGACTGTGTCCATCATTGCTACACTAATTCCACTGCAATTTCTGATGAATTTCCTGTAGAAACTTGCCAGTCCATGAAAACTTCTCACCTCGAAAACATTTCTTGGTGATGTCCAATTCTTTATTACATCCACTTTACTTGGATCCATCTTCAATTCATTTGTCGATATGAAAAACCCCAAGTAAATGAGTTCTGTCTTCAGAAATGAAGATTTCCTCACATTGATCAACAACTTCTCTTGCTGTAGCTTCTTCATTACTGCAGCTAAATTCTTTAGATGTTCTTCCCTCATTTTGTTGAAAATCAATATGTCATCTAGATAAACAATGACAAACTTACCAATGAATTCCTTCAACACTTCATTCATCAGCCTCATGAATGTACTTGGTGCATTCGTCAAGCCAAACGGCATGACTAGCCATTCATACAGTCCTTCATTGGTCTTGAAGGTTGTCTTCCACTCATCGCCTTCCCTCATGCGAATTTGATGGTATCCTCTTTTCAAATCAACCTTTGAAAAAAAATTGGCTCCACTTAAACAGTCCATCAAGTCATCCATCCATGGCAATGGGAACCTATACCTGATGGTGATCTTGTTAATTTCTCTGGAATCTGTACACATTCTCCAGCCTCCATCTTTCTTTTGGCTGAGTACCGTTGGAACGACACATGGACTCAAACTTTCCCTGACCAATCCCTTGTCCAATAACTCCTGGACCTGCTTCTTAACCTCCTCGTTCTCCTGAGGCGTCAACCTGTACGCAACTTTGTTTGGAAAACTAGCTCCCAGTACAAGGTCTATGTGGTGACTTATGCTCCTCATTGGCGGCAACGAATGAGGTAATTCATCCACCACTATATCAGCGAACTCTTCAAGTAGCTCCTGAATTTCTTCCGGCAAATCATCCACTCTTGTGCTTGTCAAAATGATTTTAGGTTTTCTGACCACAAAGAATTGTGGATCTTCTTTCTTCTTAACTTCTGTAAGAAGCTCCTTCCCACTCATGAGAACTACCCTGTTGTTGACTTCCGGCTTTACCTCCTTATATTTTATCGGAAGTAACATATGTGTTCTCCCATTCTTCTCCAGGGTATACGTATTCATTTTTCCATCATGAATTACATTTCTATCATATTGCCATGGTCTGCCTAGCAATAAATGACATACATCCATAGGAATGACATCACATAAAATCTTGTCATTATATCCTCCTATTTTAATGTCAACTAAGCACTGTTTAGTGACACTCACCTGATGTCCCTTCTGTAGCCATGAAACTTTGTATGGACTCGGGTGATCAGTCATCTCCAGCTCTAGTTTCTCCACCATCTCGGTTGAAACGAGATTGTCTATGCTACCACTGTCCACGATAACTTTGCATTTCCTGTCTTTGGTCTTGCATGCAGTTCTGAAAAGTCTGCTTCTCTGAGTTGTGTCCTCCACCTCCTTCTCGGGTGTTAAGACAACTTTATGCATCATCAATGACCTTCCGTCTTCTGCGTCTTCTACTTCAGCATCTTGCCTCTGCGCCTCGGCGATGTGCACTTCTCCTCCATCCTTCTTTCTATCTGGACAATCAACCACTTTGTGCCCGTTCTTCCCACATGTGTAGCATGTGATGACTCCACCTCTTCCTCTACCTTGACCTCTAGTACGAGGAAGAGTGTTTTCATCAGCATAATCTCCTCGCTGATCATTTTGCTTCCTTCTCTGTTCAGCATGTGGCCCTCCCTGTGAGGTTCCACCTCTTTCAATTTTACCCTGAGGTCTCTTCCACTCCTCCTTGGGCTTCTGGTATTTATCCTGGGCAACTGATTTACCCTTGGGCTGACTTCTTCCTCTACCTCGCTGTGTTGGCTTATGTCTCAGCTTTTCCTCAGCTTTCAAAGCCATCTGATACGCATCCTCCACCGTTCTGATGGTTTTCATACTCATCTCATCCTGGATATTGTATCTTAATCCATTCATATACCTGGCTACTTTTTCATCATCACTCTCCCGATGAACTGCTCTGATATTGAGCCTGTAGAATTCCTCAGTATACTCCTTCACCGTCATCAACTTCTGTCTCAGGTTCTGCATTCTCCTGAACAGTGTGATTTGATAATCCCTTGGGATGAACTTTGCCTTCATCTTCGCAATCATTTGATCCCAGCTTTTGATCTTTTTCTTTCCTCTGGAACGTCTATCTGCCTGAAGCTCATCCCACCATAATGTTGCATGTCCTTTCAATTTCATGACAACATGCCTTACCTTTTTGTCTTCTTCGATATCTTCATAGTCGAAGTAAGCATCAAGAGCTCTAATCCAATCCAACAGCTCTTCTGCATCCAGAATTCCTTCATAAGTTGGAATGCCCATTTTTGTCTTTGAACTCATTCGGGCAATGGCTTTAATCAATCGCTCATTGGATGCATCTTCAGCTGCAACTTCTCCTTGTTGTTCATCTTCAGCTTCACCTTCAGAGTCACTTAGATCTCCTACACTAGTTGTGTGTCTCTCCGTTGCCTCCATATCTTCCAGCCTCGCTCGAAGATCACGTATCTGTCTCTCCATCTCTGGATTCCCTGCCGGCCTACCTATTTCTCGCACATCCCTGTCCTCTGGATCAGGCGATTGCCTTTCTCTTCTGGGCGGCATGGTGAATTCTTCTCCTCTTCTATGGAAAGAAAATAATTTCCCGCTCTGATACCATACTGACGCCAAACGCACCACCCGGGCATGCCTGCTACCACCAGGACCTTCTTCTCCACTGGCCCGAAGAACTAGAATTCTCTTCAAATCCTTTTCGGGACTTTATCACCCACAAAACTCTCTTGGTGATCTCCCCTTTTCCTTATCAGGAAATCAGACCTCGCAAGATTGCGATTCCTGCACTTGGGTCTCAAAACCTTCGAAACTCGATGAATATTCGACGCGCTCCTTTCCCCTTGTCGGGGATTGTTCCATAGGGAAATCAGTACATACGAGGTCACATTTTACTTACCTCGTGAATCCCCGATTCCCGATCCGCGAAGGCACTCTCGCTACAGCCTTAGCCCTCTGGCTACTCCTTTTCCGCGTGACCTGCAAGTCCAAGCGACCACGGCCCGTTCCCTATCAAAATTTTGGGCTTCATGAAATTGAAATGCGCGGAACTCACTCCTTTGGGATCTCCGATCCCCGACTTCTGATGCCACCTGGCGTCGTCCCACGGCAGGGCTAGACCTTCCGACACCTGTCCTCCACCACGGGCCTTAACCCTGTCGGGAAATCACGTATCGGGATATCGCAGTTTCTTTGGTCATGAGTCTCTCGTCTCTGAGAACTCTGAAATGCCGAACCCAGATGCACGTGCGGGCGCTCTCCTCCATGTCACCCCCTCCTCGTCGTGCTATCGGGTATCATGAAATCGTGATTTCTAATGCAACCATTCCATTTTATGCGGAAACCCCGAAATGCCGAACTCCGACTCTCCAAAATCTCCCGCCACGTGTCCCTGCTATGATCAACGGCTCTGATCCTATCGGAAATCGTAGATCGCGATTTCAGTATGTTTGAGTCTCCTGTCTCCGGAAACCCCGATTCTCCTTCTCGGCACACTAGAGATTAAACCTAGTGAAACTTTTCCGTGATCTAACGACTGACGGGAAAACACCCACTGATCCAACGGCTCAACAATCTCTCGAGCTTGGGCTCGGTTGTGGTCGTAACCTCCTCGCACTTTCAGGAGATCCGCCGGTTGACGGGTTTTGTCGGTCTCCTCTATGAGATCCTGACCATCGATTTCTTCCTTCTTAGGGATTTCTTGCACGAACTCTCCTGTGCACCCTTTCAATAATTCTGAAGGCCTCTCTTCATCCTAAGCTCTCTTCACAATTTCTCGATCTCTTAGAAAAGAGATTTCTTTGCGCGTGCTCCTTTGCGCTCAATATTCAAAAGTTTTCCCAAGTGTTGAATCTGCCTGACTCTCCGCACTTCCTGCAGCAGCAGTCTTTTGCTTCCTTCACTCAGATTCACAACTGAGACTTCTTCTTCAACCTGCACACACCTTGCACGGCTTCAACAACCCACTTCTACTTCTGGATGAATGAGAACAAGTGTTAAACTATCGAGCCTCATCAACACACTCCTTGCGGATGAATTCGACTGCACTCTTTGCAGGAATCTCCTGGCTCAGATAGAGAAACAATTGAAACTCATTTTCTCTCAGACTTCAAATTAAACCATGAAATCACATGCACAGCATATGTAAAGCAAATGCATAACCAGAAAACAAACATTCATAAGCACATAAACCACATATGCAGAGAAACAACACCAATCACGAGTTTGAATCAAAGAATTTCTTCTATTAATTCAAATCTGTACATGGCTGTTCTTCATACAATTCTCTGCTTTCCCCTCTCTTCTGAATGCTTCTGAATAATGTTACAATGTGCAAAGGAGGGTGTCTATATCCGTTTTCCCTCTTGAACTCTAAACTATCAAATCTAGACTTAAACATCTATCTACCAACATTAAATCTATTAAATGCCTCCTATCTACTTCAGACAAGAGCGTATGGCTCGAGGTCTGATACAACATACAAAAAGTGCTCCTTCATAAAGGATTCATTTAAGACTTGCGCTACAATCCCAAATCATTTTCAAAATTTTGGGTTTCTTTCCCCAGCTGGACTTTCACTTGATGTGTTGGCTCGCTTGCTGAGTTGGCGATGCTCCTGCATCAGTTTACCTAAAACAACGAAGAGATAATCAAAGGCCAAAATGTGTTTCACCCACAACTTATGTGTTGCAATCTCAATGTGATGTTCCTTTGCCCGTGGAATAATATTTATCAATCCTTGCACCACTCGAGTATCATGTGTTTTGAGGGATATAGTTAACAAATTCGCATGTTTCTTTAATTTCCGCATGAGGAATCCAGATTCTCTGATCATTAGTGAAAATTTCTAGAAGTTACCAAATTGATCTGTCATCATTTTCATTATGGATGAAATTGTTTCGCTCCTACGTGACCGGTACTTCTACTTCGCTCGAGTCTTTTCATGCCCCTATATGTTGTTTGTTGGGGAGTGGCGTTCCAACCAATAAGACATGTGGTGGCGTTCCAACCACTAAGGCATGCATTTTTGAAAGTTATTCTCTCCAAATATGGGCACATCTACAATAAGCCTAGCCGTAAGGAATACTTCTCTACAAATACCCACTATACTCACGATCATAGTCCTTAACATGGCTTGATGTATTTACAATACACATGTGGGTACATTCTATCTGGTCTACACCAGAGGGATTCCTACCCTTAATGTAGTTGTAAATCCATGATATGGCAGATAAGGCTGCGAATCCAAACCCTCCAACTTCTACAAACAACATAGTTTCCAAAGGTATCAATATGGGACTGAAGAAAATGAGAACATGAGTGAGAATCACCAATCCTACAACCATTCTGGTTAATGTGAGACCCATCAAAAGCAGGAAAATTGAACAAAAAATGAACAGGGTGATGAATGCCAATATCTGAGTTGAATTGGGTGTATGATCATGATTTTTATACATCACGCCATGATACTGATCAACCATCTTAAATGCCCAAAAATCATGAAAAGAAAAGAATCCAACGATATAGGCTCATAATTTTAGTACTGCAAAGGCTAACTTTAACTTCATTGATTTCATTTTAGCACACATTCTGGTGGCCATGGGTGGGTATCCTTGCAGTAGTCAGACACCAAGTCATGTTTGCGAACATGCTTTAGCTGTAGGAGTTGATGTTGATCTAGTGTTTAAGCAAGATCTGGATCACTACCAATTGTGTAGACTCAAACGCAACTGCACCCAACTAAAGCACACACCCCATGAATCGATATGCAAAAGGGGTGGATGGATTGCGATTTTGTGGGATTAGGATCCCAAATATCTCATGTGATGGTTGCAGAACAGTTAAAACCATGGACCCGTATTCTCGAATTCTTCTTTTAATGAATTAGAAAAATTAGAAATGCTATATATCCGAGTATTATCGAATGAAAGCAAAGCAAGTTGAGGAAGCATCAGAACTAGGAGATGGAAGGTTTGATTGCTTCTGCAAGCTTGATGAGTTTCTTAGCATTCCCCCGGGCTGGCTATTGTCCTTTTATTTTGATGGAAATCAAGGCATTTGCATCCAAAGGTATTATGTTTCAGTGATCAAAACATGGTTCTTTGCAAGCATGCTATCCTATATATTCTTCTGATTGGAACAATTATTTCGCATCTAGGCTTCAGAAGACACTTACATAATTATTATAAATCATATATGCATGCTTGCATATTGGCTTCTGTAGTTGGATCAACAACTGTTGCTTCCCAGTCCGTCAATATACCATCTTTTTTTTCAAATATATTAATGTCCCGTTCGAGGACAAGATTCAATTATTCAATGGCAATGATCCTTCTTCTTTCCTTGGCAATGTCATATTTGTTCCTTGTCCAGTCTCCTCCTTCACATGGCTCTTTCAATTGTCAATGGATATTGGCTCTTGTTATGATTTTTTCCATATCAACAATGCATATGATCAAGGGATATACTATTGAACATCTGCAACACAAGGATTCAATGTTGTTCTCCACTGAGATCTTTAGATATGGTCACAATCTAATTCACGGAATTAGTTTGTACGGTTGGGTGGTAACAACTTCTTCTCTTTCTATTAAGGTTTCAAAACCTTGATATAATAACAACGAAACTTACTCACACATGTACACACAGAGTTGTTATCGATACATGAGCTAGGATGATATTGTTTTCATCCACAATACATATATACAACGTCCTCCTATCATTGGCAGCTCAAACCTAAATTGACCACAACAGCCATAACAACTCCTCCCAATTGAACAACTCCTCCAATAATGGTATTTGAGACTTTTTTAATAGTCGTATAGCTTACTCACGAAAAACCTCAATGAAATTTTTGAAGGAGTCTTGTTGGCCAGCCAATTCGCCATGAACATGTCCATGATGTACAAACTTAATATTCTTAGGAGAAGAGGAACCAGATGGGTCAGGCCTGGAATAGTGGGTGCATCCCAACAATAATTGTGGGGCCCTAGATCTCACACAGATCTGCATAGTTGATCGTCTCTGAAGAATTCGTAGCTGTACTAAGAAGAAGTGAGATAGTTGCATGTAACCATAATAACAACAGTAATAAGAATATGTTCACTGTGAATTTCGCAAATAACAATTGAAAATATATATAACCATGGAAAATTAACTGTTGAAACTGTAATTTAACAAAATAAAAATAAAAACTAGACAGATCTAACCTCGTACTCGCTTGAAACCATCATTCAATAATGATTTTGTAAGTGCAATCTATCTTGGGTATGCCATGCAATCATGCTACTTCCCTTACATAAATATCAACAACATTGGTTTCCTTGTGAGTAATCTTCATTAGAATGAAATGGGAATATTTGGTAAGCTTGTTCACCACCACCATGATAGAATCATGTTGCTTGCTTGTTTTGGGAAATTTTGTGATGAAATCCAATGTCACCACTTCCCACTTCCACTCAGGAATGGGCAATCATTGCAACAACCTAATTGGGTGTCTATGCTCATCCTTGACCTTCTAACACTCCATAAATTTAGCAAATTAATCAACAATTTCCTTCTTCATGGCTCGCCAATAGTATTGGGTCTTGAAAGCGGAAATGGTTTTTTGATTTCCTGGGTGTCCAACATAAGTTACATTATTCATCTCTTTCAAGATCCTACTCCTCAATTCATGAGAATTTTGTACATATACTATGTTCCTATATAGGATAATTTAACCAATTCTCAATTTATAATCTTCAACCTTCTGTTGCATTTTACCTTGTTGTAATTTTATTATTAACACAATGTACTACAAATATTCTTTTGTAGCCTCATAAATTATGACTTAAAATCAGATTGATGCATGCTAATGGTTGTAGAAAGAAGTTCATGCACTCTCATGCTGAGTGCATAATCCACTTTGTCTTCTTTTCCACTGATGTGCTTGATATCAAAATCATACTCACAAAGAAATTATAAACATCTACTATGTCTGGCATTTAGAGTTGGTTGATCAAACAAATATTTCAAACCATTATGGCCGAAGGATCAGATATTGTCACTGAGAGGGGGGGGGTTGAATCAATGACACAATAATTTTATCAATTTTCTTTTATTTATGCAAATAGAATTTCGACACAATATTTTATCGTGGAACCCAATTGGGAAAAACCACAAATGTTTTTCTATTAACTGCAAAATTTGTTTTACATGTTACATAGAAGGAAGATATTCTTCCTTTTCGATCAACACCAACTGATCAGGATGCACCCACACCATTTTTCACCAACACCAACTGGTAGGATGCTATGACCCCCTGTGATGACACACGCTCCCTCCACAACCCGCAGGTCGAAAGGTCCATGTCAACACAGGATCTTTCTCCCTTCACTGGCCCGAATAACTCCAAAACGTTCTTCTATTTTCCTTTCAAAAAATATGCACCCACACCAAATTCTCGTGGGATCCCCTCTTTGCACTTAGGAGATCGGATTTCACACCTTCGTGAATCTGTATTCAAGCGCCTTGTCTCCAAATCTCCGAGACACGAAAGACAGTCAACATTGACCCTTCCTCTTTCCTTTTCGGGATTTTCCTTATTGTGATTTCGACGGTTGCGATGTCGAGTGACTTGTCTCCTCGACTCCCAAATCCCGATTTACCTAAACTCTGAGGTGCTCGCAAGCTTTGACCTTTCAATGGTCCTTCACTCCATCAGGACTTCAGACTATGCAATATCATGAATCCTAATGCAAAAGTTTCATAACTTCACTCCACGAAATCCCGAAAGGGTCAATGGACTTTGACTCCGCGACGATAATCTGCCACCTGTCCGCCTCACCGACTCCTCTGGTCCCACACCATCCTCTTAGCCTTCGGGACTTCGCGTTTCGTGATATCACAATTCCCATTGCAAAGTTTACATAACTTCCACCCACAAAATCCTGAAATAGGGATTCACTTGCGAATCCAACGACCCTTGTGGCTTGGATCTATGGTCCTACTCCTCCTGAGCTTAGAACCTTATGGAATACTCACAGTAACTCCCCTTCTCTTCCGTGAGATCTAACGGCTCACAGAGCTTTCTCTAATCCTCCTCATAGAATTTCGATCGTCCGTCCTCCCTTGAGAACTTGTCCTCCTATGGTCGACGTCACTATGCCTTCCTTCCAATTTTTAGATAATTTGGTCTCTTTCTTCCTTCGACTCCTTCGAAGGTCCAAATCCTTTCGAGCTTTTCCACAACTCTGCATCTTTTTAGAAAAACCTTTTGCATGCACTTCTTGTGGCAGCCTTCAAACACTTCCAGGTGTTGAATACCTCAACTCTGTGCACTCCTACAACAACAGTCTCTAAATGCTTTGCTCAGATTCGCAACTCTGAGACTTTCCTCAGCCTTCGCACTCCTTGCACAGCTCTTGTATCCCAAATGCACTTTTGGGTGAATGAAAACAAAAGTTATCCTATCTGAACCCTTTGTCAACGCACTCCTTGTGGACAACTTCAACTGCACTCCTTGCAAGAACTCTTGCTCAGATAGAGAAACAATTGAAACTCATTCCTACTTCCTCTCAGACTTCAAAATCAAAATATGAAATCATATATACACAACATATAAAGATAATGTATAACAAGAAGTAAACATTCATGAGCATAACATTCAACATACATACACAGAGAACAAACACGACGCCATGAATTTGAATCAAAGCTTTTTCTATTAATTCAAATATCTATACATGGGTGTTCTTACACAACTCTCTGCTTCTCTCCTATGCTCTTCTTCATGCGAATGCTAATAATCTATCTTACAATACACAATGAGGGTGTCTATATCTCGTTTCCCTCTTGCGCTCTAAAACTGTCTAATCTACACATTCAATTCTACCTTCTTACATTTAATTTCATAAATTCCCCTATCTACTAAGGACGAGAGAGGATCGCTCAAGGTCCGTTACATTATATAAGTGAGCCTTCATTAAATTATTACATTTATGTTCGGCGCATTAAATTCAAGGGAAATTTGAAATGTGAGTTGGGCTTGTCCATCTGTCCGGTGTCTCCACGCTAGCTCACTTGATGTTGGCGATGCTCCTGCATCATACTCCCTCGCTTGAAAATTTTCATGGGCTCCTGTCCATGAGCTCATGCACAGTCTTTCCATGCTTCTGGATCTCCACTTTGTTCTCCCAGCTGACATATTCAACTGGATGGTCCTTCCACTTGACCAAATACTCAAAGTATTCTTTTCTTCTGGTCTTCTTACCAATTCGTTTATCCAGTATGCGCTCCATCTGTGTCTTTTCTGCAAATGGCATTTGCTTTCACCACTGCACCTCTGGCTGTTAATTTTGTTCTCCTGCTTCCTCAAGTTTATATGGGTACAAATCTGAGACATTGAATATCGGAGAAATTCCGATCCCATTCAGTAATTCAATCTCATAAGCATTTGACCCAAATTTTCTCAAAACCCTGCATGGTCCAATTTTCTTCATCTTCAGTTTATTGTATGTTCCTCTCAGGAACCTTTCCTCTCTCAAATGTGCCAGAATCAAATCACCAACTTCAAACTGAAGTTGTCTTCTGTGTTGATCTGCTCTACGTTTATACTCTTGATTTGAATTATGCAATCGGTCCTTCACCTAGCTGTGAAGTTCCTTCATCGCCTCTGCGAAATCTTTCACACTAGCGCTCCTAGTCGTAATCTATTCTGAATCCCTCAGCTCAGAAATCCCTCTCGGCTGCATGCCATATACAATATGAAATGGAATCTACCCTATGCTTCTATTTACTAAGTCATTATATGCAAACTCTGCCTCCGACAATATATTGTCCCACTGGCTGTGGTGTTCTATCACCAGGATTCTTAGCAAGTCTCCCAGACTTTTGTTTACCACTTTTGTCTGTCCAACCGTCTGAGGATGATAAGCAGAACTGAACGATAAGTTAGTCCCCAACTTATTCCAATATGTCCTCCAGAAGTGTCCTACGAACTTTGTATCTCTATCCGAAACTATGCTTCTTGGTAAGCCGTGAAGCCGAATGACTTCTTTGAAAAACAGGTTCGCAGTGTGAGTTGCGTCGCTGGTTTTCTGACATGGAATGAAGTGTGCCATTTTGGAAAATCTATCCACCACCATAAAGATTGAATCAAAACCTCTTTGTGTTCTTGGCAACCCCAATATGAAATCCATGTTGATTTCATCCCATGGCCTCTCAGGTATGGTTAATGGTTGATAAAACCCTGCATTATGTCTTCTTCCCTTCGAATGATGGCAAATTTTGCATCTGTTCACGAATCTCTTGACGTCTTCTCGCATTCCCGGCCAAAAATATGACTCACTCAACTTTGTGAACATCTTGTCATGACCAAAGTGTCCTGCCAATCCTCCACTGTGTTTCTCCTTCAGCAAATTCTCCCTCATGGAGCATTTCGGAATACACAGTTGATTGCCCTTGAACAACAATCCTTCCTGGATCATGTATTCGGCCCATTGGCTTCTATCTTTGAGAACTCGATTCTTAGCTGCTTCATACGCCTCTTTAAAATCTAGATCATCTTTATACATGTCCCTGAAATCATCAAAACCCAATGTTTTGACTTTGAACTCCTACAACAGCAAACACTTCCTGCTCAAAGCATCAACAACTTTGTTAGCAGTACCAGAAATATGTTTAATCACAAAAGTGAAATTTTTCATATATTCTACCCATTTTATATGTCTCTGATTCAACTTTTCCTGTTGAGTCACAAACTGCAGTGCAAGATTGTCACTGTATAAGACAAATTCTTTTGGGATCAAGTAATGCCTCCATTTATTCAATGCATGTATGATAGCATAAAACTCCTTGTCATAAGTGGAGTACTTCACTTTCACTTCATTCAGCTTCTCGTTGAAGTGTGAAATCGGCCTGTCTTTTTGACTGAAGACTGCCCCTATTGCAAATCCACTTGCATCACATTTCACCTGAAATGTCTTTCGGAAATCCGACACCACCAAAATTGGTTGTTCCGTGATCTTTCTCTTCAATAAATTGAAGCTTTTTTTTGCCTCTTCTGTCCAGTGAAAAGACTTATGTCACTTCTTCACTGTGTCCATCATTGCTGCACTAATTCCACTGAAATTTCTGATGAATTTTCGGTAGAAGCTAGCTAATCAGTGAAAACTTCTCACTTAAAAAATATTCTTCGGTGATGGCCAATTCTTGATCACTTCCACCTTAGCTGGATCCATCCTCAATTTATCTGCAGAAATAACAAATCCCAGATAAATGAGCTCTGTTTTCATAAATGTTTATTTCTTCATATTTATCAATAGCTTCTCCTGTTGTAGCCTCTTCATCACTGTAGCCAAATGCTTCAAGTGTTCTACCACTGATTTACTGAAAATCAGTATGTCATCCAAATACACAATGACAAATTTTCCGATGAACTCCCTCAGGACTTCATTCATCAACCTCATAAAAGTACTCGGTGCATTTGTTAATACAAATGGCATAACAAGCCATTCATACAAACCTTCGTTGGTTTTGAACGTTGTCTTCCATTCATCACCTTCTCTCATGCGAATCTGGTGATATCCACTTTTCAAATCAATCTTTGAAAATAATTTTGCTCCACTCAAGAAATCCATCAGATCATCCATCCTCGGCAATGGAAATATGTACCTGATGGTTATCTTATTAATCACCCTAGAGTCAGTACACATCCTCCAGCCTCCATCCTTCTTCGGACTGAGTACTGTTGGAATAACACATGGACTTAAGCTTTCCCTGACCAAAACGTTGTCCAACAAATCCTAGACTTGTCTTTTGACCTCCTCATTCTCTTGCGGCGTCAATCTGTACGCGGATTTGTTTGGTAAACTGGTTCCTGGTATGAGATCAATATGATGGCTCGCACTTCTAATCGGTGGAAATGAACGAGGTAATTCATCTACTACTATATCAATGAACTCTTCCAGCGGTTCCTGAATTTCTTCTGGTAAATCATCTACTCTTGTGCTGGTCAAAACAATCCTCGGTTTCCTGACCACAAAGAATTGTGGTTCTTCTTTCTTCTTTACCTCTGTAAGAAGTTCCTTCCCACTCATGAGAAGTACAGTGTTTCTTACTTAAGGCTTCACTTCCCTATCCTTGATTGGAAGCAACATGTGAGTCCTCCCATTCTTCTCTAGGGTGTATGTGTTCATTCTCCCATCATGAATCACATTCCTGTCATATTGCCATGGTATACCCAACAATAGATGACAAACATCCATGGGAGTAACATCACATAATATTTTATCATTATATCCCCCTATCTTAAATTCAACTAAACATTGTTTAGTGACAGTTACCTGGTGTCCTTTTTGTAGCCACAAAACTCTATATGGTCTTGGATGATCAATCGTCTCCAGCTCCAACTTTTCTACGATCTCGATTGAAACGAGATTATCAGTGCTTCCACTGTCCACAATGACCTTGCATACCCTATCCTTGGTCTTGCAATCAGTCCAAAAAAGTCAGTTTCTTTGGACTAAACTCTCCACCTCCTTCTCTGGTGTCAAAAGATCTTTTCACATCATCAGCGATCTTCCGCCTTCAGCATCTTCTGCTTCAACATCCTGCCTCTGTGCTTCGGTGATGTGAGTTTCTCCTCCTTCTTTCTTTTTATCTAGACACTCATAAGACTTGTGCCCATTCTTTCCACATGTGAAGCATGTTATTACTCCACCTCTTCCTCTTCCTCTACCTTTGGTACGAGGAAAAGTATTATTATCATCATAATCTCCTCTCTGCTCAGTATGTTGTCCTCTCTGTTCAACATATTTCCCTCGCTGTGAGGTTCCACCTCTCTCAATTCAAGTCTGAGGTTTCTTCCAGTCCTCCCTAGGCTTCTGGTTTTCATCCTGGGCAACTGATTTGCTTTTGGGCTGACTTCTGCCTCGGCCTCTTTGACTCTACTTTCGGCTCGGCTTCTCTTTATATTTCAAAGCCAATTGATAAGCATCTTCCACCGTTCAGATGGTCAACATGATCATCTCATCCTGGATGTCATATCTCAGGCCATTCATGTATCTGGAAACTTTTTCATCATCGCTCTCCCGATGACCTTCCCTGATGTTTAGCTTGTAGAATTCTTCAGTATATTATTTTACTGACATCATCTTCTATCTCAGGTTCTGTATCCTCTTGAACAAAGTGATCTGGTAATCTCTGGGGATGAATTTTGCTTTCATCTTTGCAATCATCCTGTCCTAGCTTTGATCTTCTTCTTTCCCTTGCAGCATCTGTCAGCTTGTAGTTCATCCCACCACAATGTTGCATGTCCCTTCAATCTCGTGACAACATGCTTGATCTTCTTGTCCTCTTCGACATCTTCGTAGTCAAAGTATGTGTCTAGAGCTCTAATCCAGTCTAAAAGATCCTCTGCATCCAAGCTTCCCTCATAAACTGGAATGTCCATCTTCGCTCTTACACCCATCCTTGAAATAGCTTTAATCAAATGTTCATTTGCTGCATCTTTGGCTACAACTTCCTCTTCATGTTCAGCCTCAATTTCACTTTTGGAATCATTGAGATCCCCAGCATTGACTGTATGCCTCTGTATTGTTTCCATGTCTTTGAGTCTAGCTCATAGATCACGCATCTCTCTCTCCATGGCTGGATCAGGCATCTGCCTACCTCTTCTCCTCGTCATTTCGCTATCCTCTGGATCAGGTGATTGTCTATCTCTTCTCCTCGGTGGCATGATGAATCCTCCTCTTCTCTACTACAGAAAGCAAAGAACCTTTATGCGCTCTGATACCACGAATGATGATGCATGCTCCCTCCACAACCCGCAGGTCGGAAGGTCCATGTCAACACAGGATCTTTCTCCCTTCACTGGCCCGAAGAACTCCAAAACGTTCTTCTATTTTCCTTTTAGAAAATCTGCACCCACAGCAAAATTCTCGCGAGATCCCCTCTTTGCACTTAGGAGATCGTATTTCGCACCTTCGTGAATCCATATTCAAGCGCCTTGTCTCCAAATCTCCAAGACCCGAAAGACAGTCAATGCTGACCCTTCCTCTTTCCTTTTCCGGATTTTCCTTATCGCGATTTCGGCGGTCGCGATGTCAAGTGACTTGTCTCCTCGACTCCCGAATCCTGATTTACCAAAACTCTGAGGCGCTCACAAGATTTGACCTTTCAATGGTCCTTCACTCCATCGGGACTTTGGACTTCGCAATATCGCGAATCTTAATGCAAAATTTTCAGAACTTCACTCTACGAAATCCCGAAACGGTCAATGGACTTTGACTCCGCGACAATAATCTGCCACCTGTCCGCCTCACCAACTCCTCTGGTCCCACACCGTCCTCTTAGCCTTCGGGACTTTGCGTTTCATGATATCGCAATTCTTGTTGCAAATTTTATGGAACTTCCACCCACGAAATCCCGAAATAGGGATTCACTTGCGAATCCAACGGCCCTTGTGGCTTGGATCTACGGTCCTACTCCTCCTAAGCTTAGAACCTTCTGGAATACTCACGGTAACTCCTATGCTCTTCCGTGAGATATAATGGCTCATGGACCTTTCGCTAATCCTCCTCAGAGAATTTTGACCGTTCGTCCTCCCTTGAGAACTTGTCCTCCTGCGGTCGACGTCACTACGCCTTCCTTCCAATTTTTAGAGAATTTGGTCTCTTTCTTCCTTCGACTCCTTCGAAGGTCCAAATCCTTTAGATCTTTTCCACAACTCCGTGTCTTTTTAGAAAAACATTTTTCACGCACTCCTTGCGGCAGCCTTCAAACACTTCCAGGTGTTGAATACTTCGACTCTGTGCACTCCTGTAGTAGTAGTCTCTAAATGCTTTGCTCAGATTCGCAACTCTGAGACTTTCCTCGGCTTGTGCACTCCTTTCACGACTCTTGTATCCCAAATGCACTTCTGGGTGAATGAAAACAAAATTTATCCTATTTGAACCCTTTGTCAACGCACTCCTTGCAGACAACTTCAATTGCACTCCTTGCAGGAACTCTTGCTCAGATAGAGAAACAATTGAAACTCATTCCTACTTCCTCTCAGACTTCAAACTCAAAATATGAAATCATATATACACAACATATAAAGCTAATGTATAACAGGAAGTAAACATTTATGAGCATAACATTCAACATACATACATAGAGAACAAACACGACGCCATGAATTTGAATCAAATTTTTTTCTATTAATTCAAATATTTGTACATGGGTGTTCTTACATAGCTCTCTGCTTCTCTCCTATGCTCTTCTTCATGTGAATGCTAATAATCTATCTTACAATACACAATGAGGGTGTCTATATCCCGTTTCCCTCTTGCGCTCTAAAACTGTCTAATCTACACATTCAATTCTACCTTCCTGCATTTAATTTCATAAATTCCCCCATCTATTAAGGATGAGAGTGGATCACTCAAGGTCCGTTACATTATATAAGTGCGCCTTCATTAAATTATTACATTTATGTTCGGCGCATTAACTTCAAGGGAAATTCAAAATGTGAGTTGGGTTTGTCCATCTATCTGGTGTCTCCACACTGGCTCGCTTGATGTCATCACCCTGTTTAGTCAGCTACAACTGACAAGGAAGCACCAACTCCCTTGGCACGCACCAACATGCCCTTGCACCACCCAACCACCCTTATTTTCTAAATCTAGAAAAACTTTTGTATCAAGTCTTTACTATATCTCTCTCTTCTTCTATGATTTAATATATCTTCTAATTCAGACTGCGGAGACACTTTCTTCTCACAACTCTTTCTCATTTATATATTCTTCAAAATAGAGTGAGTGTGAAACACTGTGTCCCTTTGTTTGGACCATCGAACCTCTTTGATTAACTTAATCATAATTACTATTTATTTATTTTACCGTGAAATATTTTCATAAATTGATCATAGATATGGATCAATTTCATCTTATTAACGCGTTCCCTAATCTCTACAAATATTGTAGAAAACAGAGTTTTGTCGAGGCACTTCCTTCAAACCATTACATGTGACTGATAACACAAAACCACAAGCTTATCAACTTTAGTGACGTATTATGTTTTTCTTTTTAAATGTCTTATACCATATGACCAATGGCGGTAACCAAATTCTAGGCCAAACGAGTGCTTGAGCGCTTTATTAGAATCAATGGTCACAATTTAATCTCCCGATGATGGATGACTATCGGGAATTCGGGACTTGGAACATGTCAAATCTCCTGGAGCGGTTTTTTTCAAATAGATCGGATGGTTCAGGTTTACTTCGTGGAACCAGATCAATGGTAATATTCTATCCTTATATATATATTGTTTTATTGCTTTAATCTGATGGCTAGAACTTAATCAGGCATTGCAATGGATGGCCACCATTTACTCTGGGACTTTGGCTATTCTACTTACACTATCCTTCCACTGTAATATGATCAACGATTGAGAATACACCCGAAGTTATCTTTTGACTGGATGACTCATGTCCACTTTGGGACTCCGGTACTCGGGACTTCGGAACTTAGGGCATATGCTGGTGGTGAAACTCCTGAAGTAAAACTCCTAGAGTGACGTAAATTACTTACATCACTTGATGATGTTGCATGAGCAGTGTGTATGTCACGTGTCACTCTGATTCTTGATTTGCACGTACCTGAAATGTCAATTTCAACTTGACACTTGTCATTATCTAACTATGCCATGTTTCCTTGCTTACATGGTTTGTGAACGTGGTATGTCACATGTCCTTGCTGACATGGTATACTGACGTAGATCTCCCACACATCCTTATTGGCGTGGTCTGCCACATGTCTTCTTGAATTGGACAGTTGAGGCTTACTTCAGATGATCTGAAGGTCGAGAATTTATTTTCTCTCTTCGACAATCTAGGCTTCAGGAATTTCAATTATCAAACTTTCTGAAGCGTAACCTCCTCACATCTTTAGACCTGAAGTGAATGATGTTCGTTTGATCAAGATATTTGATAAACAACTCTATCTGTAAGTGATGCTTATTTGTCTTGGTTTAAATACAACAGCCTTCCGAATTTTCTTATCCTATCCTTTCACTTTATTTGATATGATGGTTGACAAAAATTTGGGTAATCGAGAACTCAACCATTCTTCTTATCTTGTCCTTCAACTTAATTTTAATCCAATGGTTGACGATAATTTGGATAATCGAGATCTCAGATATTTTTTCTTATCCTATCCTTCCACTCAAAAGTGATCCAACGACCATGAAGACACTCGAAGCAAATCCACGATCAAGAATTATTGTTGAACCATAACTTGTGAGCCATTTAATTCTTCTTTTGTTCTCCCCAACTCATCCCTTTCGTTGATCTCACAATTGTGCATCGACAGTCTTGATCAGATATGATCTTTGACTAATCCCCCAGCGATTCTTCTGAGATTCATCGCACCATCTTTTCTGAGCTTTGATATTCATTTGCTAACCCTCCTAAGATTTTATCTCAACTTATCATCACATCAAAGACATCGACTATTGACATCAATGACACTATGTCCAACAATATCCCCCTTTGTCATTGACAACAGATCACAAACTTCATACACAGTCTCCCCCTATGATGTTGCTTCTCTCCTCTAAAGTTACTCTCCCCCTTTAACATCAATGGAAAAGGATTTCTTCTCCTATGATCTGTCTATCAAAATATTTCTGATCAGAGTCTTGACCATTGGTAACTCTTCCTGGAATGACTCCTTCTAACATTGATTGTTGTCTCCCCCTTAATAGGTGCCAACTGATGCATTATTTTCTTGAGAGATTTAGGTTGGAAGAGGGATTACTTCAAATTTTTTCCTGAGATATTCAAATACATCTCTGCTTAAGGGTTTTGTGAAAATATCTGCCACTTGTTCTTGTCTTGGAACATATTCCAATTTATTGTTCTTATTTTCATCCTGATCTCTTAGATAGTGGTATTTTATTGAAATGTGTTTTGATTTTGAGTGTTGAACAAGGTTCTTGGAGAGACTTATCGCACTTGTATTATCACAGTGGATAGTAGTGGGTTCTTCAAAGACTATTTTGATTTATTGTAATGTTTGTTTCATCCATTCCACTTGTGTGCAACATTATGTTGTTGCAATATGCTCAGCTTCAGTGCTAGACAATGAAATTGAGGACTGTTTCTTGCTTATCCAAGCTACCAGTGATTCTCCCAAAAATAATGCTCCTCCACTTGTACTTTTTTTTTATCTACACTATCGGCCCAATCAACATCTAAATACGATTTTAAAGTGAATGAATCCTTTCTAGGGTGCCACAAACCAAGATCTATAGATCATTTCAAATACCTAAAGATTATTTTTACATCTTGAACATGGCTCTCCTTTGGTGTTTCTTGGAATCTAGCCACCATCCCAACAACATGCTTGACAACAAGTTTGGAAGTTGTTACATAGATTAAACTCCCAATCATTGATCTGTAGTGTTTTGGATCTACAACTTTGGACTCATATTCCTTTCTTAGTTTGCATCCAACTGTCATAAGTGTACTAACAGGTTTGCAATCCTCTAACTGGAATCTCTTAAGCATATCTTTAACATACTTATACTGATGGATAAAGACTCCTCTTTTGGACTGTATTATTTGTAATCCAAGAAATAAATTCAGTTCACCAAGAAAAGACATTTAAAATTCTTCTTGCATCATCCTAGCAAAGTCCTTACTCATTTTTTCATCATCACTGCCAAATATAATATCATCAACATATACTTCCACAATCATCATGTTATTACCATCAATTTTACAAGAAAGATTGTTTTCTGTTGATCCCCTTTTGAGGCCTTGTTTTTGTAAGTAAGAATCTAGCCTTCCATACCAACCTCTAGGTGATTGTTTTAGCCCATAGAGTGCTTTATTTAGTTTACAAACATAGTATCCTTTGTTAGTTAATTGAAACCCTTCTGGTTGCTCAATATAAAATTATTCTTCTAAGTTTTCATTGAGAAATGCTCACTTGACATCCATTTGGTATACTTTAAATTTTTTGTAGCTGGAGAAGGCAAGGAACATCCTAATTGCCTCTAATATGGCCACAGGTGAAAAGGTTTCTTCATAATATACTCCTTCAACTTGAGCATATCCTTTACATACCAATTTGGATTTGTTCCTGATTACTTTCCCATTCTCATTCAGTTTGTTTTTATACACCCATTTAGTTCCAATGACATTTTTGTTTTTTGGTCTTGGAACTAGTTCCCAGGTTTGATTTTTTTCAATCTGGACCAATTCTTCATTCACAACATGGACTCAATTCTCATCTTTACATGCCTCTTTGATTGATTTGGGCTCAATATGTGAAAAAACTGTTATTTCTATTTGATACAACAATTGTATTCTTATGTGCACTACATCACTCTTATTTCCAATAATCAATTCTTCAGGATGATTCTTTTGAGTCATTCTAGAGGGCATCTTTGTGTCTCTTCTTGGGGATTCTTCTCTTATCTATTCTTATTGAATATCCTCTTTGTATTCACTAGTATCCATATCATCCTCTTCCCTTCCTTCTTTATCCTCTTCTACATCTTTTGCTTGTGTACCAAATGATTCATCATCATCATCATCATATTCACTGTCAATTATATGTTGGAAATATGGCTACAGCAAAGATGACGCAGATGATCAAGGTTGTCATTGATGGCAATCGATTGTTTAAGAAGAACAGATGCTGCAACACAAATGCGAACTGCTGCAATACAAATGCGAACTGCTGCAACACAAATGCA
>ML785062.1:667091-686626 GCA_009831015.1 Picea engelmannii
TATAATATTTTTTTTTTTGCAAATAAAATATTATTTCTTTGGTTTTGTTTAATTTATTATATATATTATTTTCTTTATTTATATATACATTTATATACTTTATTGTTTTTTTCATTTTAAACTGGTGTGTGCTTCAGACGCAACTGCACCCAACTGAAGCACACACCCCATGAATCGATATGCAAAAGGGGTGGACGAATTGTGATTTTGTGGGATTGGGATCCCAAATATCTCATGTGATGGTTGCAGAACAGTTAAAACCATGGACCCGTATTCTCAAATTCTTCTTTTAACGGATTAGAAAAAATAGAAATGCTATATATCCGAGTATTATCGAATGAAAGTGAAGCAAGATGATGAAGCATTAGAACTAGGAGATGGAAGGTCTGATTGTTGTTGCAGGCTTGATGAGTTGCTTAGCATTCCCCTGGGTTGTATATTGTCCTTTTATTTTGTTGGAAATAAAGGCATTTGAATCCAAAGGTATTATGTTTCAGTGATCAAAACATGGTTCTTTGCAAGCACGCTATCATATATATTCTTCTGATTGCAACAATTATTTCGCATCCAGGCTTCAGAAGACACTTACATAATTATTATAAATCATATATGCATGCTTGCTTATTGTCTTTTGTAGTTGGATCAACAACTGTTGCTTCCCAGTCCGTCGACGTACCATCTTTTCTTTCAAAGATATTAATGTCCAGTTCGAGGATGAGATTCAATTCTTCAATAGCAATGATCCTTCTTCTTTCCTTGGCAATGGCATATTTGTTCCTTGTGTAGGCTCCTCCTTCACATGGCTCTTTCGATTGTCAATGGATATTGGCTCTTGTTATGATTTTTTCCATATCAACAGTGCATATGATCAAGGGATATATTCTTGAACGTCTGCAACACAAGGATTCAACGTTGTTCTCCACTGAGATATTTAGATATGGTCACAATCTAATTCACCAAATTAGTTTTTACAGCTGGGTGGTAACAACTTCTTCTCTTTCTATTTAGGCTTCACAACCTTGATATAATAGCAACAAAACTTACTCACACATGTACACACAGAGTTCTTATCAATACATGATCTAGGATGACATCATTTTCATCCACAATACATATATACAACGTGCTCCTATTGTCAGCATCTCAAACCCAAATTACCACAACAACCATAACAACTCCTCCTGATTGAACAACTCCTCCAATAATGGTATTTGAGACTTTTTTAATAGTCGTATAGCTTACGCACGAACAACCTCAATGGAATTTTTGAAGGAGTCTTGTTGGCTAGCCAATTCGCCATGAACATGTCCACGACATACAAACTTAATATTCTCAGGAGTAGAGGAACCGGTTGGGTCAGGCCTGGAATAGTGGGTGCATCCCAACAATATCTGTGGGGCCCTAGATCTCACATAGATTTGCATAGATGATCATCTCTGAAGAATTCGTAGCTATACTGAGAAGAAGTGAGATAGTTGCATGTAACCATAAGCACAACAATAATAAGAATAGGTTCACTATGAGTTTCGCAAATGACAATTGAAAATATATATAACCGTGGAAAATTAACTGTTGAAACTGTAATTTAACAAAACAAAAAGAAAAACTAAATGGATATAACCTCGTACTTGCTTGAAACCATCATTCGATAAGGATTTTGTAAGTGCAATCTATCTTGCTCAGATCATGTCGCAGCTCCGCATTGTCCTCCTCAACCTCTTACTCACCTAATTGTTCTTCATTGACTATGTAAGATTCTTCGTATGTTGATTCATCGTTTGTTGCTGGAGGAGTAATAAAGCCCTCGGTTGTTTTCAAGATATCCTCTTTGTGAGAAGAGGATACTATGACCTTTGCAAGGATCTAAGTGAGTTGTTCCAAGCTTATACTCATAGTTAAACCATATTGAAAAAGGAGAATGTTTTATCATCAAAGATTTGAATTTTAAAACTAAGAAATTAAAACTATTTGTAAAAATAAAACACACCAAACTTGAACTCCTTGCATTAGTGGGACCCTATTGTCACCAGGTTATCAGTTTGCACAGGTTATCTCATCATAAATAAAAACTAAATTTGCATAAATAAAAACACACTTTTTCATAAGATAAGGAGAAACACACTTCTGCATAAAAGGGAGAGGACAACCTAAATTTGGAGCAACCCCACTAAAGTGGATGTGTAGGTTCTTACATCTCATCTTACCATCTTCTCTCTGCCCTTAGGTCATCCATAAAACCAATCCAAAATCATTAAAGCAATCTAATTCAAATTCTACCTATTACCGTTTACAACTCCCTGACAACAACACCAAAATGTTGGTGCAATTATATGCATAATATATACCAAACATAAATTATCAACTGAGATTCATAATCAATAGAGTTGATGCACTATATGTGCCGGTAACAGATAGGTTCCTTTGTCTGTTTAGTATAGCTTAGATAATAAAACCATTTAGAAACCAACACACTTTTAAAAATAACAATCCTCACACAATTCAAAAGATGGAAAGAAAAACTCATAAACAAGGAAAATCTCTTGCTCAAGGGATGGACCTGTTCATTGATAGCTCATGAAAGAAAAATATGAATTTTGATTCTATCTCCTGGAGCAACTAAACTGACAACAATTAACACTTTTCACATTCACAACATTACATTAGAGGTGCATGTAGGGTGAGAGATGGAGGTCTTGATTGTGCATATGTTAGCAAGGTGTAATCTAATCAATTTTGGAAAATAAATCTAAGTGTAGTGGGATGATCCATTAAAGCTCATGTATGGTGAAATATGGAGATCCAATTGTTCCTCCGTTGACACACTTTGCAACAAATTCGAATAGTGAAATAAAAACAAAATAACATGAATTCAACATAACAGGTACATGAAATGAAAATCTACACTAACGATTTACAATGAGCTTACCAAGATGGATCGGTGGCCCTTGTCGATGCCAACATGGAAGCTTTTAGATCAGCAGATGCTAACTTCTAAAAGGCACAAGATCACTGAATTCGAACTTGCATTAATCTTCAACAAGTAGGTTTACAAAAAGAGTCTTTTCATGAATCCAATCTACATCATAACAATTCTCCTCCCCCCTTATGAAGAGAGGGCACTCTCTTTTATACATGAGATCTTTGAAAATAAGATAAGCATCTCATAATTACAGATCCACTTTTCTCTCAACCAATTTCCCATTATTACAAAATATAATCCCTTCAAATCCTCACACATATCTCTCATATATCTTCGATAAGATATGACAACCAAATCTCCATGATATTCTCCTTGGAATAGGCTTGAATCATCTCCTCAAATCTTGAAATGGTGGAGGAAGTATTGGAGAAGTCTTTTTGAATTAATCCTTCACATATTCCTACACATGATAAATCTCACACATGTTTGAGATATATATGAAAACATGTCAATTTTCTAATATTTAATCACAAATTCCCTTTTAATACTAAAATAAATGATTTGGAAAATAATAAGGTTAAACCCATATTTAATTATGAAAATAGTATCATGAAAGGTTAATGGGGTGATGAAATTTGAAGAATGATGAAGGGAAAGGTAGATGAAAATATGACATTTCTGAGTCACAACAACTAAGATGGGAATAAAATCCACCGAGGGTAAAGGGAATCTCTGGCTAGGCGAAGGTTACAAAGTCTACAGGAAGGATTTTGTTCCCAGGAGTCCACTCACGTCCAAAACTTATAGTCCCTAATTCCCCACATGCATGTTCCACCCCAGGGAGTGATTCAAGATCTTTTCATCAATGTGACTTATTAAAGAGTTGTATTAAATTATCATAAACTAAAGTGCACCATAAAGATGGAATAACTCAATAATGAACAGACATATGCATCAGATCTATACAAAAAAAAACTTGATAATAGAGTTCGTCCCTAGTGGACTATGTCTTCAAGTCCTTCTCCCAAATGAGTAGGCCTTTTTATTAACTCAACAAATTAATTTGGAAAAGTACATAAGTATACCTCATTCTGGATTCAAGCTGCAGAAGCGTTTCGCATATAAGAAAACAAACAAAACCACTGAATTCATGACATCGAATTACCAAAACGTGACTATCTCCACGTCTCGATCCAAGTCTGGCACTTTCAGGCCCTTGAGAAATCTCATCTCAGTTTTTGTGCCTGCACCTGTAATAAATTCTTGGAAAATCTTCTCATTTTCCATGCCCCCGTGCATATGGCTGCGCGTCTTGGTCTGACTGCCCGTGCACTCGCGAATTCCAAAACTAAAGTAAATTTGTGGGTGGATTGTACCAATTCACATCCCAACCCAATTGGTTTGGAAGACATGGGAAACGTGGAGTGGATAGGGGAGATCCCGAGATCAAACCCGCAGACTCCCATTTTGGTGTATTGTTGCATTGTTGTGTATATATGGCGGAGTTTTTTTGGTGGTTGGCTAATTATGGAGGAGCCTTTTGGTGGATATGGTTTCCATCCAGCCAAATTTCGCATGGTATTCTACCAAGCTATTATATTGGGGGTTGGTGCCATCCAACCCTACCATCTTTTTAATTTTTCAGTTGTTGGGCATCCTTGTGCGTTTGTATGCTACCACATGGCAGCCCATGATTGGGCCAAGTGGTGGCCTTTCATTGGCCCACATCACCACATTGCACAGAAAACCACATCACCTATGCCACTTCATCCTTCTGCATCACCTGCTGGGTGGTTGTATGGTATTCCATGTGGTTGTACGGATTACCACATGGCACCTTCCCATTTATCCATGGATTGACCGAAAAAGTCCAAAAATGAGTGACACATGGCAGCCTCTCGTGCTGCCACATCATCATACTGACCTCATGTTTATTCCATCATGACATGTGTCACCCTATGTGTGTTCCATGTACCCTATATAGATGATGACATCATCCATACTGAAGTTGACATCAACAGTATGGATGCTGACTCATCCTTGCTCACTCGACTAGGTTGACCAAAACTTTGACCATGAATATCTTTTGATCCGTAACTCCATTTGACGAGTTGTTTACACCATTGGAAATATTGTGACTTGCTCTTCACGATGATGCCAACTTCAATGACTTTTAAGAAATCTGATTTTTTTCCCTTTCTCTATCTGTTGAGGCCATTCTAAGCTTCCTAAGGTGCTTTTGGGAATTCTAAGTTATCCTTAGTCTTCTCTGGATCCTTTTTGGATCATTCCTTCCTACTGATAGATTTTTGGACCACCAAAAGATTTCATCAATCAATAGATAAGTGAGGGAAGAGTTCCCTCACCTTGTCCTTCTCAATCTGTTTTTCTTTGCTTGGATGTGTGCCCTTTAAGCCCACTTGAATTTAATCAACATCACCCCTGCATGAAGTCCTCATCCTTCTGTCCAGGATGATATCTTCCTTCAACTCGTCCAAGTACCGAGGAGTAAAATCATCAACTGAATGAATTGAAACTTCCTCACCCTAATCCATGATCATGGGAGGCTGAAAATTTTTCAAGTTTTCCACATTTACAACTGAGTAAATCTGTATATATGGTGGAAGATCTAAACAAAAAGGATCGGTACCACTTTTCTCCAAAATAGTGAAGGGTCGATATCGAATGGGATTGATTTTATTTCCTTCACCCTTCAACCACTCCTTGTGGATGTGAAGCCATACCTAATCTCCAACCTAGAGCTCATGATCAACCCTATGTTTTTCATGCCAAGCTTTATATTGTTCTTGAATTTTCTCCAACTGTTCTTTGACTTCTTGGTGTACCTTTTGGATCCTCTAAATGAACTTGCAGACTCTGTATTCATTTTTTTTTTCATTTGAATCGACATCTCTCCTATACATCATGTCCAAAGGAACCTTAGGTAAATATCCAAAACATGTCTCAAATGGCGAACACTGAGTGGAGGAATGTAAGGCTCGATTGTAAGCATGTTGCACATATGGCATCTGTTCATCCCATAACTTGGTATTTTTGATGCATTAGCCTCAAAGTAAAATTACCATTGTTCGGTTAACAACCTTTTTTTGTCTGTTGGGTTGTGGATGGAAAGAAATGCTCCTCTTCAACTTGGTTTCCATCATTCTCCACAAGCTTGTCCAAAAATCCCCAAGGAATCGAGTATCTCAATATGAGACAATGGATGTGGGTAACCCAAAGGGAACCCAAACATACTGAAAGAATATATTAGTAGTATGCTCAACAATGATCTACATTTTACATGGCATCAGGATACATATCGTGTTGAACCTGTCCACTACTACATACAAAAAGTCATGACCCCTTTTCGACATTGGTAAACCCCCTACAAAATCCATGGAGATACTCTCCCATGGATGAGATGGAACATGAAGTGGTGAGTATAGACCCAATTTTATATTAGTGGGATTACAAGTAGAAAACATCACACACCCATTTACATATTTAGTTACAATTGCTTTCATCTGAGGCCAGTAACAAAACCTCTGCAGATGAACCATAGGTTTTCCTACCCCAAAATTCCTAGACACAAGAGAAGTGTGCACTTCTCATATTACATGGAATCATTCACTTGTAGGAATACAAATGTTTCCAAGATGATAGAGTATTTTTCCCTGTAGACAATAGTTCTCTACTAGTGCACCATGGGTGTCATGTCCCCAACCATCATACCCCTGTCGAGCAACGCAACCTAATGAATGTATATTTTCTTTTATGCTCTGATACCATTTGGTGACAACCCCATCATTAATCTACTGGGCTATGCCACACATAGATACTTGCAGAAACATCATACACATCCATATAAACATAGAAATGAAAATTATCATCCACCTATATATAAACATATACATACAACATATTTTGTTCATACATAGATTAATGCAGAAGCGACAATAACACAAGCACATTAACAGTTGATTTACATCCTGCTATCACACAACATAATATAGAAATAATAGTAAAAGCATACATGCAATAATCACAGGCAGAACCCATAAATATACAACATATAAAGGCAATACTCATCAATATAGCATGTATAAATACACATGTAAATGAAAAGAGAAATGGGTACTTATATTTTACTTTAACTACACCAACCCCATGCATACCTTCCATGAACCTCCCAGCCATAGACCATGTTGCTCATTACTCTCAGTAGTGGGTCACCCCCAAGATGGGACTAAACTCCACTGGGCAAGGGATTCTTAGGCTTGGCAAGGACAACAGGAAAGTTGCATAGATCAACAAGAAGGATTTTCTCCCTGGAGCCACTTACTCCCAAAGCCCATAGACCCTCATTTCCCACACGCTTGTCCCACCCCAGGAGTGTACAAATTCACTATCAAAAGTTTGTTGGTTGTCCACCTCCCTTCCAGAGCTTTAGCAATAGGATGGACCAAAAATCTCATAGTATTTTATTTGCTACGGGACTCCCTCCAAGAGAAATCACTTCCTAAGCACACTCTCTCACTGGGAGAGATTTGATCACATGCATGACAACATGCTTGTTAAATCCAACTCCTTAGAAAATACAACAACAACATTTGGATAATGCACAGGTGATGGAAACAACTGAAAATGGGTAAGGATATACAATATGGAAGCAATCCATGCTCAACCAAGGAACTGCATTGGCATCAATAGCCAACTGTTAAGACATAACACGATCTCAGGAAAATATAGGTGCGTTGGGCTTCACATGAAATACACAGGAAAACGCAATTATGACTGCAGGTTCTGAAGGTTTGTGCTTGTTTAAAGGTCGATAATGGAGGTCATGCTCAGTGCGTGAGTGTGTGTGTGCATCAGTGGGGAGTATGGTCGACTTCGAGAGTGGAGACCATCGTGAAAATGATGAGAGGGGTGAGGGTGGTGAGAGTGGTGAGAGGAACCCCCAACAATATGACTTCCCCACCTAAAACCTGCATGCGTCCAGGTTGACACATGTCTTCCTGAAGCTGCATGAGTTCCACTTAACACTCATTCCCTTTCCCTAGGAACTTAGGACAACATAGGTTATGTCAAACCTTAGCCTATGGTAAATAATAATATAATATTGTTCCTATAGAGGTAATCCCTCTAGCTTAGCCCCTATTCCTAGACACTTAGCCCCCCTCCCTTACCCAACCTAGTGGAAGTTCATTCCCCCATAACTCTTTCATTGTGGTCGGTCTACATGTAGAGATGTTGTTTATTAATAGTCTGCATAATTACATATACAAAATTAGACTCACTAGCCTTATCCTCTAGGCTCTCCGACCCAATACACACATAATCCTACTAGCTTATAATAACTTGGCTCACCATCCTATCAAACATGTTTACAATTCATAATTGCAACTGGTGTTCTACCTAGGGATATTACAATCTGCTCCCCTTATTTGTGCATTGTCCTCAGTGCAACTTGTTTATACATACACAATTCAAAATTCTTCAAAAATCTCCAATCTTTAGTTATTCGAAGCCTGTTATCCACCTAGTGCTCTACTTTCAAGCACCAATTCCGGTGTTCATACTGCAGCTGAAATTCAATTTCTCTATTTCATAAATTTGCTTCAAGAAATCATTCAACTCATTATTCCTTGTTACATGCTTCAATTAAACCTCATTGAAAGCACCGACTCATTGTATATCTATGATGTTCCACCTAGCCTTAGATATCACTGTTGATAAAATCTCAGCATGGCTATGAGTCCACAGACATAGACACTCTTCTCATACACCTACTCATTTAGAAGAAACATTAGAACATATATGCAATATATATATACAAGCAATTCCAATCACATTATAACATGTATACAAGATACACAACATACAATGAATAGAGAATTGATACTTATCTTTTGATTGAGAATACCTTCCACCCCTGAGAAAGGATATGAATCCATCGGGCAATGGCTTCCCAAGATAGCCACGGTCAAAAATCCATATCAACATGGTCTAGGCTAAGGTACCAAACCTTACCAACACTCCAACCAATGGTCTATCATTCCTCACATGCCTGTCGCACCCCAGGAGTGTACACCTTCACTGCCACACAGTCCATCGATGGCTACACCTCCCTTTCCTTATGCTTCAACAATAGGCCGGATCAGGAAGTCTCAGAGCATCGTGGCTCCTGGAGTTCCAAATCCCTCAGAGGTCTCCAATCAACATCTTCTCCGAGCTACTCTTTGTAGTCATCATTCCAACTTTAATCAACATCATCTCATCTGCATCACCCACATGCAGTTCTCATGAGAGAACATAAAATAATTCATTTAGGAACTCAAACTTAGTTCAAAAGGGGATTAAACTTGTCCCCAAAACATAAAATTCTATTTCATAATTCTTCTTGAATTTTGTCATATTAGGAATTCTTCATCATACATACAACCAACAAATTGCCAGTATTTCCTGTACATCATAATGCAATTGCAATATGTACAAAACCATATGTAGGGATCTTAAAATTTTATGCACCTAGAAATTCAATCATGATCACCAAACAATTTAATAAAATAGAATGACTCATCATTCTATGCATATGTGTGTTCATAATTAATATTTGTAAGTTCATTAATTCTTTTTTCGAACAAGAAATTTTCTATAGTCAGTATTCATGTGACTACTTGACTTGCAACTTTCCTGTTGCAATGTCTAAGAAATCCTAAAATGTCCTCAACTTCATGAGTTAACAACATTTCAGTTGTTAGTAACAATTATTTCCATGCAATAATATATATGCATGTACTTACAAAACACATTCAACAATTTCATTTAGTATACAATTCTATCACTTACTATGCATGAGTGAAATTCCTAATGCATACTTATTCAATGCACCTTGCATTGAATTACATAATGATATTTATCTCACTCATGTATCTCTTCATCCATAAGTTGGAATTCTGGCCAATATGTTGACACATTCTCCACACACTTCCTACTGTCTTCCCGATAAATTGGATGCCTTCCTTTTCAACCCAAACACTACACCAAGAATATAATTTTGTGGTGTTCATTAGTGTTAGAAAAAAGGTTGCAGTCCAAGTTTTATTTAAAGGTAGGAATCCTTTAGTACCTATGTGGCTCATAACCTTTCCATATCCAACCATGTTTTGGTCTCATACATGACTACATTATTGGCATTCATTCCTATAACAAGTTCTTCTCTTTTATTTCTTTGGTTATTACCCCATAACCAAATTAACATGACATTCTACTATGTCAGTGTGTGCATTCAAAAGCTAAAAAATATTTGAATTAATACAAACCTCTATCCTTTACCACATCCAGTGGTATGCATTCAAATAATATAATCATGTGATTTTATAAAATAACTCTAGCTGAGAAAATTCTTACATATATTCCCTTAAGAAATTATGCAATAAGAGTAAATAAAAACTCATACCTTCGTGACTTCCATTAATAAATTTGTTGCTACCTATATGGCTAATAGCAGCAGAAGCTTTCATTCTTATTTTATCAAACTTATAACCAACCTTCGACTTTTTGTTGCTTCCTTCCATATGTAGGAACATAATCCACAACACTTGTAACATGAAAGAATTATTTTTCTGCTTATGGTTGTTCAACCAACCCTAATTCAATTGTTGCTACCACAATTTCAATAACTTATTTCTCCCTGTATCATATTTCTTGTTGTTCTCAGAGTTTTCACTTCATCCTAGATTATGAAATCTTCTTATTCTCTCACTGTAAGCATTGTACATGATTAGTTATGACCTAATCACTTTCTATCAAAATCACTCTTCACTTCGTTTTCATTTATAGTCACAAACTAAGTTGATATTAACCTTCAACTTTCATTAATTTATTGGATCCAACTATCCCAAATCATACTTGGATGAATTAAAATTGCAAAACAAGTTGTTTTATAGACTCTGTATTCTTCAACATATAGTTACTCTTTAGGATTGAACTTATTTATCCCTTTCATGATGGAATACTTTAATACTTGAGGTTTTCTTGTACTTTCCTCTTCTCTTTCCAACTAGCTTCAAACTTGAATTCCTATCTAATCTCTAGCATACTATAAGGATGCGCATATGCCTCCTTTGGTAGTTGCATAGAATTAACTGAAATTCCTTCTTTTACATTACCATCATAGATTCAAGTGATGCCTCCAACCTCTTGGGTTGTCACTCATGGATCTATGTTACTTAAGATGGATTCTTGTCAGGAATCATCTCCTCTTCATTCAAAACCATACATAGAACCATGTTATTCTTCCTGGTTCCTTATTAATTTTTCTTTAGAAGTCATTTCACTTTTAAATTATTCTTGAGTTGATATATCCATGCTATTATGGAAATACCTTCACACCTTTGGAGTGCATCAACAATCCTCTACTATTCTATCTTTACCTCCTAGATTGTTGACATGCATTCCAATTAGCTTGATATATATATCATGATTTATTCTTCCATTATCTTAGGATGTTCATGGACTTGACTCCATCTAGGATTTTTTTTTCCTTATCTACTTTGCATGCTTGCCACCACATATTGTGTTGATATTAATTTTCAGCAGTCCATTATTATTTGTATTTCTCTAATCCATCTCCTGCATGAACAATTATATATTTCTAGTCATGCTCTTAGAGTAACCTTGGATAGTTAACACCAAATTATTTCCTGAAGAATTTTGATTTATCTCTTTCATGAATGATCCTATCAGCACTGGTATTATATTGATGAATTATTACTTTCTCCTATCTTGAACAATATGCATTTTCAACCTGACATGCATATTCAATTTCTGTCATGCCATATTTGATGAACTTCATGCATTTCTTCCACTACGAATTCTGATAGTAATAATGGAGGTGTTATCTCCAACCTGTAGGAATGTTCCTTGGAGATATTGTCACTCTCTCCATGCATACATTATGTCCTTCTTGATCAAAATACTAGAATTCTGATATATATCAATCTGTATAGATTAGGTGTTCCCACTGTGTACTTGTTTATTTTAACATTCTTTAGTCTTGACCTTGATCCTCTCGTGGAGTATTCTTGATGTAACATTATGTCCTCAGGTTCCTTTGTTCATTCTTGATATCAGGTGCAAACTCTTTTATATTCCATTAAACCATCCTTATTCCCATGCTTTTCATCTACATATGAACATATGATTCATGCATTATCATGTATTGCAGATGGATTCCTCCACCTAGCATTAACAGTTGATGTGCAAATATTGTCACCTGGACTGTCTTCCCTAGACAAGAATTTCATTTGTGGTTTCCATGTTGCTTATTGAACCCAACATCTCATCCAATGACTTCTGAAAAAATCTCAAATGTAAAATGAAGAATTTTCCCTATCCTTCTTCCTTATTTCTTCTATCTAAAGACATCTCTAGCACTTTTTTTGTTTTAAATGTAACCATTACATCAAAAAATAGGTGTACAAAAAATTTTGTTAGCTAGAACCACGATATACCATTTTGGTATTATATGCACAATTTTTCTTTTTATGGTCACCAACATATTCATTCTGACTTCCTGTGATCTAATATTCTCAATCCTCAAATATGGATGAATACTTGGAATCCTCTTTCCGAGACCTTTCCAATGACTGCTTCCTTGCTCAATTCTGAGCTTTGAGCAGAAAACTATGATCCTTTAATAATTGTGATTTTTATTTGATACACTCCTTGTGCAGTTGATCTCTTTTCTCTAAGCTAATGGATCTTAGATATTTGTTGGACCCTATCATAAAGTTTCAAGGTCTTCAGTACCTCTCCTGATGGAGTATCGAACTAGACGAAACCCACGTTCTTTCTTCTAACCCCTTTTTCCTTCTTTAACACAGTTTTCGGGCACTAGCCCTTTTTTCCTTCAACCCTTAATTCACATCTGACCATGGTTGTGACCAAGTGCTAATAGTTGGGTGCTTATCCAGAGCCTTGAAAATTTGAGGATCCGAAGCTTCGAAGGTTTCCCTTTCTGCACATCACAACCATCACAGAACCTTGAACTGGAGAATTCATGGAGGATGATGGATCTACAGTCCACATTCTCTCTTAATATCTACATTCGATAGGATCTTAGAGACTCCAAGCTTTGGATGTTTCCAAAGAACATCACAACAGTCTTCCAGAGTGTCGAATTAGAGAACTAATGAAGTGGGGTTGATCAACGGTCCATGACTTCTGAACAACCGACGGCTGAGATTTATTATGGAACTTCGGGCTTCAGATGTTCTAGGTTGTCCATACTCTCCAACCTTCTGGAGTGCCCAGTCTATGGATTGTGGTATCTTTTTACACATACCTTCTCCCAATCAATGGTCGCAATTAACTCCAGCCTCTGAGAGTTCTTCACTTAACGCAACTATAGGACAATTTCCCCGAAGTACCAAGTCTCCAGACCTTGGGATCTTGTGCCATGTGTCCCCTGTGATCAATGGTCGAGACATACTCCAGCCTTCGGGTCTTCGAAATTCCTTGACCTTGACTGCTTATACCTTAAATCCTCAAGAGTGCCAAGTCTCCATAATACAAGATCTACTATTGTGTGTCCCTCTTCGATTAATGACCAGGATTTACTCTGCTCTCTGGAGATTTAGGATTCTTCATAATTTAACAATTCTTGACCAATTTTATCTTCTTTATGCAACCATCAGGGTCCCCACTGACCATACTCAAGGGAGTTTCCACATGGCAGAATACTAGAAGTGTACACGTGGCCCAACCAGGCGGTTGACATGTGTCACGTTCTAACTGGCATAATCAATCTTTGAAGGGTACATAACTCACTGACACATGGCACACATCTCATGTGTCCATGTCATCTCAAGCGACGTGAACAAGTCACCTCACTTCAATACTTCGAGAGTTCCGAGACCTCGAAATATTTTACACTTTGACACCTCAAATATTCCAAATGTCGAACTCCTGAACTTCTTAACCTTCCAGGGTCCACATAGTACAATTTTCATCAATTAAGGTGGTGAAACGCGGTATACCTAGGTAGATCCATGTCACCCTAGGTGACATCATGTTGGCATGTCATACCCTGTGCTTTGGGACTTCGGGGATATCCTACCTTTGGCATTTTCTCCAAGATTCTAAACTATCGAACTGACCCATGTCACCCCTGGTGACGTTACTTCGATGCTCCAGGACTTTGGGGATTTCCTGCCTTCGACATTTTATCCAAGTTGTCGAATTTTTGAACTGGTCCATGTCACCCCTGGTGATGTTACTTTGGTGCTCCAAGACTTCGGGGATTTCTTTCCTTTCGTGCAACCATAAATTGTTCTTCCAAAGTGTTGAAAGTTTGAACCCTCTTAATCTTTGGACACGTATCCCTTGGAATATATGGTTGGGATTGCTTACAGATTTTGGGACTTCAACAGTTTTATCTGCTTATGTGACATCCCCCAAAAATAATTTTATTTTATTTTTTCTTGCTGGAAATTTATTTCCGTTTTTTGGCAAATTCGAATCTGGAATTTTTTTGCCATTTATGGCAATTTCGAATTCTGAATTTAATGTAATTGTATTTAATTATTGTGACTGTTGGGCAGAGATATGTTTAGACTCAACTAACTATTTGACTATGACACTTGTATCACAATAGAATAATTATATTAATTGCAGGAGGACAAATGGAACAACCATGTTAAAAATCAATTGACCATGACTCCATGAGTGGGGAACAAGTTGGAACTGCCTCTGGGCTGATGATTACAAGTGGAAAATTAGAGATTTGGCCACTGGTAGCCCCTGAAAGTCAGGGATTAAGAAAGCTGTGAAAATCCCCAAAGGAGGGAAAAGACCTGGGCAAAGAAAATGGATATATAGCATATGCGAGGAGGCAGGACACTGCCAAGTATGCTAAGGAAAGGATTGTTGAGCTCTCTTGCTGTTATGAGCACTGTTGAATAAGTGTGAGGCAAGAGGAGCATGCTGAAACAGATTTGTCTTGCTGTTATGAGCACTATTGAGTAAGCGTGAAACAAGAGGATAACTGTGGGAATTGAAGGACATTGTTGAGGAGGAGTTTCCAAGTTAGCCCTCATGGATTCATGGTCAGGCTAGGGGGTGAATCAGGCAAATGATTTTGGCTGCCCTGTTCTATGGTTGGGAGGAACGTGGTTGTTCCTTTTGTCTTCCCGCAGAGTGAATTCAAATATGTTGATCTACCCCTCTCTAATTTTGAATGGCTATGTTTGATTGATGTCTTGTATCTGTTGAGTGATGATATCTAATGGCGTTAATGTAAACCTTTCCCTCTATGTTCTCGTATGTTTGTGTGTAACTGATACTATGCATCTATTTGTTCTAAATGTGAAATAACTCTTTCAATGAATGACATCTATCGTGGTATTAAAATTTCAATCACAGTCTAAATTCTGGAGTGGCCTCTCTCGAAACCTGGAAGTACTAGGCAAGTTTAATTTATATGAGTCGAGTTTAAGAAGGTCGATCCTTCCACAGGTTAGGTTTAATTCAGAATTCGTAATGCTAGTATACTTTTTGGTTTTGAAGAATACCAATCTATGTAGAAATAGATTCATTGTTGTGATTGGAGTATTAAACAGATCTAAAACTGAGCAAATCGGAATTGAGTAATTTTGTGCCGAAAGGAAACAGGTAGATACATCGCTAGAATTAAATTTTTCGAACAATCTTGCCCCTTAAAGAAACTTCCCATTTCCTACTTTTAAGAATTGAAAAGAATATGAAGTAGCAGGAACCATTGGATCAAATGGAAACTCATGTATTTATCTACATATGTGTCTTTCCTTGCTTTGTATGAGTCCTCTTTTCGCATGTACTAACCCCATGCAAAGAAGATACTATATGTGTATAGAATGACATAATTCATAAGGTTAAAGAAATATGGAAACCCATTTTTCTTTTATCAAATACTGAACAATCATGAGAGTTGACGCCTCAAGATTTTTTATGTTTTCCTTGTTTCGTTTGAGAACGGTCTACCCTTTCCACAGCTAAAGTCTGTGACGAATTTAGAATTTGCAAAATCCCAAAGTACTAGTCCAACTTTGCCCCTTTTCAAATTTCGATATTTGTTATGTACTGTTGTTTGGTTTTTGAAAACCCAAAACCCCGAATCCCGAAATCCCGAAGTGTTGGTTCCACACCCTTTCATTTTTCGCAATTTGAGAATTGTTGTGTGCTGTGGTTTGACATTTGAAACCCCGAAACCCCGAATCCAGAAATCCCAAAATGTTAGTTCCACGTTCTTTTCATTTTTCATTTTCGGGAATTGTTGTGTTCCGTTGTTTGACATTTGAAACCTCGAAATCCTGAAATGTTAGTTCCACGTCCATTTCTTTTCGTAATTTCAGGAATTATTGTGTGTTGTGGTTTGACATTTTAAACCTAAAAATCTCGAATCCCAAAATCCCGAAATGTTATTTCCACGTCCATTTCTTTTCAACAATTTTGGGAATTGTTGTGTTCTTTTGTTTGACATTTGAAACCCAGAAACCCCGAAAACCTGAAATCTTGAAGTGTTGGTTCCACACCCTTTCACCTTTCAGAATCCAGGAATTGTTGTGTGCTGTGGTTCGACATTTGAAACCCTGAAACCCCGAACACCGGATTCCCGAAATGCGAGTCTCACCTTGTCCTTTCTCACATTTTGAAAATTTGTGTATGTCAAGGTTTGGACACCAGAACTCGCGAAGTTCTGAATCCCGAAATCCCGAAGTGCGGGACCCACTTTCCTTTTTCACATTTCAAAGGTTTTTCTATGTGGTTGTTTGGGTACTTTCACTTGCGAAATCCCAAACTCCAAATTTCTGAAGTACTAATCACCTTTCACTTTTTCGAGAAATTTTGTGTGTTGATGTCCGTCTCTTGTACTCACAAAGCCCCAAATCCCGAAACCCCGAAATGTTGGCCCACAGTCGTTTTGTGTTTCAGATTTCGACAAACAACAGGGTCCTTTGTTTTGTTCGAAACTTGTGATCAATGAAAACCGATTGACCTCTATTTCTTCACAAAGCTACAGGAACTTAGAAGCAACTTATCGTTATGGGAACAACCCTATTAATATAAAGAATGGACTGGTAAAAGAATGTTGGAGAGTCTTCATCTCAAATAGAGGTATGGGAGTAACAGACTGTATTACAAGTCGATTGTATTACAAACATAGGGTAATATTTTTATGTAGGGTTTTGGTCATAAAAACCCCAAAGTCACTTGTATTGTTAATACTATGGTAGGGTTATAGGTACTAGCAGATAAGAGAGTAATTATAAATTTCAGGATCTTAATTAAACATTGAGGTGATGAGTAAATACTCATTATATCATCGATTAGAAAACTTAAGTTGAATGGTAAGGACAGTTGATGACAGTAAGGACTCTAACAAACCTTTAGACTCAAGTCTTCTAACAGAAATCCTGCTTGCTTGAGATCTCGAAACTTTTCAAGGACAAGTGTACAAATAATTATTTTTTTTCATGGTGATTTTTTAGGTTCATTACATCTTATATATTTAAAACAGCCAAAGGAGTGACATCTAAAGGACTTCAATTCATAACCTCCATGCACCTTCACCTGATCTGATGGTTGTGGGCGATCTGTCTCCCTCCGAACAGATCCAACGAACCAATTTAACTCTGTGGCCCAATACCACATCTATCGTGGATTATCAAACTGCTATAATCCCGAGCTTCTCAACACAATCCAAGTGTTGTCTTAGTTACCTTATGGCACTTTGTACATCAAAACTCTCTGGAATGTTTACTCCAAATTTCTTATTCTTGGCCCATCCAGGCTTAGTGTTGAAACCATGGCTCTGATACCATATTGTCATGTCCCCGACCATTATACCACTTCCAAGAAACACAACCTAACAACTGTATCTTTGATTTTCTTCTCTGATACCATTTGGTGACATCTCCAACCTTAATCTATTGGGCTATGCCACATAGAGATACTTGTAGAAACATCATACACATCCATATAAACGTAGAAATGACAACTATCATCTACCTATATATAAACATATATAGACAACATATTATGTTCATACATAGATTAATGCGGAAGAGACAGTAAAACATACAAATTAACAATCAATTTACATTCTTCTATCACACAACCCAATACATAAGTAACAGTAAAATCATACATGTAGTAATCACAGGCATAACCCATAAATATACGGAATATATATGAAATACTCATCAACATAACATGTATAAATACATAACATGTAAATGAACATAGAAATATGTACTTATCTTTTACTTGAAGTACACCAACCGCTTGCATACCTTTCATTAACCTCCCAACCATAGACCATGCTACTCATCACTCTCACCAGTGGGTCACCCCTGAGCTGGGACTAAACTCCATCAAGCAAGGGATTCCTAGGATTGGTAAGTACAACATGAAATTTGCACAGATCAACAAGAAGGGTTTTCTCCAGGATCCACTTACGCCCACAACCCACAGACCCTCATTCCCCACACGCCCGTCCCACCCCAGGAGTGTACACCTTCACTATCACAAGTCTGTCGGTTTTCCACCTCCATTCCAGGGCTTTAGTAACAATCTGGACCAAAATTATTAGAGTATTATATCTTCTACAAGACTCCCTCTAGGAGAACTCACTTCCTTAGCACACTCTCTCACCTGGAGAGAGTTTCTCACAGTCCTGAAAACCTTCTTCTTAAATCCATCTCCTTAGAAAATACAACATCAGAATTCGGCTAATGCACAGGTGATGGCAACAACCGAAAATGGGTAAGGAAATAGAATATTTCACCAAGCCATGTTCATCCAAAGAACTGCGTTGGCAGAAACAACCAACCTTTAATACACAACATAGGATTAGGAAAATATGGGTGCGCCAAGATTCTCAGGAAATACATAGCATAACTCAAGTATGACTATAGGTTCCCAAGGTGTGTGCTAGTTCAGAGGTTGATAATGAAGGTCATGCTCAGTGTGTGAGTGTCTGCGCACATCAATGGGGATTATGGCTTAATTCCATAGTGGTGACCATCACGAGAATGGTGAGATAGGTGAGGGTGATGAGAGTAGTTAGAGGAAACCCGGATGAGATAACTTCCCCACCTAAAAACTGCATGTGCCTAGGTTGACACATGTCTTCCTCAAGTTGCATGAGTTCCACTTAACACTCATTCCCTTTCCCCGAGAACTTAGGACAACATAGTTTATTTTAAACCTTAGCCTCTAGGAAATAATAATATAATATTATTCCTATAGAGGTAAGTACTCTAGCTTAGTCCCTATTCCTAGACACTTATCCACCCTCCCTTACGTAGCCTACTGGAAGTTCATTCCCCCATAACTCTTTCTTCATGGCCGGTCTACATGTAGGGATGTTGTTTATTAATAATATTCATAATTACATACACAAAATTAGGCCCATTGGCCTTAGCCTCTTTCCCCTGCAGTTGTGTTAGCCAGAGATTTGGTTAAAGGTCCCTGCTCAGCCAGGAAGGGATTGCAACACCTTGTCTTCTGTAGAATTCTTTTTATCCCTGCAAGTGTGCTAGTCAGAGACTTGGTTAATTGTCCCTGC
>ML785062.1:686726-735678 GCA_009831015.1 Picea engelmannii
TTTCTTTACTACAACACTAAGTGCTTTTGGAATTGAGGATATATAGTGCGCAGCTATCTTTGAAACAAAAGACTTCCCTGGGTTGATAATTTATGTTTCACTTGGTTGTTTAAAATTAATTAAGCAATTATAGTGACCAACAAAAAGGTTGTTGAAGATTCGGAAGTGTTAATACTGGTGCGGTACTGATATTTTCCTTCAAAGTGTCAAAGGATTTTTGTTTCTTTCCTCCCCACTGAAAAGTGTTCTTCACACTGGCTAAGGCATGAAAAGGAGTTGCAATAAAAAATAAGTTTGAAATGAATCTCCTCTAGTACTAGACAATAGCTAAGAAGCTTCGTACTTTGGTTACACTTTTGGACTCAGTCCCATTTACAATTACATCAATCTTGGAAGGATCAATTTTCAATTGTCCTCCTCCTACAATATGACCTAAGTACACAAGTGCAATCTTTCCAAATTCACATTTGGACAATTTTACATACAACCTTTCCCTTTGCAAAGTATATAATACTTTCTTTACATGCCTTATATGTTCATCCCAAGTTCCACTAAATATAAGAATTTCATCTAAATATGCACTTACAAAATCATATAGATATGGCCTAAATACATCATTCATCACACACATGAAGGTTGTAAGAGAATTACAAAGCCCAAATGGCATAACTAACCACTCAAACAATACCTGCTTGGTTTTAAAGGTAGTTTTCCATGCATCCTATTTTGTAACTCTGATCTGATGGTATCCACTATGCAAATCCAACTTAGTGAAATAAACAACATTCTTTAACTGATCAAGTAAATCATCTATACTAGTAAGAGGGTATCGATTTTTCACCGTGATTTTGATTAAGCATCGATAATCGACACACATTCACCATGTTTCATCCTTCTTTGGGACCATCACGATTGGAGAACCACAAGGAGATAAACTGGACCTGATGACCCCTTGATCCAATAAGCCTTGTACTTTCTTTTTGATCTATGTCATATCTACAACTGAAATCTTGTACATTCCCACATTAGGAAGAGGAGAATCATGCTGAAGATGTATTTCATGTTGTATTTCCCTCTTAGGAGGTAATCCATCTAGTTTCGAGAAAATATAATCATACTTAGAAACAATATCAATTAATTATTTCTTATGAAAAGGATCACATCCTGGGAAGGCATTAGATGTTTTGAAATGCTTTTCCCTTATAAGCATGAGTACATATCTCTTATTAATATTTACGAGTCTCTTCATTTGTCCTACACTAATAAGTGTGGTGTTTACCCTCATATTGTGGGCTCTAACAATATATTCCACTCCCCCTTTCGTAAGTTGATATTTTTTCTCATGATGAAAGAAGATTGCTTCCCTATCATAAAGGTAAGTACTCCCTAGCACTATGCCACATATATCAAGTGATACAACATACAAATTCAATTCATCAATCAAATTTGAAGCAATAGCAAGTCTGACCCTACACTGCTTGGTGACATTAAGTATTTCTTTATCACATACCCAACCAAGAGGGTAAGGCTTTGGATGTGGTTTAGTTTCAATACCCATCTTTTTGACAAGTGCTTCATATATCAAGTTTACTTGGGAACCCAGATGGAATAATATGTCTATCTTAGTGTTCTTAGATACAACTCTTATGTGAAACAATTCACTCCTCTTTCTTTCATCATCATGAGATTCATTATCGGAATTTGAACTAGCATGAAGGGAATATTTTCCTTGTACTCCAACCACTGTGATATTTTCTTCGTCTCCTGAATTGGAACCAAGATCTTGTTGCATTGTAGCAATGGTCTTTGTCTTCCCCTTTCCACCAAATTGTTTAGGTATTTTCTCTAGATGTAATTTCCAACAATGTTCATCATCATGACCATTCTTCTTGCAATGAGTGCAAGATGGATTTCCTTCTTCCCTCTTTACAATGACGATCTTCTTGTCCTTCCTTTTAAACTTTTTAAACTGCACATGTGGGAGATTGGAAGGTTTCTTTGTGGGATATTATTGAACATGTTTTCCCCTGTTCTCAAGGTGAGTTTCTTGCACACAAACTTCATCAAGACTGGTGGAGTTAAACAATAGTAAAGTATGATGAATATAACTGTGAAGTGCACAAATATACTTCATTAAAGTTTCATAAGAATCTAAAGGAATGTTTAATGCAAGATATTTCTTCCTAAATTATTTTGTGAAACTTTGTATAGTTTGACCTTCACTTTGTCTTAAAGTTTTCCATTCCATCATTGCTTTATGTAAATAACCCAATGGATAAAATTTCTTCCTTATTGTTGATTTAAATTCCGACCATGAGGAAAAAATATTACCACACTTAATTTTGTCATGAAGTTTTCTCTCCCACCATACGAGAGCGGTGCTTTCCAATCGAAGAGAGGCCAATTGCACTTTAACTTCCTCTTCATCAATCTATTGAACACGATAATATACTTCAACCTGTCGGATCCAATTATCTAGATTTTCAGGATTAACATCTCCATTAAACATAGGTAAAGAAAATTTTACATCAAGCTTTAATAATGGTTTCTTAAAATAATCTTTATGGCTAGAATTATGAGAATGATGAGAATGCGTAGAGGAAGAAAAAATAGAACTTGATAGTGAAGATGGAGGATTAAGAGGGTCTCTTCCAGTCCCGTGAGTCACTGAAGCATTATCATCTGCATGTGCTTCCTTTTTCTTCCATTTCTTCTTCATCCTCTTCTCGTAGTCTCCATACATTCGCTCAACCATTTCTAACATGCGATATAAGACCATATGGAAGTTTTTCTCCTGTTGATCACGCTTGTACTCTTCAGCCATTTTCTTCCTTCGAGATGCATGACCAACTTCGGTATTGAAAGTCCTAATATTTCCTTCACCCTACTTATGCTTGGCCTTAGTAAGCATTCACACTCAACAATTCATGTCAAAGATGATTTCTCTAATACCAACATGATCCATGATCTTTTCATCGATGTGACTTATCAAATAATTGTATTAAATGAGTATAAATTGAAGTGCACCATAAATAAGGAATAAATCAATAATGAAGAGACATATGCATTAGATCTGAACACAAAAAACTTGATAACGGAGTTCGTCCCTAGTGGAATACATCTCTGGTTCCTCCTCTCAAATGGGTAGGCATTTTTATTAACCCAACAAGAGAATTTGGAAAAATACATAAGTATACCTCATTCTCGAGTTAAGCTGTAGAAGCTTTGCTAAGATCGGAAAACAAACAACACCACTAAATTTGTGACATCAAATTACCCAAAAGAAATTGTCTCCATGCTTTGATCTAAGTCTAGCACTTTCAGGCCATTGAGAAATCTTATCTCGGTTTCCATTCCTCCACCTACAATAAATTCTTGGAAAATCTTCCCATTTTCCATGCCCCCATCCGTACGATCGTGCGCCTTGGTCTCACCCCCCGTGCACTGGAGAATTCCAAATATCAAGTAAATTCGTGGGGAGATTGTACCAAATCACATCCCAACCCAATTGGTTGGGAGAACATGGTAAAGGTGGAGTGGATAGGGGAGATACTGGGATCGAACCCAAAGACTCATGTTTTGGTGTATTGTTGCACTGTTGTGTATATATGGTGGAGTTTGTTTGGAGGTTGGATAATTCTAGAGGAGCCTTTTCGCAGATATGATTTCTTTGGAAGATATGGTTTCCATCTGGCCAGATTTGGCAGAGTCTTCTACCAACTTGGTAGATTTGGGGTTGGTGCCAACCAACCTCGCCAAATTTTGGATTTTTTGATTGCTGGGCATCCTTATGCATTTGGACACTGCCACATGGAAGCCCATGACTGGGCCATGTGGCATCCTTTCATTGGACCACATCACCACATTGCATGGACAACCATGTCACCTCTCCCACGTTTTCCTACCATATCACCTGTCAGGTGGTTGTAAAAACTGCCACATGGCACCTTCCAATTGGTCTACGAATTGACTGGAAAAGTCCAAAAATGAGTGACACATGGAAGCCTCTGGTGTTTGCATGTAATCATACTGACATCGTGATGATTCCATAATGACACATGTCACCCTCTACGTGTTCCACGTACCTTGTATGAATGTTGACGTCATCTGTACTGATGATGATGTCAGTCGTATGAATGCTAACTCATCCCTACTGACAGGGCTAGGTTGACCAAAACTTTGACCGCGGATATATTTTTCTCCATAACTCCGTTTGATGAGCTATTTACACCATTGGAAAGATTGCGACATGCTCTTCACATTGATGCCAACTTCACTGAGTTTTAGGGACTTTAACTCTTTTCCCTCTCTATCTACTGAGGCCATTCTGAGCTTCCTGATGTGCTTCTATGAATTTTGAGTTATCCTTAGTCTTATCTATATCCTTTTCGGATCAGAGAGTGTGCCCATTCTCTACTTGACAGTCCTTTAACTTCCCCACTCCCATTCCATATGTTCAACAACAGGTCAGACAGAAATTCTCAGAGAAGTACAAACATCTTGAGGCTCCCTATGGGAAAATCACTTCCCCAACAAACTCTCTCACTTGGAGAGAGTTTCTCATAGGCATAACAACCTGTTTCTTTAGTCCAGATCCTAGGCCAATCCAGTTAGGGAAATCAAAACAACAAAAATTAGGTATAGCTCTGGTAATGACAACAAGGCACACTAGTCCATAGTAAAATGTGGGTAGAAAAATAAAAATGGCTAGGGCGTGAAATGGCTCAGAAACTTTGTAGTCGTGTTGTGCTTCATAGGATAAAAATGGGCTAGCTTCATGGGATTTGCAGGTTTCAAAGATTTCATGATTGTTTCAAAGGTCAAAAATGGAGGAAGTAGTTGGTTGCGTGAATACTCAGTGTCTCAATGTGTCTTTGCATGGGGAGCATGTAAATAATGGCAAGATATCCCCACAACGATGGATTTTCCCCCATAAAAATGCATGCACCCAGGTTGACACATGGATCTCTTGGGAGCTCGTACTTCTCCACTCTGAGTTCATCCCTTTCCCCAAAGGACCTTAGGGTAACAGGGTTTATTTCCAAAACCTTAGTATTTTTAGGAATATTTATTATAACATCCGCTTGGAAATAATCCCTCTATATTATCCCTTTTTCCCAGCCTCTCAGCCCCATCCCTTTCCCTACCCAGTGGAGGTTAGTCCCCTATAACTCTTTCTTCGTGGTCGGTCTACATGCAACGATGTAATTATATTAATGATGTGAGTATTTACATATACAAAAATAGGCTCACTGTCCTTAAGAGATCCAAGCTCTTTATCCTAATAAACACATAATCCTCCCAACTTATAAACACCTGGCTCACTAGCCTCTAAACACAATTACAATTCAACAAGGGCTCAGCCTTGGGGTATTACACTTAAACATTAGATTTTTTTTGAAATTTTGTTGGAATTGTAGATATCAATTGTTTAGATGGATTAGGTATTTTTCAGGGAGTTTAGATCCATCTTTTCATTTAACATTGCAATTTCATCAACAATCTTATTTTGGGTAATATTTTTTTAGAAAAATCTAAAAAATAAAATGTTTAGAGTAATTTAAATTTATGTGTTTTTAATTAAAATCAACTTTAAATCTCTCCCTTTTATTCCATCTAATTACCACTTATCTAACTTTCAATATGAGGATGATCATGCATGTAGAGCAGTATGAGATTGGAAGAGGGGGAGAAAGATGTCATGAAGGGTAAAATTAGACCATAGTGGACCATGAATAAATCCAATGCATGTTATATTGAGATTAACACTTTGGTGATGTTAAGTGTTGATGATAAAAACAAACCAAAGTTTTTTTTTGTTTTGTTATCCCATCCATGACATCGGGATGCATGGTAAGGCTTAGGAAGTTAGAGCACTTATTTCTTTAAGATAGGGTTAGGAAAATTTACATCCCTTTATCAACCTTATGAATTGATCCTAATTCCAATGACATAAATTATTTTCTAAAAAATGGGCATGAGACAAATTAAAAATTTAATGAAAAAAACCTTTTCAAAACCACATTGGGTTTTTCAAGACTCTGAAATAAATTACACTGCATATTCAACTCATATATCTTTAGAATTTGGTTGGAATCATAATTCTAAACCTAGTAACCTAGTTTTCATAATCCCTTAAGTGTAGGAAGGCTCACTCACAGGGTCTTACTATAATATGTTCACCTACCAATAGACGTCAAAATCTAATTCCACCTGTTGTTTTGGATTCACACAATACAAAAACCCCAAGTAGTCTGTTCTTGTGGTAAAATTGACACATTGACAAGACATCTTTTCTATGTTCAAAAGTATTTTTTCAATAGAATTGATGGTGATTTAAAATAATTAAGGTATGTCTACTTGTCATTGATCCTTATTATATAGTGTAATGTCTCCCATGATTCCCAGTGAGTGAGTGGATTCATTGGGAAGATTCGGTGACAAAACAGACAAAGAGAACAAGGAAGAAGTTATCGATTAGGTGAATGAAGATATTTGGGTGTGAGAAGGGACACCTTGGAAAAATGATGGTGATGTGTGACACCAATGTGTCACACACCTTACTTGTGTTGATTATTTGGGTTGGTTGTCATTGATGTCAACCCTTGAAGAATGTCCAGTAGCGAATTCCAATAGAAAAAGGTTTGGGTAATGGACCCAAGTTTGTTTTATATATAATGGTATCAATGCCAAAAATGGATATTGTTGATTATTTGGGTTGGTTGTCATTGAGTTCAAATCTTGAAGAAATTTCGGTAGCGAATTCTGGTAGCACAAAGGTTTGGGTAATGAAACCAAGTTTGTTTGATGTATAATGGTATGCGTTTTAATATATTTTAATGTAATGATATTACATATGGATAGTACATGTCATACCATTTCCGGTGGTATGTGGAACTTCATATAACTCCTCACGGTTAGAGAGTTATGTCCATGTGAAGTTGGAGAACCCTCATGAGTCATCTAGGAGCCCCAAAATGTAAAAGTAGTCAAAGTGGTTGCAAAGAAGAAATGATTTAAATAATAAAGTGATGAGTGTACTCTAAGTCAAAGTGGATACAAAAGAAATTATTTAAATGATAAAGTTAATGGATAAATTACTAAGTGGATAAGTGGTTATAAGTAGGTTAGCCCTAAAATAAGGAAAGTGATTTAAGATGGTTAGAAGGTAACCCCCTGAGGAAGCTACATAAATGTATAAATAAGACAAAAGGGTCTCTCATTTAATCACACTTGAAAATATTGAATATCTACAAGTGATTGAGGTAAAAAAATGATATCTAAGGCAAATTTCAGAGAGAAGGTGAAGTAAAGAAGGTCGAAATTAAAAGGAGGATAAATTGTTTTGATGATGCTTTCTAAGGTATGTTATTTACATGTCATCTCACCATTTTTTGCGATAACTTTGTTTCTAGAATGATTCAGAACGTGAAATATGGAGGTCGTTGAGGAAACATATCCAAGTAGTTGTGATAAATATTTCATCTTGTGGGTCGTTTTATTTTTGGAGTTACACTCCACGGAAAATAGGGTTTGTGGATAGTCCTGAAACTAGTCTAAAAAAGGTGTTTCAAGTAAAAACATCACAACTTCTTCATAACAGATCCAAATTTAGTAAGACAAAATGTATTGTTTAGAGTGCAGTCTGTAGAACTCTATGTACCATTTTCAAATCGATACAACAAATATTCCATGCAGGGCACTCCCTACAAGTGTGCTCTCTAGAATAATCCAAAATTCAACAAGGTATGCCATTTTTTCTATAACTCCTTTTATGAGAGGTTCCAAGTAGTGAAACCTGCAGGAATTGCATAAAAGACATTGAAGAACATTTTGTACTATTTTCATATTTTTATTCATTGCAGGTACATAGTTATGATTATTTCAAGTTAGGGTTGTTGACTAATCCAAAATTAGTCATGTGAGACTAAAGTAAAGTTTGACAAAATGCTAGTCTCTTATTGTTAAAGTCAAGGAAGTTTTTCACGTATGTGATCATATACAATAGGTCTATTAAAGAGTTAGAAATTATATTTGGATGATGAAATTGATGAGGGATTTTGATTAAGGTACATGTTGGGTACATGGTTGAGATAAGTAGTTGATGAGTTGGCACATACATGAGGTGTATAGTTAATGATGTTGGTACATCTTGATAAGTCATAGTTGATGAGTAGTTGATGCATGATTGGTATATACTTGGTACATGGTTGGAATCACTTGTTAGTAGTATTGTTGACACATGGTTTATGGATGATGTAGCATACTTGTCTTGGTATATCATTAGAGGCGCATATTGATCTTGGTGATGATTATGAGTTATTGTGTTATGCTTGGTTGATGCACATCTTGGTTATATTGTGCATATGGTTGTGATTTGTGTTAGTGATTGATCTTGCTGAGTAGATCTGATTTGGTTCATAAGATTGATGAGACAGGTTTCTTGGACAGGTTATTGTGACAGCTTATTTGTAGAGGTTTGGTGCATGGTTGATGCATTTATTTATGGTACAGGTTGACATACAAGTTGATGTATGGTACATGTTGGCACAGGTTATTGGTATAGTTTGTTACATTTTGTTTGCTAAAAATTGATTTGTACAGGTTTATAGAAGTATATCTCATAGTGATAGTGTAACAGTGGTTCCATCATTCTACTTATATTTCAGGGAGGTTGGATGGGGAAATGACAGGTGGTTGTAGACACCTTCCAGTTCTAACCGAAGAACATAGAGGGTTGTATCATCTTTCTAGTTGTATCCATAGAATTGGAGAGTTGGAGCTTCCCTCAGTTTGTATCCTAAAAAACTAGGGGGTTCGAGGCTCCTTCCAGTTGTAGATGGAAAACAAAGGAAGTTGGTGATTCCAATGAATGTAATTCTTAAAGACATATAAGAGAAAGCATTATGTGGTTTTCTCCCACTTTGGGTTTCCATGTAAAAATAGTGGTGTATTGTGTATGTGTATGATTGCTCATTTTTTCATTGTTTATTTACTCTGCAACTATTGTATGATAATGGTGCATTGATATAACACTTGAATTTTGTGGTTAAAAATAATTAAATTGCTCTATTACTAATTCACCCCCCCTCTCAGTAATCCAACAATTGGTATCAAAGAAGGTTCTTTTAGAAATCAGTTTAACAACTGGAAGGAGATCATGGATTATTATGAGAATGGAGTACCATTGTTTAATGGTCAGAATGATTTAAATTATGAGATATGGAGCAGAAGCATAGAAGTATTTTTACAGAAATAGGGGCATTATATTTGGCTATCATTCATTACAGGATATGATAGTTCAAAAATGGCAAAGATTGCAGCCAAGAAGCAATTGAAGAAGAATAACAAAATAGCAATGGATTTCATCTGGGAAGGATTACCTAATAAGGTAAGAGAAAAGGTTGGTAAATGTTCATCAACCAAAGAAATTTGGGATAAGTTACATGACATATATTCTTCACCCATCACAGATTCATAAAATGTCAAAGAAGATGCAGGTCTAGATCAAGTAGAAATATGTTCACCATATTGAACAGATTTAGAAGATGAAGAGAACATAATCAACAGAGGTATGTTGTTTTTCTTTAATTGTGAAAAGTGTGAACATCTTGAAATATAATGCCATGAAGGAAATGATACATAAAAACTAATTGAAAAAGAAGACAATTATGAAGAAGAATTGATTAGTGCTTTAGTCGAACAAAGAAAAGAAAGAGAATAAAACAAGTCACTCAAGAAAGAATTGATGAAACAAAAGGAAAGTGTTCACATTTTTTAAGAATCCCGACAAGTCATTGAGAACTTAGGGACTTAGCTAGAAGAAGCCAGAAAGATTGAATAAAATATTGAATATCAAAAGAAGCATTTGGAAGCCAACATAGCAGCACAAAAGGGAGAAGCATAAATGAGAGAGAAAATATTGACAGATCATCTTAAGGAAACAACTAACGATCTAAACCAGCTTGAGGTAGAGTTTGGTCAAGAAGAGAAAGGACTTGAAGAAGAAATAACCACATTAAAATTCCATATTGAAGAAGCAAAAATAACAGAAGAAGTCATGAAGTCTCAGATAATGAAGAAAGAAGAAGAGGTTTAGAATCTTGAAGAAGAAGTTTTCACATTGAGAAGTAAAATCATTAAGCTCAACAATAACGTTGAAGAGATAGAAACATCCACATCAGTTATAGAGAATGAAGAGAACCACTCTAGTTTGCTAGTAAATAAGAATGAAGAAAATAGAAAGAGTTATGAATAAGTACTCAAAGGAAGGAATCATGGTCAACCAGAATCTAAGAAAACTATTGAAGATACATATTCAAGAATACCATCCATGTTCAAGCCACAAAGAAGCTTCAATCATGATCATTATCCATCAAGGAAGAAATTCAAAATGACTACACCACAAAGAAGGTCATTCACTTCCATGTATGAAAATTTATTTTATGTCCATTGTTTTTATTGTACTAATTTTGGACATAATCTTGCAGATTGCAGGGATTATAAAAGAAATGTTCAAGTAAGAAATGCCTATGTGGTCCAACATGACATTGAATGTTACAAATGTCATAACTATGGAAACATAGCTAGTAATTGTAGAAGCATGATCGATACTTCCATGAAAGAGAAAACTTATATCAAATATAAGAAAGTACAGATAAGAAAACATGAAGAACAGGTGAACGACTACCAGCTCCTAGAGATCGCAAGATTGGAAATAAAATGAGATGAAAAAAATTCCACAGAGAAAAGGAAAGATTTTAGATACAGAAAGGTTTGGAAAATAACTGAAAGGAAAGAAGGATAGATAAATAAGGAACAGATTCAAGAGATTGTAGTTTCCAGAATTGTAGTGAAAGATGAATCCGTAAACAAAAGTAAAGAAGTTAGAGATCATAGAGATGATGAATCTACCAATGAAGATGATTATGAATACACATTAGAGAATGGATTATTTTGATTCATCCGGCTTAGCGACTCGCAGATAATATGAATAATAGATAGGGAGAGTCTATGCGGTAGCTGAGAAAGACTAGAGAACCATCCTACAAGAATCTTGCAGAGTTTGAGTAGACAAATTCAGTGCATTCAGTTAGCAAAAGTACAATATGATAGATTAATCAGTTATAGTATTACTTTATGATATTATAGTGACATATGAGTCAAAATTATGGATAGTTGTGTAGCATAGTCTTGGACAATATGGATAGAGATGGATTCGTAAGAACACCTAGCAGGTTTGGAAAGATATATGACAATGGATGAGAGCATGGATTCCAAATTGACAGATATTGTTTGGAAACATGAATTGCATACATCAGTTCACATTCAAAACAGAGTAATTCTTAGAAACAACAATGAAAAAAATTCCTACGAGTTATGGAAAGGAAGACCAACAAATGTGAAGCACTTCAGAGTATTTGGAAGCAAATGATACATCAAAAGAGAAGAGGGAAGAATGGGAAAGATTGACTCTGGAGTGGAAAAACGATTACTTGTTGGTTACTCAAGTACAAGGAAATCATACACGTTGTTGGGCCTCAGAAATGTCACATTTATATCCTCTTTTTCCTTCACTATTCCTTACATTTCATCATCCCATTAACCTTCCATCATACCATTTCCATAATGATACTTGGTTTTCTACTTATTATTTTCCATTGTATTCATTTAAGTATTATAAGTGAATTTGTTATTAAATATTAGAAAAATAACATATTTTCATTATATATCAAGGTTGGATGAGTTTGATGATGTGTGTAGGCATATGTGAAGATTTTAACAAAGTCAAATATTACCACCTAGCCTCAAATTCGAATTTCATCTTCAACCATATTCAAAGGAGAAGATCATGGAAGATTTAGATGGCATATGTTATTTAAGATATGTGAGAGATGTGTGGAGGATTTGAAGGGATCATATCTTCTAATAATAGGAAAGTAGTTGAGAATGGTTGAGAGAATAGTGGATCTGTAATTATGACACTCTTCAAGACTCTCATGTATATAAGAGAGTGTTCTCTCTTCATGAGGGGGATCATGTTGTTCATAGGGGAGATTATCTTGGAGAGTTAGAGATCATGCAATTCATTATTTAGTCTTGTAATGCGGAGAAGGGGATTCTTAGCTTTGTTATTCTTTCATGCTTTTTCATTTGACTTTTATAATATAATTTGAGATTGATGTATTGTGTGAGCTCACATATGTCTTTTTCCATTCAATTCTTCACATGTTGTATTGCTTTCCTAGATTAATTTCCTTCTTTCCTAGTTAGTCTTTCAATGCTTTCCTAGATTAATTTCATTTCAACAATTTAGATTAAATTAGTTCTACTTCAGTCTTGCATATATAGTGTGTGTGCTTCGTAAGCCTACAATCCTCGGATTGACAAATTAAATAGTTGGGAAAATACTACAATTGAATTAAACGACAATATTTCTGCCTAACACACGTGTTACAATCTAAGGTTGAACAAAATTGTGTAAAGAATCAATGTAACAATTGATGAAACATGTGGATGAGAATTAAAAGAAGAAGAAAATGAGTCAATGGAACATATTTACAAATAAGAATAAAAATATGAAGAAGAAGTAGAAGGGGAATATGAAGAAGATCGGACAGAAGTAGAAGAGAAAGTTCAACAAGTGACTCCAAAGACACCTAGCAAATGAGTACAGAAGAATCATCCTTCAGATCAGATTATCAGAAACAAGGATGCAAAAGTTGAGACTACAAGAAGAATCCATTCACTAAAACAAATTCACATAGCATTCTTATCTACGATTGAACCAAATAGTTTTGAAGAGGCCAACAATGATGAATTATAGAATAAGGCCATGAATGAAGAATTGGATCAAATAGAGAAGAATGACACTTGGCAATTGCTTCCAAGATCAAGGAATAAGAATGTGACTAACACTAAGTGGATTTTCATAAATAAATTGAATGAAGATGGGCATGTTACAAGGAACAAAGCTAGATTGGTATGTAAAGGATATGCACATGTTGATGGAATCGGATATGAAAAGACATTTTCCCCAGTTGCCAAAATGGAAGCAATCTGATTGTTCTTAGCTTATGCATGCTCCAAGAATATTAAAGTGTATGAGATGGATGTGAAATCATCTTTTTTGAATGGGGAACTTGAATAAGAAGTCTACATTGAACAAACAAAATGATTTTAGTTGCCAGAGAACGTAGATTATGTGTGTAAATTGAAGAAGGTCTTGTATGGTCTAAAAAAGGCTCCTAGAGCATGGTAGTCTAAACTGGATAAGTATCTACAACAGGCACAGTTCAAAAACGGAAGCGCATACAACAACCTCTACATCAAGGTAACTCAAGATAATATTTTATTAATTGAATTTTATGTTGATGATACTATTTTTGGAAGTAATGATCACAGTTTAAGCCATAAATTCACAAAGGATATGCAGACTGAAATTGAAATGTCATTACTCGGAGAACTATCCTTCTTTCTGGGTCTTCATATATGTCAAAGAAGCCAAGGAATCTTTATTTCTAAAACTAAGTATATCAAAGAAATGATAAATAGGTTCAGAATGGAAGATTGCAAACCAATTACCACTCCTATGCAAACCAGTTGCAAGTTGAGAAAAGATAATGATTCAAAGTCTATAGACCAGAGGAAATACAAGTCAATGATTGGTAGCTTACTATATGTGAAAACATCCAGACCAGATGGAATGCATGCAGTTGGATAGGTGGCACAATTTCAATCAACACCAAAGGAATCACATGTCTTAGCAGTGAAGAGGATTTTTAGATATCTCAAAGGAACAAAAGAGTTTGGATTATGTTATCCAAAAGGAAAATATCTATCACTTATTGCCTACACAAATGCAGATTGGGCAGGTTGCATTGATGACCGACGAAGCACCAGTGGAGCAACATTCTACTTGGGTGAGTGTTTAGTATCTTGGCTAAGAAAGAAACAATCATCAATATATTTATCTACAGGCAACACAGACTATATTGCAGCAACATGATGTTGTACACATGTTGTATGGATGAAACAAGCTCTGACAGATATACATGTTGAGTATGATGAGCCCATTCCAATCTCTTGTGATAATACAAATGCCATTAGTATCTCAAAGAACCCAATGATGCACTCCAAGATGAAGAAAATTGAAATCAAGTATCACTTTCTATGGGAAAAGGTTGCAGAGAAAAACATCATATTTGAATATGTGGGCACAAAATAATAAGTGGCAGACATCTTTACAAAACCTCTTCCATGGGAAGCCTTTGAGTATCTTCACTAGAGACTCAGAGTAATTTCTACTCCAAAATGATTTTTTTTTAATTCTTATCCTATATGTATTAGATTTACACAAGGAGGAGCCATAAATAGAATAGTTTTTTGGAGATCAGTTTCAGTAAGAGTTCAGTCAAGGGGAGCAACCCTGGATGGAAAGATAACTTTTCCATTGATGAAAAAGGGAGAGAGATTTATTAGAGGCAAAGGTAAATGCTTGGAGAAAGAGAAAAGAGGCATGTTTTGAAGGGGATAATGAGTGACATGACTTCAGTATTGCATCAAAGTGTTTCCATCAATTCCAGAGGGGTAGATTGTTGATTATTTGGGTTGGTTGTCATTGATGTCAACCCTTGAAGAAAGTCTGGTAGTGAATTCTGGTAGCACAAAGGTTTGGGTAATGGACAAAAGTTTGTTTGATTTATAACGGTATAAATTCCAAAGGGGGAGATTGTTAATTATTTGGGTTGGTTTTCATTGATTTCAGCCCTTGAAGAAAGGTTTTCATTGATGTCTGATAGCGAATTCTGATAGCACAAAGGTTTGGGTAATGGACCTAAGTTTGTTTGATGTATAACGGTATGTGTTTTAATATATTTGAAGGTAAGACTATTCTAGATGGATAGTACATTTCATTCCATTTCTAGTGGTATGTGGAATGTCACATAACTCCTCACGATTAGAGAGTTATGTCCATGTCAATTTGGAGAACCCTCATGAGTCATCTAGAAGCCCCGAAAGGTCAAAGTAGTCAAAGTGGTTGCAAAGAAGAAATTATTTAAATAATAATGTGAAGTGATGATTGTACTATAAGTCAAAGTGGATACAAAATAAATTATTTAAATAATAAAGTTAATGGATAAATTACTAAGTGGACAAGTGGTTAGTATTGGGTTAGCCCTAAAATAAGGAAAGTGGTTTAAGATGGTTAGAAGGTAATCCATTGAGGAAGCTACATAAAAGTATAAATAAGAGGCAAGGGTCTCTTATTTAATCACACTTGAGAATATTGAATATCTACAAGTGAATGAGGTAACCAAAGGATATCTAAGGCGAATTTCAGAGGGAACATGAGGTAAATAAGGCCAAAATTCAAGGGAGAATAAATTATTTTGATGATGCTTTCTAAGGTATGTTATTTATAGGTCATGTCACCATTTTCGCAATAACATTTTTTCTAGAATGATTCAGATAGAAAAATATGGATGTCATTGAGGAAACATATCCATGTAGTTGTGATAAAAATTTCAGCTTGTGGGTCGTTGTATTTTTGGAGTTACAATCCGTGGAAAATAGGGTTTGTGGCTAGTCCTGAAACTAGTATTAAACAAGTGTGTCGGGTAAAACATCATAGCATATTCATAATAGATACAAATTCAATAATATCAAATGTATATTATTAGAAGCACATATTGATCTTGGTGATGATTATGATTTGTTGTGTTATGCTTGGTTGATTCACATCTTGGTGATATTGTGCATATGGTTGAGAGTTGTCTTGGTGATTAATCTTGGTGAGTATATCTGATTTGGTTGATAAGATTGATGAGATAGGTTGTTTTGATAGTTTTTTTGGATAGGTTATTATGACTGGTTATTTTTACAGGTTTGGTGCATGGTTGATGAATTTGTTTATGGTATAGGTTGAGGTACAAGTTGATGTATGGTACATGTTGGCACATGTTATTGGTACATGTTGTTACAGGTTGTTTGGTGCAGGTTGATTGGTTTTTTGGTGTAGGTTGATTGGTACAGGTTTACAACAATATATCTCACAATGATAGTGTGATAGTGGTTTCATCATTCTACTTATATTTCAGAGCAGTTGGACTGGGCAAGGATAGGTGGTTATAGACATCTTCCAGTTGTAGTGGGAGAACATAGGGGGTTGTAGCCACCTTTTGGTTGTATCCATAGAATTGGGGAGTTGGAGCTTCCCTTAGGTTGTAGCTTGAGAAAATAGCGGGTTGGAGCCTCCTTCCAATTTGATGCAGACCCCCCTTCTCCCCCAAGGGTTGTGCGACCTCTCGGTCTAGGATCGATCAAGAAACTTAGTCTGATTGACTCGTTGTCCCCTCAGGAACCTCAATTAACTAATTAGGCCCCCTTATTCTTAAGGCACGGGTTCTATGGACCCTGCAAACTCTTCCTTAACTCTTTAAAGTTTCAACGTAATTAGGCACTAACTCTCTCTTGGCTAATCCCCTTCCCTCACGTGACCGCTGGCAGTTACCACGTGGTTAAATGAAAGGCACGTCACGATTTCATGTTTCACAACTCTGGGAGTGCTTCTACCTCCATTCTCCCGATATCTGAAATGTCGATATTTCAGAGCTACCAATCTGACGATCCTGATTCCCCCACGATTAGGTTTCGCATATCGGGATTTCATGTATCGCCAGGCCGAAAGACTTTTCACCTCTATTCTCCTGATAGACTAAGTCGCGATGACCCTACATCTACGGTCTAGTTATTTCTTTTATCAATGGCTGCGATCAAATCAGTTTTTCACATTTCGCGACTCTGGAAGTCTCCATGCCTCCATTCTCCCGATAGCCGAAAGTGATATTCCTCCTGAGCTTGATCTCTCCAAATATTTTGATCTCCCAAGCACTTCTTTATTTTATGGGAAATTTGTCAAACTCAGATCCAAAGATTTTTGAAAATAATCCTCTCTCGCCTTCCTAGCATTATTCTGATCTCGTCCTTCAACTTATTTATGGAGTCACTTTGAATCTTCGTCAAATTCCAGGTCTGTGCACTCTTTGCAACATATATTTACACAAGATTCGAGTTCTTGCGACGACTGTGCACTCCTTGTGGCAATTGCTTTATACTTCCTGCAAAGAAAGTCTTACGCTATTTCTCCTGAGATTTACGAGTCAAAATAGACCCTGTCAATGCACTCCTTGAGAACTGTTTGCACCCCTTTCACCAACTCACGAAGAAAAGAGATTTAAATTCTTATGCAAGTATTTCAAAGCTACATACACTCGTAGCAAGATTCATTCATTCTTGAAAATATTAAGACAACAACAGGGAAATTGCAAACAATATTCACTCCATACATTGGATTAATTTTCCTCTGTTATCTTCATTCAAAATCAAGAAAATGGTTACGCCTAAAATCAAACCAACAACTACTGTTCACAAATTCCCACTTGCTCATAATTCTCGTAACCCCTCTTCTGGGCGTACGAAACCTCTCTTTATAGAAAAAATAAAAACAACTAAATTTTATCTAATTGTGGTTACATCGAGACTAGGGTTAATCTCTCAGGTCACACATGCTCATTTTGTCCATGCGCATGATCTTTCCTCTTTTGTTTTCTATTAACTTCCAAAGGTTACAGTAATGACTAGCGTTCAAGATTCCAAATTCTTCCTCATATGCTAAGTTGTTCTGCCACGTGTACTTGCTGACAATGCTCCTGCATCACAGTTGCAGCTAGAAAACAAAGGAAGTTAGTGATTCCAATGAATGTGATTCTTAAAGACATATAATAAAAATCACTCTTTGGTTTTCTCCCCCTCTGGGTTTCCACGTAAAAACACTGGTTTACTATGTATGTGTATGATTGCTCATTTGTTCATTATTTATTTACTCTACAAATATTGGATGATAATTCTACATTGATATAAAATTTTCATTTTGTGGCTAAAAAGGATTGAATTTATCTATTACTGATACCCCCCCCTCAGTAATCCAACAACTTTCCTTAGAATTATTGCCACAGACTTGGGATTGTGTTTGGGAAAGGGATAGGAAACTTGGGAGCATGCCTAAGGAGTGGACCCATATTCCCTCGAAAACATGGGTTCACTGGAGAGGTTGGAAAACCCCATCGACATACCCATGATGATTCATGATGATCAGAACCAAAAAAATGCATAAGGAAAGGGGGAAGCACCCAAGGATGGGGTGCGTTGGTCCAAGATACATGAAAGTTGATGGATGTGTGGGATTGATGGGTGCATAGGGTCCATGGAGCGGGGTGATGAGTTGGTTTAGTGTGAAAACTCGTGAAGGGGTGGGACACACCCAAAATACATGGCATTTTTGGACAAGTGAACCTTGGAGTTCCTATAAGAGAAAAGGAGGAAAAACATAGGAAGGAAAGGAAGATTGAAAAGAGATTTGGATAAAACATCTGAGGAAAGTCCGAGGCAACTAACTAAGGTATAATTTCCAATATGGAATAAACGTATCCAATACTTGGATTCTCCAAGAGGTTTTTGGGAATTCGAGAAACACAAGTCTATTCCATACATGTATGAGATAGAGCCCAAATATGTAAAAATTTGTGGAAAAGAAGGGAGAGCAAGTATGCAGTTGTGGGCATGTCTGAGGTGCACCACAGGAGGTTACATAGACAATTCTGACATAGATTCTTGGTGTGAAAAATGATTTTATGAGTTTCTTGGTGAGGTTAGACCAGTCGAGTGACTCTACTAAATTTGTAAAGTGATCCAGTATTTCTCATATTGTAATTATTTCGTAATAAAAATGACTTAGCCGGGTGTTAGGAACAATTTGTTTCGCCCACAATATTTCTGTGTTTGTCTTCATTTGTTTTTCAATTGTTCTCTTTGTTTCTCATGTTCATGGATGTATGCTTATATATGTCTAATTGTTAAACTGCCAACAATTGTCTAAGTATACAAGACTTGCACTGGACTAGGATTTTGACTCATTGCGATACTAGAATGAGGTATGGGTATGCTCTAGGTGAAGTGGTGTAGTACAAATGAAGCATTCTTGTTGTGCCAAGAAACAAGGTAAGAATTGCCACATTGTCGCACACCCTTAGAAGGTGAATGACCGTAAGATCTTCTCAGGCATCTTGTGGGGTCATGACATGTGGTATCGTAGAATATTTGTCTCTTCACCACTACTACAGTCAGAACAATGGTGGGGGAGGGGGTGCACACTTTTTGGAAAGATAGTTTGGGTACAGTCTTAGTAAGGGTTCGATCACATGGAATTACCCTTTGCAAAGGTAACCTGAGAGAAAACTTGGTGGTTTGTGATGAAAGTGAAAGGTATAGTTGAAAACCAAGACATGACTTGTGAATAGAAATGGGTGCACCCATTTATTAGGCCAAGCACAAAGTTCTGAGGGTTAACCAAGCACTTGGGAAAGGAGGATAAATGCAAGACTATCATATACCAACCACAAAATTAATTGGATTATTTTGAAGTCTTAAGATGAACTCTTGGGTGCCTTGGATGAACCCTTTTGTTACGAAGAAAACCTCTCTATGGCATGGGGTAAACCACAACATATAGAATGACACACATAAATCAACTCTAATCCCATTTATTCTATATAAATGAAATGCTAACAAGACAAGGCCAAGAGCCTACCTCATCCAGACGTTCGATGAAGACCATCATTGAGAACACAACTCAAAGATTTATACCTGCAACTTGACCTCAACAACCAAGACACTCAATCATATGGTGATAATATATGATGTTAGTATATATATTAACATAATCCATTAACATAAATGAAAAATACACCCATGGAATAATAATTCAAATATTTGCAAGATATCAATTGGATGAGAAAAGAGTATTTCTATTAAAATAATCAGCATAAGTATACATGTGACAAACTTATGTACCGGTACATATAAAAATCGAGAAACTAATTCCCTCCAGCTGGGCCTCCACCACTTCAATCCTAAACTAAAGGAAAGGTCATAGAAATGAGACAATGAGGTTCTCCATCACGAAAGGAAGATCTTAGGGGATAAAGAATGATTTCATACTTTAAATAATAAAGGGATGCAGACTCAATATGCAATGAAATTTCTCCAGAGTATCTTTGCTCTCAAAGTTGAATTCTCTCCTTTTTTTCAAGGCTTTGATATGGCTCAATTTATAGCATTCAATTGGAACTAAAGGGCCGAGTTGGATTGTTTCCAGTATATGAAAGGGAAACGATGATGGATCTCATTACATGACATGGAAACCTTGTTGGATTATTGAGAGCGGGGGTGAATCAGTAATAGAACAATCTAATCCATAAAATGCAAGTGTTATATCAATGTAAAATTATCATCGAATAGTTGCAATGTATATAAACAATGGACAAATGAGAAATCATACACATACACAGTACACCGGTGTTTTTACGTGGAAACCCAAAGTGGGATAAAACCACTTAATGTTTTTTCTTATATGTCTTTAAGAATTACATTCATTGGAAGCACCAAATTCCTTTCTTTTCCAACTGCAACTAGAAGGAGGCTCCAACCCCCTAGTTTCTCAGGCTACAACCTGAGAGAAGCTCCAACTCCCCAATTCTATGGCTACAACTAGAAGGAGGATACAACCCTCTATGTTCTCCGACTACAATCAGAAGGTGGAGACAACCACTTTTCCTTTCCATGTCCAACCGCCTTGACATAGAAGTAGAATGATGGAACCAATGTCACACTATCACTATGAGATATACCACTGTAACAACCTATTCCAAACAACCTGTAATCAACATGTACCATAAACAAGTGCATCAACCATGCACCAACCTATAACTCAATCTGTACCATCAACGAGTGCATCAACCCTGCACCAAATATGTATCAATCATGCATCAAATACACATAAACTATGACTCATCAGGATGTACCAACATAATCAACTATACACCTCATGTATGTGCCAACTCATCAACTACTTGTCTCAACCATGTACCGCAGATGTACCTCAACCAAAATCCCTCATCAATTTCATCATCCAAATATGATTTATAAATCTGTAATAGACCTAGTGTATATCATCAAATACATGCAAACCTTCCTTAACTTTAACAACAAGAGACTAGAATTTTCATCAAACTTTACTATAGTCTCACGTGACTAATTTTGGATTAGTCAACAACCCTAACTTGCAATAATCATAAATATATACCTGTAATGAATAAATATATGAAAATAGTACACAATGTTCTTCAGTGTATTTTATGCAATTCCTACAGTTCTCACTACTTGTATCCTCTCAAAAATGGCGTTATAGCAAAAATGGCATACCTTATTGAATTATGGCTTATTCTAGAGAGAAAACTTGTAGAGTGTTTCCTGCACATAATATTTGTTGTACGGATCTGAAAATTTTACACAGAATATTAAATATTGTACTCTAACCCATACATTTGGTCTTACTGAATTTGTATATATTTTGAATAAGTTATGACATTTTTACCCGAAACATCTGTTTTAGACAAGTTTCAAGACTAGAAACAAACCCTATTTTCCACAAAGTGTAACTCCAAAAATACAACGACCCAGAAGCTGAAATTTGTATCACAACTACTTGGATATGTTTCCTCAATGGACTTTCAATTTTATGGTCTAAATCATTCTATAAAAGAAAATTATTTCGAAAATGGTGAGATGACCTATAAATAACATACCTTAGAAAGCATCATCAAAAGAATTTATCCTCCCTTGAATTCCGGCCTTCTTTACTTCACCTTCCCTCTAAAATTCGACTTAGATGTCCTTTGGTTACCTCAGTCACTTGTATATATTCAATATTCTCAAGTGTGATTAAAAATGAGAGACCCTTGCCTCTTATTTATACTTTCATGTAGCTTCCTCAAGGGGTTACCCTCTAACCATCTTAACCCAGTTTCCTTATTTTAAGGCTAACCCACTTCTAACCACTTGTCCAGTTAGTAATTTCTACATTAACTTTATTATTTAAATAATTTATTTTCTATCTACTTTGACTTATAGTACACTCATCACTTCACTTTATTATTTAAATTACCTTCTAAACATCCTAACCCACTTTCCTTATGTTAGGGATAACCCACTTCTAACCACTTGTCCACTTAGTAATTTCTCCATTCACTTTATTATTTAAATAATTTCTTTTGTATCCACTTTGAATTATAGTACACTCATCACTTCACTTTATTATTTAAATAACTTCTTCTTTGCAACCACTTTGAATACTTTGACCTTTTGGGGTTTCTAGATGACTCATGAGGGTTCTCCAACTTCACATGGCCATAACTCTCTAACCATGAGGAGTTATGTGACATTCCACATACCAACGGAAATGGCATGCCATGTACTATCCATATAGAATATGATTAACTGTAAATATATCAAAACACATACAATTATCCATCAAAAAAACTTTGGTCCATTACCCAAACCATTGTGCTACTGGAATTTTCTACCATAATTTCTTAAAGGGTTAACATCAATGACAACCAACCCAGTTAATCAACAATATCCCCCTTTGGCATTGATGGAAACACTCTGATGCAATACTAAATTAATTTCACGCATGCTCCCCCTATGACCATCGCTCCCCCTGGAACCATGTCTTTATTCTATGCATCTGATAAATCTCTCCCCCTTTTTCATCAATGGCAAAGGTATCTTTCCATCCGGGGCTACTCCCCTTAACTGAACTATCCTTGGGGATACTCCCCGTGACTGAAATTTTTCTTAAACTGATCTCCCAACCTGAACTATCCTCTCTATGGTGCTTCCTCATGTTAGTCTAAGACATATAATATAAGCATTCAAAAAAATCATTTTGGATTATAAATTACTTCGAGCCTCTAGTGAAGATACTCAAAGGCTTCTCATGGAAGCGGTTTTGTAAATACATATGTCACTTATTCTTTTGTGCCCACATACTCAATTCCAATGTTCTTCTCTGCAACCTGTTCCCATAGAAAGTTATACTTTATTAGAATGTGCTTATTCTTGGAGTGCATCATTGGGTTCTTTGAGATATTGATTGTGCTTGTATTATCATAATAGATTGCAATGGGCTCATCATACTCAACCTGTATATCTTTCAGAGTTTGTTTCATCCATATAAACTGTGTACAACATGTTGTTGCTGCAATATACTCTTCTTCATCTTTAGATAAGGATATTGATGATTGTTTCTTTCTTATCCATGATACTAAACACTCACCCAAGTAGAATGTTTCTCCATTGGTGCTTCTTCGATCATCAATGAAACCTACCCAATCTACATCTGTGTAGGAAATAAGTGATAGATCATTTCCTTTTGGATACCATAATCCTCTTCACTGCTAATACATGGGATTCCTTTGGTGCTTCCTGAAATCATTCCACTTGTCCAACTGCCTGCATTACATCTGGTCTGGATGTTGTAATATATAGTAAGCTACCAATCATTGATATGTATTGCCTCTTGTCTGTAGACTTTGAATCATCATCTTTTCTCAACTTGCAACTGATTTTCATAGGAGTGATAATTGGTTTGCAATCTTCCATTTTGAACCTCTTTAACATTTCTTTGATATACTTAGTTTGAGAAATAAAAATTCCTTGGATGCTTTGACCTATCTGAAGACCTAGAAAGAAGGATAGTTATCCAAGTAATTACATTTCAAATTCATTATGCATATCATTTGCAAATTTTTGTCTTAACCTGTCATCAGTACTTCCAAAAATAATATCATCAACATAAACTTCAATTAATAAAATATTATATTGAGTTACCTTGATATAGAGGTTTCTATTTTCACTTCCTTTTCTAAACCCTTCCTACTGTAGATATTTATCCAGTCTAGAGTATCATGCTCTAGGAGCTTGTTTTAGACCATACAAGGCCTTCTTCAATTTACACACATAATCTGTTTTCTTTGACAACTTAAATCCTTATGGTTGTTCGATGTATAATTATTATTCAAGTTCCCCATTCAGAAAAGTTGATGTCACATTCATCTAATACACTTTAATATTGTTGGAGCATGCATAAGCTAAAAGCAATCAGATTTCTTCCATTCTGGAAACTGGGGAAAATGTCTCTTCAAATTCAATTCCTTCAACATGTACATATCCTTTACATAACAATCTCACTTTTTTCCTTGTAACATGTCCATATTAATTCAATTTATTTCTCAATACCCACTTTGTGCCAATCACATTCTTATTCTTTCATCTTGGAACCAATTCCCAAGTGTCATTCTCATCTATTTGATCCAATTCTTCATCCATGGTCTTATTCCAGAATTCATCCTTGTTGGCCTCTTCAAAATTGTTTGGTTCAATTGTAGATGAGAATGCTAGGTGCATTTGTTTTGGTGAATAGATTCTTGTTAGAGTCTCAACTCCTGCATCTTTGTTTCCGATAGTCTGATCTGAATGATGATTCTTCTGTACTCGTTTGCTAGGTGTCTTTTGGGGCACTTGTTGAAATTTCGCTTCTACTTTTGTATGCTCCTCTTCATCTTCCCCTTCTACTTCTTCTTCGTCTTCTCCTTCTTCTTCGTAAAGTTATTCCATTGATTCATTTTCTTCTTCCTTTAATTCTTGTCCACCTGTTTCATCAATTGTTACATTGATGCTTTCCACAACTTTTTTCAACCTCAGATTGTAATACTTGTATTATTTTATTGTACTTGAGTACCCAACAAGTACTCATTTTTCCACTCGAGAGTCAAAATTTCCCATTCTTCCATATTCTCTTTTGATGTAGCATTTGCTTCCAAATACTTTGAAGTTATTCACATTTGCGGGTGTTCCTTTCCATATCTCGTGGAGAGTTTTTTCAGTGTTGTTTCCAAGCATTACTCTTTTTTGAATGTGAACTGTTGTATGCACTGCATGTGTCCAAAAAATATATGTCAATTTGGAATCCATTAGCATTGTTAGAACCATCTCCTGTATTGTCCTATTTTTTCTTTCAACAACTCCATTATGTTGAGGTGTCCTGGCAACATAGAATTTCCTTTTTATTCCATGTATGCTGCAGTAGTCCATAAATTCCTATGAGGTGAACTCTCCTCCATTATCAAATCTCAAACATTTTATTTTTTAATCCATTTCATTTTCAACCATTTCCTTGTAGACCTTGAAGTTTTCAAAAGCTTCCGACTTATTCCTGAGAAATCAAACTACATTCATTCTTGTATAATCATCAACTAATAACATAAATTATTTCTTAGTTTTTAAAACCTTTTTTGTAGTTGGTCCAACTAGATCAAAATGCAGAATTTCGAGTGGTCTTGTCATTGATTATTACTTTGATTTGAACTCGGCCTTTGTTTGATTTCCTTGTTGAGAATTTTTGCATAAAGTGTTGGTTGGTTTCGTGATCTAGGGAATTTCTCTAACAACTCCCTTTCTATTGACTTTGACAAGGTTGTCAAAGTGTATGTGACCCATTCTTCTATGCCATAGGGAAACTTCATCTTCCTTAGCTAGAAAACACTTTTCATTTCCAATTTCACTTAGTACATATATGTTACTTGAAGTTCTTGCAGTTGTTGCAATCAATTTTCCTCAACCTTCTTTTCTTATCTCACATTTTTGTGAATCGAAAGTGATTTTATGACCTTGGTTACACATTTGACTTAGACTTAGAAGATTATGTTTCATATATTCTACTAGTAGAAGATTTTATGCCTTGGTATTCTTGATTCCAATTCTGATCGTTTCTTTTCCAATCGTTTTAGCAGAATCATCATTTTTTAAGGAGACTGATCCATATCTTTCATTTATTAATGTAAGAAACCTTTCTTTATCACCTGCCATGTGTTTTCAACAACCACTGCCAACATACCAACCACATTTATTCTGCTTATATTGTAGAGCGAGTGTGCATTCTTCATTGCTATAATGATTCTTATTTCTTATCCATGTCCTCTTATGAGGTTCATGTCTGTGATTGTTGTGGTTCTCTTGTGGTTCTTTAGGAGGGAATGTCATTCTACAATATTTGTCCATGTGTCCAAATTTTTTACACATGTAGAATTCCACTTCAATGCTAAATGATTCAAACCTGTTGTAACTTCTTCTTTGTGTTTTACTGGGCCTTCTTGGATAACCATTTTGTGTATGAATTTCAAATTTTTTTAGGTTCCTATTGTTAGATATGCAATTCATAGCTTTATGTACAAACTTATTGCATTCATAACATAAACCAAAAAAGATAGTTTAATACCTAGGAGTTGGAGATATTCTGAAAGGAGTTACTCTTATGAATACTTCTTCTTCCTGATGTCTATCTGTTTCTGTCGATCATTGATTTTGAAATATGAATCTTCTCGGTGGAGGAGTGTATGTGGACCACTTTCTATGTCAATCATTCTAAAATTTTCCTTGTGTCTATATGAACTGTAGAGGCTTGTGATCCATATGGATGAATGTCTCCTTCCCTAGAATGTAATTATTCCCTTGGTGGTATGCTTGTATGATGGAATATATTTATTTTTCATGGATGGGGTACTTATGGATGACATATGAGAGTATATCACTATGAGAGGCCATTGGATGAATGTGATAAGTGAGAATGATACCAACGGAATAATTAAAAACATTTGTCTCAATATCAAATGGTTGTTGTAGATCAAGTAAGGTGAGCACCAAGGTTGAGCATAAGTGATGTTTCATATCATCAAAATATTTCTTCTATTATCGGCCCCACACAAAAATTTATTTACAACCACCCTTGGTCACCTCGATGAGATCCCATGTGATATGGGATAGCCCCATTACAAATATGTGATAGAATTTGGTGAGGCCTAAGAAGCTCCGAAACTCGGTGAGTGTTGTGGGGGTTATCCAATCACGAATAATGTGGATATTGGATGGATTGACATGCACACCATGTTCATGTAAAATGTATCTAAGCTATTGGAACTCGTTCATGTTGAAGGATCATTTCTCTAAGTTAGTACATATATTGTCTTGCTATAGAGTGTGGAGGACCTATTGAATGTGCTACAAGTGTTATGCCCAAGTCTTTTTGAAATGAGGATGTCATACAGATATACAACCACAAAGGAATTGGTGAAGGGTTGCAAGATGTCATCCATCAACCTCATGAAGGTGGTTGGGGAATTCTTCAATCCAAAGGGCTTGACCAACCACTCAAAAAGACATTCTTTAGACTTGAAATCAATCTTCCATTTATCAGTTTATTTTATGGGTACCTATTGGTATCCATAATTCATATCGATCTTACTAAAATAATTTCTCCCCTTGAGTTGCTCGAGAAGGTCATCAATTTGGGGAATTGGGTACCAATTCCTAATTGTGATTTTGTTTAGATATTTGTGATCAACACAAAGTTGCAAGGTCTCATATTTCTTCTGTGCGATCATGGTTGGGCTTCCATAGGGTGAGGATCTCAATCAAATGTTCCCTTTTTGGAGCATATATTAAATGTGGGACTTGATTTCCTCATTTTCTAGGAGAGAGCGCTTGTACATTGACCCATTAGGAAAATGCATTCCAAGATTTATCCTAATTGAATGCTTGGCATACAAATGTATAGGGACCCCGATACATGACGTTAATATCTCCCGATATTCTTCCACGACATTGTACACTTTCTTCTATTGCATAGAGGAGCCTTGTGTAGAGACTATGGATGTGGTTGTGACCTTATATTCACTTTGAGAACAATTCATGAAGAAGAAAAAATTCTCAGTATGGGAGATGCCCTTCCTGCACTTCTTAACTGAGAGTAAGGAAATTGCGGTAGGTGGAGATACCTATGGGATCGTGTACAATTGTTTTTTCATAGTAACATTTACACTATGAGTTATAGAATTATATATATCATGGAATTTCCACATATATGGCTAGCATAAAAAGACATCAGAAAATTCAATTAGGGAAACATCACAAAATAGATCATTATTGAAGGGCTTGATGCCATAAGGAAGGCGACATTGTTGGCTGACATGGATATATTTTTCTTGGATGATCCACCCAATGTTTTATGGTTTTGGATTTATTATTATGTATAAGTCCAAGTGCTTCATGACCTATTTTGAGATGAGGTTTTCTTGGGCATCTTCTTTCAACAGTGAAATGTAGTAGAGCACCCTTTGCCCACATCTACGAGTGAAAAAGAAGCTCACCTTCCTCCAGATCTTCATGTTAATTTGGATGGATATTGGAGGTATTAACTATGGCATTGGGTTGTGCATTAATGATCTAATTCACCTTGTATGCCTCTATATTAGAGTTGGATCCTCGATATGACTCTGAGGCTTTCATCTCGTCCACCAATGATTGCTTTGAGTGACATTCATTAGTGTTGTTCCAAGGTATTTTATGGAATTCATACCATTTCCCAATGTCATTACTCGTATTCCCATTACCCTTCTTTGTTTACGTCTAAGACTGGTTGTCTTGTTATCTTCGATCCTTAATTTATCCTTTTTTGTGTGTGTTGGGGTTTCCTTTTCATGAGTTCAGATGTGATGCTTTCACAAATCCAAACTATCTGTTATTCCTCTTCTTAAATATTTTGTCTACTTTGACAGCATATCGATAAGTGGCTCCCAACGAAGAAATGTTTAGAAAACACATTTTTATTTGGATGCACTTATGTAGGGCCCCAGAGTATTTTTGAACCAAATTTTTCTCAAAGTCTCTAATAACCAACTTGGTGCGCAAGGTATGGAAGGTATATTTGAACTTCGACAATATTTGGTCCCTCTACTGATGAAGTGTGGTCCATCTTGTGTACTTGTCATCATAGTTTCCAACAGGGTAATATTTTTCCTTGATGGCATCCATAAAAGTATCCCATGTTGGATATACCTTAGATATTCCAAAGCCCTCTATGAAGTTTATTAGGGACCTAACCTCCCTAGCCCCTCACGTAGGTAGACTATTATATTTCCATGTAATAAAGGCCAATATTAATAAATCCTAGCAATAAGGAAGAATAAGTCTAATGTAAGAAGACCTATTAGAAGCTTCCGCTTCTAGAATGATCTTCCTCTAGATTGTTCTTTTGGATGGACATATTTAGTATAAATAGGAGTAGAGGGTATGAGAAGTTTTGTATTGGATATTATTGTGATAAAGATATTCTCTACTAGACGTTTCCCCCTCGAAAAGGCAAGTGAAAATTGCTATCATTAATCAAAGTGCTCTCTCTAGTGTTATTCTGGTATTATTCTGGTGTTGTTATGGTTATATCATTGTTGTTCTGCCATTTCTAGCTAAAATATTTCTATTCTACATACTATTTTATATCTGGAATACTACAAGTCATATTAGAGCACTTTCCTTGGCAGCAAATTGTGGGTCAAATATTTTTTCATGGTAGATATGTATTACAATGTCTTAAAGCTACAAAGATATGTCATTACATGCATAAACCCATAGTCAGAGAGTCATACACGTAGGAAATACAAGTTGTACTCAAGCACACATTTGTTGGCCACCCTTTTAACCCTGGTTGGTACCCCTTCGAGTGGTAGTGCATCGGATAACACCTGTATATGGATCATTCTATATCTCTTGAATCCCTCCATAGATAAACCCATTGGATTCCTAACTTCTATAGTGCCATCGAGAATAAAACTCGTGAAGATACTCTCTAGTATGTTGGCATTACTTCACACACACCTAGGATTTCTTTTTCCTAAGGGTTTTCCTTGTTTATTAGTTATAATTAGTCATTATCCAGAATCCTATATTTTAGGGGAGAATATTCCACCTAGAGAATATTCTCTTTCAGTTGACACTTCAGTTTGAATAATTGAGTTGAGTTTAGATGTTGCATTGGTTTTGTTACCATACAACATTGGTATCATCGCCATGATAATTTGACCTTGGATTTTTATCATCACCAGACTAGCGCATTACCCTTGATTCCCTGAGTTAACTCCTCACTACTCTATGTTCAATCAATTAACTGAAGACTAGATGACTAGTTAACTCAACTAGGTGGCAGTTCACTCCCGTAATTGCCTGAGAGACTAGACTAGGCGGCAGTTCACTCCCGTAATTGTTAGTGTGTGTCCAAATTAACCTATACCACCACTATGGCACATTGCTTCTCCTCCAGTGTGCACTCATTGAGTTATACAAAGTATATCATGTGTAAATTATTCATTATTCATAACGATTAATGAGAATTCTTCTATTCTTTCTCTCCTTCTTATTTCAAAATTTATCTATGAAAATGTGTGTATTATTATTTATATAGATATATAATGTGAAGGTTCAACACATTTACATGGTATCAGAGTCGATAGACTTCTAAGCAAAAGCTACACCAAGTTTTTTTGTAGGTACAAAAGATTGAAGACAACGGAAAGATGGAATTCCAAAAAAAATCATTCTTACACCTTACAACTATTTTGCATGGAAGGGTAAAATGGCCATACATATCCAAACCATAGGGTTGTATAGGTTAAAATTGAATACATATATAGAACCGACATCAACCATATAAAAATCCAAGTACTTAAATCGCATGGATGAGGCACTCGAAACAATTTGCACTCTTATTTCTCTCAATCTCCTTTTTCACATATCTTCCTGTAAGACTCCCAATAAAGCCTGAACCACCTTGGAAGGGATATTTGGAAAACAAGATGAGAGGAGGGGACACATGATGGAGGTGGAGCTGCTAACATTGTATCTGAAAAGGTTCGATAATATCCAAGATTTCTTTACAAAATTCAAGGATTTACTATCGCAACTCAAAGCTTGCGGGGTTGATAAATCGAAGGAGGAGAAACAAATGGTTCTCACCATTCTCTTCAAGATTGGTCATGAATTATCTATATTCATATCCACATTCCATTATATCAGATTCACCTCTGGAGCCAACTGGAATATTCCTTCTCTTGAGGACTTTATCAAATCCCTGACATAAGAGAAAACCAAGCTCATTAACATGGGAACAATGAAAGGACGAAAGGCGCATGCACTCATTGTGAAATATGGCATCCAAAAATATCAGAAATCTAACTATAAAGATAAAAGGAAATCTCATGCACATCCAAAGAAGGAAGGGTACACAAAACCCTTCAATGATGCCTCCGGATCCAAAGGGGAAAAGGGAAGAAAAGGGGAGAAATTCACGTACTGTCACAAAGTATTCCATTCAGAATTCATATGCATGAAAAAACAAATATATCTGATGTCTCAAATACTTCATAAAAACAACCTTGGAGATCACATCCTTGAGGGTTCCAAGAAGAAGAAGCTAGAAGATCTAAATTCGAATAAAGGAAATTCTAGCCATGCCTTCATTGCCATCAACTCCTCTCACGATGTCTGGATTGTTGATTCAAGAGCATCACATCATATGGCTGCATCAAAAGTAGTATATTCTCCATTGGACGCATGAAAATGTCCTCCTATTATGATGGGGGAAAACTCTTCTGTCGAATTCACTGGCAAAGGAAGGATTGAACTCACCAATGGAAGATTCGAAAATGTGTTGCATGTTACCAAACTTTCTATGAACCTTCTATCTGTGTATCAGATGAAGAATTTCGGCACCAGAAAGAAATTCCTATTTACACCAAATTTCATGGACATCTATGACATCAAATCCAACTCCAGGGTTTCTACCAGTGAGGTAAATCATCAGTCTAGATTGTATACGTTTTCTGAATTCATTGAACTTGATTCTACTTTACTACTTACTCATGTTGATGGAAGTAGTAGGATATGGCACGAAAGGTTTGGACATTTGAATTTCAGATAAATGCAACAAATTAGCAAGCACAGATTGGTCAATGGTCTACCAGGCATCCATTTCTCCAGGGAGTGTGTGAGGGATGTGTTCTGGGGAAACACCCTCAAGAGAAATGCGACAAGGAAAAGTCTTAGAGAGACTCCACACCTTTAGATATGATCCACAATGACCTTATGGGTCCTTTTTATCATCCATCGATAAAAAAAAAGAATTTTGTTCTCATTTTTGTTTATGATTTATCACGTTTTACATGGATCTACTTTCTCAGGAAAAAATCCAAGGTCTTTCAACACCTGAAAGATTTCAAAGCCCTGGTTGAGACATAGTCCGAAAACAAGATGAAGGTCCTCTGAACTGATAACAGAGGAGAGTATGTAAATCATGAGATCCATGATGCAAGGATCCAGTACCAGCACACAGTTCCCTATACTCCGCAGCAAAATAGAGTTATCGAGCGGAGAAAGAGATCTCTAAAGGAGATGGCATCTTGAATGTTGCATGCAAAGTCTCTACCACAGAGAATATGGTATGAAGCACTTAATTGTGAAAAATACATCCAAAAAATATCTCCCCATAGATATCTCAAGGATAAGACCCTTTATGAGGCTTAGAGCGGCCTCAAATAGAAAGTGACCCACTTTCGCATTTTCAATTCACGTGCATGGGCTCAGATTCCCTATGAAAAGAGGAAGGCACTTGATCCACAGAGCACTGAATGAATTTTTGTTGGATACCCCAATGATGTGAAGGGATATAGACTTATTGATCATTCCTCAAACCAAGTCCTCATTGACCAAAGTTTTCCATTCAAGGAAAGTGTCTCGCATGTACCTCAACAGCCGCATGCATACACCTTCATTCTTCCACCTTTCTGAGATGATGATCATGCACATGTCGACTCTTCAGATGAGAGTTATGATTTATAGGACTCAGATGATTCATATTTCGAGTGAGTACAGTCAAATGCAGAGTCAGAGCATCTAGATGCAGTTTTAGAGCGAGATCAGAGGCCCAAGTGGGCACAAACTACTCTTCAGGATGCAGGGTATCTCGTTGGTGATCAAGCCGACACTAGGAGGACTCGATCTATTTTCAAGGAGACTTTTGTTGCACTCACTGCCATTGAACCATTTTCCTCGAGGCATGTTTTCTTGGTTCAATATTCATATCCACAGTATTATGGCGAGGCTACTAGAAATCCCTTTTGGGAATCCGCCATCCAGGAGGAGTACAACTCCCTCCTTGAGAACCAAACTTGGGATCTGGTTCCCCTTCCTTCTGGGAGGAAAATTTTCAGATGCAGATGGGTCTAGAGTACCAAGAGTGTATTAGATGGACAAATTAGTAGATACAAAGCTAGGATTGTCACCAAAGGCTTTCAGCAGGTTCATGGTATTGACTATGATGAGACATTCTCTCTAGTAGAGAATATGGATTCCATACAATTGGCACTTTCCATTGTGGCAACCAAGGGATGGGAAGTCCATCAGATGGACATCAAGAATGCATTTATTCATAGTGATCTATATGAGGATATATATATGGAGCAGCCCCATGGATTTATACAGGACTCATATTTGGTCTTTCGTCTGAAGAAGTCCCTTTTTGGCCTCAAGCAGGCTTCGAGGGCATGGTATGCCAAGATGGACTCCTACCTGTTGTCACAGAAATTTGTATGTTGTAAATCAGACCTGAATATCTACATGCTCATGACGATTGATTCGCTTCTACTTTTAGTTCTGCATGTTGATGATTTGTTGATCACCAGGTGCTTGACTTCAGTGATTGTTCCAGTCAAGAGGATTCTACATGATATGTTTTTTATGATGGACATGGGTCCGGTACACTTCTTCCTTGGACTCGAGATTAGTTAGTATGCATCAGGCATCAAACTATCTTAGGCCAAGTATGCACGAGATCTCCTGGAGAGATTTCACATGACAGACTGCAAGTCTGCTCCGAATCCTTTCCTATCAGGGGTCAAACTTGAGGATGGCGGGGAGACCCCACTAGTTGAAAACACACTGTACAATCAACTAGTAGGGAGCTTGTTGTATCTCACACACTCCAGACCAGACCTCTCATATGAATTTGGTATAGTTTCTAGGTTCATGCAGGAGCTGAATGAGATACATTGGAAAGATGGAAAGTGTATCATTCGATATGTATAGGGGATTCATTATGCAATAGAATCTACATTAGATCTCATCAAGTTTACTAATTCCAACTGGGATGGAGATAACACTGATCGCAAGTGCACATTTGGTTACTCACTCAGTCTTGGTTCTCGGCCTATCTATTGGTTGAGAAAGAAGCAAGTTTCCATTACGCTATATTTAATCAAGGCAGAGTACAGAGGGGTAGTAAACATAACCATTCATGATATGTGGCTACAACATTTTCTCACTGAGTTGGGCATTCAGTTTCATCGATCGATCGTCATCTGGTGTGACAAACAAAGCACTCTAAAGTTCTACAGAGATCCAGTTCAGAGGCAGAAGATGAAGCACATAGATATCCAAATGCACTACATCTAGGACTTAGTACACAATGGGATCATGGAATTATAGTTATGTCCTTCACCAGAACAAATGACAAACATCTTTACCAAGACCTTCATTGAGAAAAAGTTTCATTCTCTCGGAATTCATCTTGGAGTGAAGGACACAGTTGCCTAGCAACTGTAGTTCTTATTTTACATACATTGTACCTTGAAGGGGGGGTTTCCCATGAGGTTTTCCCTCTTTCCTCACTTTATTTCAGTGTATCTTTTGTATTTGGGTACCTAACATGGCCTCGTTGCTGGGACCCATTCTTTATTTTCACCATAGTGATATTCAGGGTGCATGTTGGAGTTACTTCACACACACCTAGGATTTATTTTTCCTAAGTTTTTTCCTTGTTTATTCTTCATAATTAGTCATTATACAATCTCCTATATTTTAGGGGAGAATATTCTACCTGGAGAATATTCTCTTTTAGTTGACACTTCGGTTTGACTAGTTGAGTTGAGTTTAGATGTTGCTGGTTTTGTCACCATGCAACATTGGGATCATCACCATTCTAATTTGAAATTTCCTTCGTATCATCACCAGACTAGCGCATTACCCTTGATTCCCTGAGTTAACTCCTCACTACTCTCTATTCAATTAGTTAACTGAAGACTAGTTGACTAGTTAACTCAACCAGGTGGCAGTTCACTCCCGTAACTTCCTGAGAGACTAGAATAGGTGGCAGTTCACTCCCGTAATTGTTGGTGTGTGTCGAGATTACTCTAGACCACCACTATGGCGCATCGGTTCTTCTCTAGTGTGCACTCATTGAGTTATATAGAGTATATCATGTGTAAATTACTCATTATTCATAACGGTTAATGAGAATTCTTCTATTCTTTCTCTCCTTCTTCTTCTATCTCAAATTCTCTCTGCAAATGTGTGTATTATTGTTTATCTAGATATATTATGTGTAGGTTCAACACATTTACACCTGGTTATTTGGGTAGTACAACTAAGGGCATGGTCTAGCCTCCTTAGTTGGTGCCCTAAGATATTGGGTCGAGTACTATTGTTGGACCCCACACATATTTCAGGGAGATATAACACAAGGAAAACCCTTGTTTGTACAACTCTTGAATACCCTAACCCTTGGGATGGAAACAAAAATAGAACAGATAAGATTTGTTGTTTCCCAACTGTACCTCTTGCATTTGGGTTACAAAATTACTACACACTTATTCATGTTAAGAACTTGGGAATTTCAACACTACAGTATTCTTCAGATCGGAGTATAGCTTTATAGGAGTAAAAACAAGGGTTGGATACTATTGGCATCATTATCTGAGCCCTATCCTGTTGGATTCCTCTCTTCTCCCTTATCGAATTCATACCTATCATTTTTTAGAAAACAAAAATTTCTCATGGACCCGACCCCCTTCAAACACCTTTATTTGGGCCTTACCCCATTGGATTCCCCTTGTCGCCGTGATTGTCATGATACACATCAAACATAACCCATTTTCTGTTTGGTCCCACCTATCCCTTTTCATTTTCCCTCTTCATCATGGCCCACACCCGTAGCAAAGACTTGGAAGCTCGCTTCAATTCCTTGTACTCTAATTTCACAGAGACCCAACAAGAAGTGAGGTAGCTCAGTGCCAATTTTTCCACCATCAATAAAAACATGCATTCCTCCATCAACGCCAAAATGGAAACCATCAAATAGGACCCCGCTACCCATATTGAATCCTTCAATACTCTGCTTGCATCCTTCACTACAATGATATGTGTGAAGATGCATATCCCTGCAGATCTTGCCTCCTCTTACCTACCTTTGCAATTCGAAGGTGAAAATTCCTCTAATTCCCAAACTTTTCAGCCCTGTCACTTTTAGCATGGAGTTCTCCTTCTACTCATGGATGTGACTAAATTTGATGTCTCAGATCCCACTAGCTAGTTAACTCAAATGGAACATTATTTCTCTTTGTATGGAATTACCGATGAGTTGGTCAAACTTCGGTATGGTTTTCTCCACTAGATGAAGAACGTTGGAAATGGTGGCAATGGAGAAAAAATTCCCTCCAATGGTATGTGGCTTGGACACAATTTGTGGTAGAAATTTATGAATGATTTGACACTGACACCAACCATTTAGGTGGTTTGACAATTTTGAAACAATATGGCACAGTGGAAGACTTTATAGTGACTTTCGAGTGATTGTATTTTTGTACAAAGGGAATGTCTGATGTTTTTTTTCGAGAATGTTTTATTAGTGGGCTCAAGGATGAGATTCACGCCCATGTCCTCATGGCTTGGCCTCAAAGTTGGGTGTAAGCTACTAAAAGAGATAAGTAAGAAAAACAAGTTGTCTCCTCTCAAACCTAAAAACCCTCCTTTATTCCTTAGACTAAACCAATCACTCTCACTCCTCCTTCTACTCTGCTAAAGATCCAGAAATTGAATATGGAAGAAATGGTTAAACTCCAACTCAAAGGTCTTTGTTATAATTATGATGACAAATATTTCCTCGGAACAAGTGTAAGGGAAAACATATTTTTATGGCCATCTCTGAGGATGTTTCAGAAGACTATGTTGAGGCCCCCCTTGGGGTTGAGTCACCTAAATCCACTGATATGACGCCAACCTCCAACCCTCGCAAAGTCAAACTGGTCATTTCCTTGAATTCTCTCACTAGGTTCTCTGCTTCCAAAACCCTCAATCTAATTGGTTACATTAAGCATCGAAAGGTCATCATCCTTATCGACAGTGGAAGCACCCACAATTTTATTCATCACCGCATTTCCAAAGAAAATAATTTCTATAACTGTGTCATCAATAATTTTCAAATCATGATTGTCAATGACAGGTCCATGAAATTTGGGGGGTGGTGTGAAAATGGGCATCTCCAAATTGGTTAGTACTACATGAAATATTATATGTTTTCTATCAACATGCATAGTTGTGACATAGTGTTGGGTGCACAATGGCTAAGGACTCTGGGTCCCTTTATCATGGATTTTAAGGAATTAACCATGAAATTCCACTAGGAGGGCCAACAATAGAAGTTCCAAGGCATCACTGTCGATTCCCCGGAGATCATCAGTTCCCATTGCATAGAAAATATCCTCAAAAAAGGTCATTCTGGAATTGTTGCACAACTCCATGCTATTCAAGCCACTGAGACACCCTCTGTGCTGCAAGAACTCCAATCCATCCTCTCCAAACATCAATTTGTTTTTCCACTCCCTAGGGACTTCCTCCTTCCCATGGTGTTTGTTGATGCCAAAAGACTAGAGAGTCTAAAGCATCAATATTTTCAGCTTCCCGCACAACTAGGCAAGACGAAGTGGTAATGTCACCCTAGGCTTAAAGCCCCATACAAGAATGCACATTGAACTCTAAGTTAATTTTCTCCTAACCTACAATCCAAGCATAGAACCATTGTTCTTTAATTTTTCTTTTAGCAATATTTGATTTTTATTTGATTTATGATTTTATGCTATTTATAATTTAATCATTTCTATGTAAAGTTTTATACAATTGGAAAAAATCAAAATTAATAAAAGAAGGACAAATGATAAAAGTAAAGGAAATGTTTTGTTTTATTTTAGCAAAAAGTAAATTAAAGAAAAGTTAGAAAAGTTAAAAAAAAGCATGTTAGATTTAAAGTAATTTAAAAAGAAAACTTATTACATAACACTAGTTTGATATAACATTTTTCTTTCATTTGGAAGTTAGTATGTGACTAAGACATAATGATTCAAAATAGTTAAAAACAAAAGGGTTTATATACATTAGAATATTTAATGAGTGAAACATAAAAACCTTTATGAATTTATTTTTTTCTTTTTTAAAGTTTAGGATGTAAAGATAATGAAATTTTAAAAAAATAAACCAAGTTTATATACAGTAATTAGATAGTAAATAAACTTTATGAACACGATTGCTTACAATATAAATACAATTAATTTGTCTTTTTTAAGATTTGTCCAACCATCCCCCGGATGGGGTGTCACCATGACATGACAGTTTTCAGTCGGGACGAGGCCACTTGGCCAAGCCACAAGACACCTGACATACGTCCTCCACCACCTCCCCTCCGTTATCACCTCTGGCCTTTAAATTGCATGTCCCCACCCTCCACTTCTCATTTGCACCCTGCAGCTCACATGCTCTGGAAGTTATGCACCTTGTGCGTCTTCATCGTGCTGTGCAGAGGCTCCTCCCATTCTCTTTAGCTCCGGCCTTTGCCGCCGGTTCTTTTAGTCGCAATGTGGTCTCCTGCGCCTCACTCATTCAGTCGTAATTCTCATAGCTAGGCCTCTAGGCCTCTCTCCTCCCTTCGACCCATGATCGAGCTCTGGTGCGACCTCTCCCAAATCTCTTTTCTGTTGTGGAGCTCAGTGTTCACCATGTCACGACCCCAGGGCAAGCCAAAGCAAGGAGAAACCTAGTACGCGGCTCGGGGAAGGAAACCGCCTTCCTCGGACTCTCCTTCTGAAGTTGTCTCTCCCCCCGAAGCAGTCCCTCCCCCTGAAGCGGCCCCTCCCCATCCTTTGGCTCCCCTAGAACCAGTCTTCCCCCCTCCTTTGGCACCTGTAATTGTACCTGGCCCTGACCAGACACCCTGCGACCTCTCCCCCCTGTCGAACCCCTACGGATGTAGGGTTGAGTGGTTCAACTTGCTTGGGAATTCGCTCGGCTACATGCCACATCCCCCTTCTCCCCCTTCATGTTCCTCTTATCTTTCCTCCCCTCCCCGCCCACCGGTCACCACCCTTCATCCCCCTCCCCTTTGGGGTCCTCGTCTTCCTCTCTGCTCTCCACCCATTCCAATCCTTCCTATGCCAATTGTGAAGATCGAACCAAGATCCTGAATATCCTGAGCAGGATTAAAAAAGACCTGGATGATATCAAATTGGCAACGCTTGGCGCACAGAACAAGGAAGTCGACCGTTGGAGAAGAGTGGACGCACTGATGATTTTCCTTCAAGATCTTTGATAGGCCATGGTTGTTTTTGGAAAAGGAAAAGCACCGGCAAAATAGGTTTTCACAGGGTCGTGGCTTGGACCAGGTTTCTAATGTTTTGTCATGATTTCTATTTCTTATGTCAGCATCTTTACCTCTGTCTCTTTTTTGTACACTATAACGTATTTCGGCTATGCGTGGCCTCATAGCATAGTTTAGCTACATTTGCATGACTTTAGCAATGGTGGTTCTGGTCACCGTTGCCACCATTGATTTTGGACAAATGGTGCAGTGGCTTCCCACTTGGGCACCGCAACCACGTGGCTAATTGCATCTCAGACAACTGTGTCTTTTGACATGAATTAATACAAACCTTAATTTACAAAAAAAGAAATTGTCCAACCATTTTTTCATTTCTGAAATCAAAGTTTTTAGAAATAAATAAAGAAATGAGAACTAAGGACTTTAAAAAATATATAAAGAAACATTCCAGAGCAAGGAAAAACTGATTTTCATCAAGAGAGATTTCATACAAATCACAAATCTTCGAAATCTGCAAGTCCCTACATGGACTAGGGCTAGGTATATGATTTTTAGCCTTTCTAGATGAAATGTACAATAGAAAGACCAAGCGTAAAAAAGGAAGAAAAAAGTTGAGCCAGAAATGGAATAGAGAAATGGTGGCAAATTGTAAAGAGGAAATCTGCATATGGAAACTGATTAGCGCCGAATAAAATCAAGTCTAAATACAACAACTAACAAGCAAACATTTACCTCCTGAAGACCAACAAGCTCATCCTCGCCAATTCATTTCGCTGCTTTGCAAAACCACCTGCTGTCGACGATTTCGTCAATATCTGCTAACAATGAAATGAAGGAATGAAACGAAGAAGTCCTCCTGACACTCACAACATACTCGCTGAAAATTCTACCTAATTTCTCCCTCTTTGAATTCTATTTCGGAGATAATATCCCTTCAGAAAATTTATGTCTGCCTGCGACTCCTCCAAAACGATCTCCAGAATCCCCTTTTAATGACTGTGCAATGCTTCCTTTATCTTGTTTGTTGAGAAGTTCTGGCAATTATCAATTGGTTAATGAACTACAATGAACTATTTCAAATTATTTTCAATTAAGCCAAAACTAACTTTGTTCATTATTCACGTACTACTAGTATGCTTGCGCATTCTTTAATAGTGTTTATTCCTATTATTTCCCATCTGATGTGGCCTCCCTATCTATTCCAAATGTATTTTTCGAATTGCTGATGCAGGAGCATCTCTCCACGTTAGGCAGCCAGCCAGTCGCGTCAAGCGCACGCATTCAAAGTTGAAGAGAGGTGTTGCCCTCATTTTGATTTAGAATTGAATGTAATTTAATGTTTAAGCTGTTGAGTTGGGAAGCCGTGCCTTTATGCAGGCGTAGAGTAGATAGGCCTTTAATATTTTGTAAGGCTGAGATCTAGATCCGATGCTGGACTAGACAGCCCATTCAATGTAATTGAATAGGGTAGGTAGATTGGAGGGAAGAGCTCGAAGGGCCCCTCAGGTAAAAGAGATTTAGTATCTCATTTAGAGAAGAGGGAAGAGAGGAGCATAGAAGAGAATCTGCGAGTAGAGAGCAGAAGAGAAGGAGCTGAGACCTTGTTACAGGCCGTGCTCAGGAACACTATTGTAAATATAGGTGTTTTCCATTTTAATACAAATAGCAGTTTTTCCTGCATGACTATGTGTTAAACGAATGTCTGTGAGTGTCCTTTATATGCTGTAGATGTATGTTAGGTATGCATTTGCAGGAGTTGTTTTGATTTCAGGCTTGGAAAGGTTCTTTGTGGTTTCATGCTAAGAGGGCATGATAGAGTACTACGGTCTCTGAATACCAGTGCACTGAAAGACTTCTGAATTATGTGGGTTCAGACAAAGACGTGTTGCGGCACAAGAACTGAAATCCACAATTCAAGGAAGGCCGTGAGGTTGCTGAATACCTCAGGAGGTGAGGCTGTAGAAGCGAATCACAGTTGCAGACAGAACTTATGTTGTGAATTCTAAGAGCTCTGCCAAGTGGGCATTGAGCAGGTGTAAGGAGGACACAAAGGACAGAACTGTTGGATGTTCTGTAAGAAGATACTCTGCCAGGCGGGCATTGAGTAGGTGTGTGGATAGGCACTGGAGAAAAGAACTCTTGAGTTATGGATTGGAAGAAGAATCCACTGAGGGATCTTCACAGGGTTATTGAATACCCGAAAGTACTCAGCAATAGGTTGCTTGAGTAGACGGAGAGCCAGGAGGGCATCTGAATTCTCCATCTGAGGGAGAAAAGAAAAAGGACAAGTTTTCCTTGGAGGTCGAAGCTACAGGAAAGCTCAGGGTGGATAGCACCTTTTGTGTGCATGTGAATACTCTGCAGAGGCACAAGAGTGGAAGAATCCTTCGAGGATTCAAAAAGAAGGATAAGCTCAGGAGGGACAACGTTTTCATGTTCTCGGCGAAGCTCAAAGTCGAAGAGTTCGCAGAGAAGAAGGAGGGCAAAGGTTGAGACCTTTGGAATACTTGGAATTCTTCCAAGACTGGGAAGAAAGCACAGAAGCTCAGGAGAAGCAACAGTTGCAATTAGATCCAGCCAGAGGAACCTGGACCGTTGAAAGGTTTTCACGTCCAGAGGGCAACACAGGAGAAGCACACAGGAGAAATGATCTGAGCCGTCAGATCTTGAGCAGAGAACCCGACAGTCGTTAGATCTGTCAGGAGTTGCGAGGGAGTTAAGCCCTCATACAACAGAACATAAGCGAAAGTCCCAAAGGAGATTGCATCTGGATATCGGTATCACGGGAGTTCGGGAGTCCAGAGGATGAGAGTCCGGAGGACGAGAGTCCGGGCATTCGACTTCAGAAATAGCGAAAAGGCGAAGGAATCTGAGTCGTTCGTTTGGGAGCGGACACGTGTCACGAGATCACCCATATCGGGGACTCGGACATCGGAGGTTAGAGGAAGAAGTCTTTTGACTTCACGAGGGGCGAAATCGCGAAAAGGCGAGAACTCAACGCTGTGGGCTTAGTTGACGTCACGTCGGAGAATCAGGATATCGGGATTCGGAGGATCGGGGATCCCATGGACAAGAGGTCCATGCATTTCGGCATTTAAAAGCCCGAAATCTTGAAGAAGGAGAAGACCAGGAAATCGCCAACCGGCATTTCGCATATCGGTATTTCGGGGGTCCAGAGGACGAGAGGTTAAGCGCTTGGGTTGCGAAACCCCGAAATAGAGTCGCGGTCATATGAGATATGGTCACGTGGACCAGGAGATAGCCCTGGGGAAAATGCTGTTGAATTGTATCGGCATGTCAGAAGATCGGTGATCACGAGATCGCGAGAATAGTGGTTCTCGTGACATTGAGAATTAAGAAACCCCGACACCCAAAGTTTGTATTTCCTGTGGGGAAAATAGCCATGGTAGCATTCGAGCCGTGAAGGAAAAGGAAGGACTTGTGGATCGGGTTTCATCAGAGATTCCAGAAGGGAATCAGATGAGCCGCTTCGGCTCAGGCAGATAGATGAACGATACTTAAGACCGGGAGGTGAGGCGCGAGACCTGTTGAGGTCGGTGTCGGAGGTCGCGGCGCCATCAATTGCACTATACATAGTGAAATTCTTTATAAACTTTCAATACAGTGTTGCGCGTTCTGTTTCATTACGTTGCCTACGTTTTTGGACCACTATATGAGGGTGAGTCCGTGTCTCTGTCACCCATCGATTTCGCTGAATGAACACAGATCCAGGACGTATGAACAGAAAAGGAATCAATGTTGCACCATGGACACCAAGCCTTACCTGGCTGGAATTCAAAAGCGAATGTGTTGTCTTCAATTCAGTGGTTCGCGATGGCTTCCACATTGTAACATTAAACCCGAGTCGCTCAGCCAATCCACCCACCTCCTTCAGGTTCAAGCTTACCATGTTATCTTCACAAACAAGTATTGTGAGGCGAGGCTGATCCGAATTTGGTTCACGGACAAACCAGCGAGGTGTGTAAGCACGATTTATTAAGGCTCTGAAGTCAAGTATGCTTTTGTTGCGGAACATTAAAGAGGAATCGATGATCAGATCACCGTGAAATAAAAGCCAGACATGTGCTCTGGAAAGAAATGAACCATAGTTTTATTTTCAAAATTAGATAACCCTATACTCTGTCAGTTGCTTCAGGATTGCATCGTAATTGGTTAACCAACAGTTATGGCAGTCCATAATAACAAACACAACATCCCTTTCCAAATGCTGAGCTGGATGTGCCTTCTGGCTGTACATTACCTTCCTCTTGGACAAAACCATTCTCCCGACTTGACAAGAAGTTTCAGATCCCTCGCATCAACATTCCTGTGTGAGCGTCCACCATTTTGCAGATCCAAACGGTCTGGAGCTCTGGAACCTCCAACAATTCAATCCCTGTTGATATTGACACCATTTACAGGCAATATCGCAAAAGCGTTCTATTTTACTTTTCGGCTTTTGTAAGCTTGAGTGTCAGAAGGCACAACCAAATATGAGTTTTTTTACGCATTTGTTCAACGATTGTCCCTTAATCTCCATTATTTATTCACGGCACAATCTTCTTTCATAAGGGCTCGACATGACGTAAGCCAAAACCTTTAAGGGAATAGTATTTCTTTATGTATGGAAACGGTATGTGTATAGAATATGATGTATTGGCTTGAAGACATAGGATATAGTAATTCACATGAGATGAAGTTAATACCATTTTCTTGGATAGGAAGTTTTTATGTGGCATGTCACCCATAATATATAACACCATGTTTTTCAAGGACCATTGGTGACAGTGTAAAGGATGATGGGAACGAAACGTGGAAACTTGTTATAAAAGATTTTTCTTTTGGATTCATGAGATAATATTAAATTCATAACCATGAAAAGGTAGAGTATAATTGCATTTTGGAAAAGAGAAAAAGTGGATATAACATGTAATGACTTTTAATGAAGAGTAAATATAATAAATATATAATAATATATTTATTTTTGAAAACTTGATAATATATGGAATGAAAACTTGAAGGTTATGGGTGAAATTATAACAAGGTTATGGGTGAAATTATAACAAGGTAAAGCGTGGGTCAAAAGGGATAACATGCCTTTTGAATCATAGGTTGAAAACTGTGATAGTTAAGGAAAGAACCTTTCACTAACAACTTGTAATGCACTTGTTTCCATCTGAATGATCATGTACTTTCTTTGAATGTGTAGCGCTATCTCCATGGGAGCATACAAGACTTTGTGCAAGTGAGTGCGAATAAGGTGGGCACATAGATCAACAATGTCGACATGAGGGTCTTTGGACATGTGTGTCATTGGAGAAATAAGAGGGAACGAATAATGGAAGGAGTGCGTAAAGGGTTCTGCTTAGAAAAGAATCAAGCGCCATAATAAATCCACTAAGAACATTGTGTCAACATTTAACGAGAATAAGCGAAACATGCACAAGTAGTATGACTAGAGAGGGAGCCTGGGAATGCTTTGTCAGCTAAGTCCTATTGACAAAAATCATCATCAAAAACTGCCAACCAACAGAGGCGCGTCGCTTACAGTGGCGTGCAAGATTGAACAATAACTTATGACTCTTGGATTTCTACATGAAAAGGAGAAGGGAAGGGTAATGGCAGGACTGAGGGCGACTCAATGTCGGACTAGGAAAAGGTTGTTAGGGTTATATGGACCAGGTTATACAACAAGGGGAGACATGATGGAGGTCAAGGGATTCATGGATCGGAACTTTGGGAATAACTCATGGAAAGTGGTAAGTAAGAGGGGGTTGGACCCATTGTATAACCGAAAAGGACAACTCTTCAAGATTAACGAGATGATTACGAGGATTAGAAACTTGTTGTGGATGTGCGTTGAGGGAAAGACCCAAAACACTGAGCATCCACAATGTGTATGTTGGATGAATCTCAAAATAAAGGAGCACAAATGAAGGGAAAGAAAGAAGGGGGGAATAGTAATGACGAATGTGGTGAGTGAGGATGTCCCTCTTAGCAACCGAATGGTAGAAAAGCGAGGAATCATGACAAAGGAAGGAAACTTAGTTCAACTCCAAGTCTGTTGTCCAACAAAACACATTTGGTCAATCAGTTAAAAATATATAGATAGTATTCCTTTTAATATCACCAATCATTGCTCCATCACTTATGGCCATAAGAAAGGGAAAAATGAAAAGGAAGAAAAAAGAAATAAAAGAGAGAAAATAAATTGCGTAAAAACGAAAACAACCCAAAACTAATCTAGCCCTTCCCGATTTTTTTTTTATTGTTATTATTAAATTTATTATTTATTATTTATTATTTTGTTTATTTGTTTACAGGGGGAAGAAGTCGTTAGCTTGAACTCAGGTCGGATGAAATTTAGCATACAAGAATGTGCCATTTTCTTTGTGCGCAGGGCTTATGAGTTTAACAAACTTGTGTATGGAGGGACTGCCAAAATGCCAACCAATAGATGTATACTGTGTGCATATATGATAAATCAAAATCCAAAAGAAATGACCACCAACCTCCCAGACATGCCAACCAACAAATGATTTACCAAAAAGGATGAGGGTATTTATTGAATTAGATGTAGGCTTTAGGGTTTGTACCTGAAAGGGATGATTCATGAGTTCATCAAACAAATTAATATCACCTCTTGGGACCTTTCTCTCAGGAACATGATCATCCTGATGCAAAGAAGATTCATAACATGGATTAGAAAGCATAAAAATGTCTCTACAATATTTACTATCATTGAAATAAAAATTATGCACAGGAGGGACTTGCTTGATGGCATGAGGTCCTTTATCCTCTTTTGATTGAAACAAAGGATTAGCGAAAATTTTATACAAATTAGAATCTTGATTGGAATCATAGATATCCAAATTATTAAAGTCATGTTGGTTCTCATCAATTTGGATTGACCACTTATTAGCATCATCATCAAATACAAATGTATCAGAAGTTGGTTTGACATAATTAGCATAGATTTCTTCATTTGCATAATCAAAACTTCCATTGTATGTGTACGGATAAGAAGCATGAGATGAAAGGTGATTTTGGGTATGAGGTTTAAGAAGGATGTGAGAGGTGGATTCGTCATTAAGAATCATGATATAATCATGATCCTCCTCATATTCAAAATCTCAGCCACAAGTATTTGATTCATTATGATTAGTCCCTAAGAGAGAGGGCTCCCGAGAGTTACTCCGAGTATGATTTGAAGATTTAGACCCGAGAAAGGACATGCGATCTTGAAAGATCTTAGTGAAGGGGATTAAAGAAGACAACTCCTTGTGTGAATCAAAAACGCCAAAGGAGTAACCTGTCCTACACTTTTTTTCTTCGAAGTTGAGGCAACTAGATAGGGCTAGCTCTAGGTTTTGAACATTCTTTTCTTCCAACCGCCATAGGTAAAGAGGGGCCAAAAGTTCATATTAATGCAATAGAGAAACCAAGTTGGTAGGGAGAATGGGAGTAGGAATTAGATTGTAGAACTTGATAAACTGAAGATTAAAAGTAAGAATGCTTTCATTATCCTTCATGTGTAATTAATTAAACCTATTAAGACGCTCCTAAGTATTATCTAAATGCCCAAAAGTAGAATTAAACCAGTAAGAGAACTCGAACCGGGTAGAAATCCATCCATCGGGAAGGCTGGAAAATAAGGAAGCAACATCGCCTTGAGGGGAATTCATAAACAATAGCATGCAACTATCATTATTATTTACTCCAAGAATAACGCAAGAATTCAAAAACACACGAAGGTGTTCAATAGCTCTAACAGTTCCATCGTCGTGGAAGAGAGGCAATTGATTCTTGAATTTGTGTGGTAAAGGGTTCACCGGGTGAGCGAACTTCAAGGGAATGGGAACAAACCAAGGATAATTGTTTAATTCTTCTTCAAACTCAAACATGAAATACTTGCAAATGACTTTTCCAGGGTTAATAGCTAAAACCACAGGGTTGCAACTACCAAGAAGGTTTCCAATCGGTTGAGAAATTGAGGTTTTGGAAGGGAAAATAAAAATTGAAATGATTAAAACAAAAACTAGGAACGAACCATTGAACGATTGTCCCGAGTATGGTCGCCAAAAATATGTTGACGCCAAAAGACTAGAGAGTCTCAAGCATCAACATTTTCAACCTCCCGCAGGGCTATGCGAGAAGAAGCGGGAATGTCACCCTAAGCTTAAATCCCTAGACAAGAATGTCCATTGAACTCTAAGTTAATTTTCTCCTAACCTATAGTCCAAGCATAGATCCCTTTTTCCTGTAATTTGTTAGGATATTTAGACACTTAGGAGTTAGTTAAGATCTACTTGGTCTAGTATGTCGTTAGGTAAAAGTGTGTTTCTTTAGTATGCATTAGTATGCATTTGTAGTTAGGAAATCCGACGGTCACGATATGTTCCTGACATAGAGTGATCCGACGGTTCATACTCTCCTCGATATTAAAGACCATTGATCCGTGGCTTAACACCCGATTGGTCCATGATTTCTATTTAAAGAGCATGGAGGGTCATTTGCCGACGATCGTTTGTGAGAAACTCTCTTGTAAAATCTCTCTGTAATCTTTTTCTTTGCATTAATAAACTGCTCCAAGTGGTCGTGTTGGCTGGGGTCATGGATGTTTCCCCGTAGGGGTTTTACCATGTGAAAACATCAGTGTGTTGATCTTTGATCTGGTTATGTGAGTGGTTACTGAAGGTGTTCATCCTCTGTTGGAATACCTGTGTTGTCGAACATGGTATCAGAGCCTGTTTGAAGACCCGCTCCTGTTGTAGATCGAGATCGTTAAGCCGAGTTGTCTCATCCAAGGATAATTTTAAGGATGGAAATTTATCTCAAAATGTAGAAACCCGATGAATCTTACTAGTCTTTAATATGCAAACTATAAAATGTTGGCGATATTTTTGTAAAAATATTCAAATTTATAAGTATTTTATATAGCTTCTATAAAATTTGGGCTATTTTTAAGGTAACATAATTTTATTCTATAGATTTTGGGCTAATAAATTTTAGAAAAGAGAATTGTTTTTTTGGAAAACTCATGGAAAATTAGCCCATGAGCGAAATTTAGCCCCTAAAATCATCCCTAGTCTCATCTCCATTTTCTAGCATTCTCGTACATTTCTGGGTTGAGAGGACTGTTCCATTGCGTCCGGAGTACTCATTTCATTCAGCAACACTTTTCGTTTCACTCGAAAAGGTTTCTGTTTTCCCAATATACGGCCATTACAGTCAGATCCAGAGGTATAAAGTCTGAATACACATTTTTTTAAATTTTTGCAAAGATTGGATTTTATTTCGGTTTGTATTTTTTTATTTCTGGGATACTAATCTTTTAGATCTGTGTATTCTCTCTGCCCCATGCCTTGTGCGATCTTGGAAAATCAGAAACAGATAGGAAAAGATGCATCTTCCGGGTAAGCTAATCGAGATCTAACCCTTGTTGTCTTTGAGAAGCGAAATTTTTTTCTTGTGTGAAAAGAGTTTTTTTAGAGCATGCTCTCCAAGACCATCAACAACAACAACAACCCCAATCCTCCTTCTGAATATTACAATATGTTTTGTTAGACCATTTGGTTAAAACTTGCCTTATTAAGTAAGAGGTCTTGAGTTCAAGTCTCTCTTTTGTTACTTTTTTTGAAAAAGTTCATGCTAAAAATTGTAAAGTGCATTTCACTTCAAGTATAAAAG
>ML785062.1:739198-762501 GCA_009831015.1 Picea engelmannii
TCTTTCCTTTGTTGTTGGTCTTGTTGCCCGATATATGCAAACACCCCATGAAATCCATTGGAAAGCAGCTAAAAGGATACTTCGCTATGTTCGTGGTACAGTTCAGTTTGGGATACATTACAGTTCAGGGGGGACTCCCTTATCGGTTGGTTTCATTGATTCAGATTGGGCTGGCGACCCCGATGACCAGAAGTCTACTGCAGGTTATGTTTTCAGCCTTGGTTCAGGGTCTGTCACTTGGGCCTGTAAGAAACAACAGGCTATTGCACTTTCTTTAGCAGAAGTAGAGTAGTGAGTAGCGGTAAATGCAAGTCAGGAAGCCCTGTGGCTTCGACAGATCCTTTCAGAGTTTGGATTCCACCACCAACATCCGACCCGCCTTTGGTGTGACAATCAAAGTGCCATCAATATCGCCAAAGACCCAGTTCAACATCACCGTGGAAAACACATCGAGCTACACATGCACTTCATCAGAAAGCTCATTCATGATCAAGTTATTGAAGTTCTCTTTTGCCCTACAGAAGATCAAGTTGCAGACATTTTCACAAAGCCTCTTACAGAAGCGAAGTTTTCCAAACTTCGATCTATGTTAGGAGTTCAGGAAGTTGTCATTAAGGGGGGATCGGCTCTAATGCCTCCTTCCTTCTCCTATTTTGTCATTATTGTAAATCCTTCAATCCTATCCCAAGTTGTTCTTAAGGGGGGATGTTAGGATATTTAGACACTTAGGAGTTAGTTAAGATCTTCTTGGTCTAATATGTCGTTAGGTAAAAGTGTGTTTCTTTAGTATGCATTAGTATGCATTTGTAGTTAGGAAATCCGACGGTCACGATATGTTCCCGACATAGAGTGATCTGACGGTCCATACTCTCCTCGATCTTAACGACCATTGATCTATGGCTTAACACCCGATTGGTCCATGATCTCTATTTAGAGAGAATGGAGGGTCATTTGCTGATGATCGTTTGTGAGAAACTCTCTTGTAAAATATCTCTGTAATCTTTTTCTTTTCATTAATAAACTGCTCCAAGTGGTCGCGTTGGCTGGGGTTGTGGATGTTTCCCCGTAGGGGTTTTACCACGTGAAAACATCGGCGTGTTGATCTTTGATCTGGTTATGTGAGTGGTTACTGAAGTTGTTCGTCCTCTGTTGGAATACCTGTGTTGTCGAACATAATTTTTGTCGAACATAATTTTTATTTTAGCAATATTTAATTTTTATTTGATTTATGATTTTATGCTATTTACAATTTAATCATTTCTATGTAAGGTTTTATACAATTAAATTAATAAACGAAGGAAAAATGATACAAGTAAAGGAAATGTTTTGTTTTATTTTTATCAAAGAGTAAATTAAAGTAACGTTAAAAAGTTAGAAAAGTTAGAAAAAACACTATGTTAGATTTAAACTAATTTAAAAAGAAAACTTATTGCATATCACTAGTTTGATATAACATTTTTCTTTCATTTGGAAGTTAGGATGTGATTAAGACATAATAATTCAAAATAGTAAAAAACAAAAGGGTTTATATACAATAATTATGAATTTCTTTTTTTCTTTTTTAAAAACCTTTATGAATTTCTTTTTTTCTTTTTTAAAGTTTAGGATGTAAAGATAACCGAATTTTTAAAATGTAAACCAAGTTTATATACAATAATTAGATAGTAAATAAACTTTATGAACACGATTGCTTACAATATAAATACAATTAATTTGTATTTTTTAATATTTGTCCAACATTTTTTTCATTTATTAAATCAAAGTTTTTAGAAATAAATAAAGAAATGAGAACTAAGGATTTTAAAGAAAATTCAAAGAAACATTCCAGAGGGAGGAAAAACTGATTTTCATTAAGAGAACTTTCATACAAATCACAAATCTTCAAAATCTGCAAGTCCCTTCGTGGACTAGGGCCAGGTATATGATTTTTATCCTTTCTAGATGAAATGTACAATAGAAAGACCAAGCTAGAAAAGGAAGAAGAAATGTGAGCCAAAAATGGAATAGAGAAATGGTGGTGAATCGCAAAGAGGAAACCTACATACAAAAACTGATTAGCATCAAATAAAATCGAGTCTAAATACAACAACTAACAAGCTAACATTTACCTCATGAATGCCAACAAGCTCGTCCTCGCCTATTCCTTTCATTGCTTTGCAAAACCACCTGTTGTCAACGATTTCATCAATATCTGTTGAAGATGAAATGAAAGAATGAAATGAAGAAGTCCTCCTAACATTGACAACATACTCTCTAAAAATTATGCTTAAATTCTCCCTCTCTGAATTCTATTTCTGGGATAATATCCCTTCATGAAAATTTATGTCTACCTACGACTCCTCCAAAATAATCTCTATAATCCCCCTTTTAATAACTGTGTGATGCTTCCTTTATCTTTTTTGCTGAGAAGTTCCTGCAGTTATCAGTAGGTTAATGAACTACAGTGAACTGTTTCAAACTTTTTTCAATTAAGCCAAAATGAACTTTGTTCATTATTCACATATTACTAGTATTCTTGTGCGTTCATTAATAGTGTTTATTCTTATTATTTCCCATCTCATGTGGCCTCCATATCTATTCCAAATGTATTTTTCGGATTCAAATATACACAGTTAAATTATTTATAAACTTTCCATACAATGTTGCACGTTCTGTGTCTTTACATTGCCTACGTTTTTGGACCACCATATTGATAAATTGTGAAAGAAGAAATGTAGAGAGAAAAAGAACAGAGTAGAAAACTGTATTTAGTATATTGAGAATGTAAGAAGAAAGTACAATGAGAAGAGTTAATGAAGAACTACTATTCAAAGGGAAATAGATGAGCTAAATAGGCTCAAGCAAATCAAGAAAAGAAGGTACAGATGGTCAGGATAGCTGGTAGTGTACAGTTAGCCTGTTGATGTTACATTATATTTAACACTCCCTCTTAAACTCAACAGTTACAAACATCAACACTGATTATGCCCAAGTGTTGTCTCTGAAAATCAAAAACAGATTTTCCTAGTGGATTTGTGAAGATATCTACGAGCTGATCTTGAGAACCACAGAATTGAAGTGCAATATCACCATTATTGACTAGCTCGCGGATGAAGTTAAAGCGAGTGTCAATGTGTTTGTTTTTCTTGTGAAACACATGATTTTTGGATAGAGCTATTGCTGAAGTATTGTCACAGAAAATAGGAGTTGGATCCTTTTCTCTATGTGACATATCTTTCAATATTCTTCTCAGCCACACATCTTGACAGGAAGCTGAGGTAGCAGCGACATACTCTGCCTCTGTAGAAGATATTGATACAATTGGTTGCTTCTTTGATGCCCATGAGATCAGGTTCGTGCTCAGGTGAAAAACATGTCCAGATGTGCTTTTCCTGTCATCTAGGCTGCTTGCAAAATCACTGTCTATGTAACCAGAAAGTTGATTACTATCAAATTTAGTGTACCATAAGCCAAAATTGAGAGTTCCTACAACATATCTCAGAATTTGTTTCGTCATTTTCCAGTGAGAATCTTTGGGGGATTCCATGAATCTAGAAACAAGGCTAGTTGCATACATAATATCAGGCCTAGTTGTTGTAAGATACAACAAACTGCCTACTAAACTTTTGTACAGGCTAGGGTCCACTGTAGGGCCTTCATCTTTCTTGCTCAATTTTGTGCCTAGAGGTATAGGGGTTTCTGCTGGATTGCATTCTTCCATGAAAAATCTTTTGATGATGTCTGCTGCATACTTTTTCTGACAGACAAAAATGCCTTTGGTTGATTGATCAACCTCAATCCCTAAAAACTATTTCATTATGCCAAGATTTGTCATCTCAAAATCAGATTGCATGGCATGTTTAAAATTTGTTAACTCAAGATTTCCAGTATAGATCATGTCATCAACATATAAACATATAATCATAATTTTACCGTGCTGATCTGTTTTGGTGTAAAGAGTTGGCTCATTTTGGCTTCTGTTGAAACCACTTTTGATCAGGTAAGTGTTAATTCTGTTGTACCAAGCTCTTGGAGCTTTCTTTAAGCAATACAAGGATTTCTTCAACCGATATACTTTGGCTGGTTGTTCTTGGACTTCAAATCCCGGTGGTTGATCGACATACACCTCTTCTTCTAAAAAACCATTCAGGAATGCTGACTTGACATCCATATGGTATACTTGCCATTTGTGTTGGGCTTCTATGGCCAATAGAGTCCTTACAGTGTCTAGTCTTTCTACTGGAGCAAATGTTTCACCATAGTCAGTACCTGGTTGTTGTGAGAATCCTTTGGCAACAAGTCTTGCCTTGTGTTTTTGAATCTGCCCTTTTTCATTGAGTTTAGTTTTGTAAACCCACTTGACACCAATACTCTTCTTGTGACTTAGCAAATCCACAAGATCCCATGTCTTGTTCTTCTCAATGGAGCCAATTTCTTGGTTCATGGCTTGAACCCAATGTGTATCCTTAGCTGCTTCCTTAAAATATGTAGGTTGACATGACATTAAAGAAAAAAGGTTGTGCTGTTCAAAGTCATCCAACTACTGATGGATTTCTCTCAAACTTTGAGTTCTCTAATTTTGAGGTTCAGAGAATGAGTTTGTGCTGGAAGTTGAGTTATCCTGAGAGTTTTCAGGTTGTCTTTGTACTTGCAATCTTGGAAGAACAGGTTGAGGTATTGACTGTTCTGAATTTTCTGCGTTTTCAGAACTTGGCAGCAATGGATTTTGACTGTCCATCTGTTGATTTTTTGATTCATTCCAGAATTGATTTTCTAGAAATTTTACATCTCCGCTGAGAATTAATTTCTTTGAGATTGGATTGTAAAGCCTGTAAGCTTTAGATGCTTCACTATATCCAGTGGATATACATTTCTCACTTCTATCATCCAATTTCTTCCTTAATTCGGAAGGTATGTGAGCGTATGCTATGCATCCAAATGTCCTTAAATGCACAACATTGAGCTTTGTCCCACTCCATGCTTCTTGGGGGACTTTTAGCTACAATTTGGTGGTTGGAGATCTATTCAATAGATAAGCTGAGCATGCTACTGCTTCAGCCCAAAAATTATTTGACAAACTTTTCTCTTTGAGAAGTGTTCTTGCCATATTCATTATTGTCTGATTTTTCCTTTCAACCACTCCATTATGTTGTGGAGTATACCTGGTTGTTGTTTGCATGATAATTCTTTGTGATTTGCAGAAATTTGCAAATTCTTTAGAGTTGTATTCTCTTCCTCCATCTGACCTGAGAGATTTTATATATTTGCCACTCTGATTTTTAGCTTATGCTTTGAATTCCTTGAATTTTGCAAAAGTTTCAGAGTTGTGTCTGACAAAATAGATCCAGATTTTCCTGCTAAAATCATCAATAAATGTTAGAAAATAAAATCTACCACCTATGGACTATGTTTGCATTGGTCCACATAGGTTAGTGTGAACAAGTTCAAGATGTTGTTTGGCTTGATTGGAGGACTATGGAAAACTAGTTCTCTTATGTTTTCCAAGTATGCAAGACTCAAATTGGGGGAATTTGCTCTTTAAAGATAGGAAGACCTTTGACAATGGAGTGCTTCTGAAGAAGACTTAGACTCTGAAAGGGTAGGTGTCCAAATCTTGTATGCCAAACCATAGTTTCATTCAGGGTGGATGCACTTTGTGCATATGTTTGGTTCAGATTTGCAGTTCTGAGGGTAAGGGGAAACATCCTATTCCGAGTCATGTGGATTTCAGAAATCAATTTTCTACTAGGGGTTTTGTCATATATCTTGCAAGATGCTCCCTCAAAGAGTAACTTATAGCCATTTTCAATGAGTTGTCCTACACTTAGCAAATTATGTTTCAGATCTGGAAGGTGATAAACATTGTTTATATCCTTCTTTACATTCTGTTTAGTAAGAATAGGTACAATTCCTCTTCCTTGAATTTTGACTAAGGAATCATTTCCAAGTTTAATAACAAATGAGATTGAAGAATCAATGCATGAAAGTAAATCTTTGTTACCTGCCATGTGATTGTTGCATCCACTGTCCAGCAACCAAATATCTTAAGGTTGTTCTTCAGTCTTGTGACATGAGAGAAGCATACCTCCTGAGCTCTCTCTTGTATGATTTGACACATGTGCTCTGCCCGAGATTTGATCTGCTTGCTTTTTCCTGCATTCAGATTCATAGTGCCCATACTTTTTGCAGTAATAGCATTGTATGTTTGATTTCTCAATTGATCTTCTCCCTCTGCCTCTTTGAGGCTGGAAACTCTGATTCTGATTATGTTTTCTGTGTCCTTGGAAGTGTTGATTCGGGTGCCATTGTATGTTTCCTCCACTGGAATGAGAGTTACTTTGACTGCTCCCTCTTCCTTGGTGACTTTTGCTTCTTCCTATGCCTCTCCCTCTACTGAAGGAGAATTGAGTTTTAAAGGCATTGGCGATTGACTCATCTGTGAGATGTAGTCTAGTTTCATGTGTCACCAGAGAACCAATTAGTTCATCTGTTGAAAAACGTGATAGATCCTTGGATTCAAGGATTGATGTAATGACCATTTCAAATTTAGTTGGTAAACTTCTGAGGACTTTCTCAACTATGCGTTGATCAGGGATGGCTTCACCAGTCAATCTGATCTGGTTCACAATTCCCATGACTCTGGTCATAAATTGATCCACATTTTCAGAATCTGTCATTCTTAAAGTCTCAAATTGCGCCCTCAAGGTCTGCAGTTTCACTATTTTAACCTTGTCAAATTCCTTGGTAAGCTGATTTAAGGATGTCCCAGGCCTGTTTTGAAGTACTAGCGCATGTGATTTTTGAGAAAATTGAGTCATCCACTAAATTTTGAATCCAGAATTTAGCTTTATTTTCTCTATTTCTCTGAGTTGCCTGAGCAATTCTTTGCTGGTTTGTCATGGCAGAAAGGTCTGCTGGATCTAGTTCCGCACATCCAAGATCCACTGGATCCCAGCACTCTTGTGCTTGCAAGAACGATCTCATCCGAAGAGACCAGAACTCATAGTTCTTTCCAAGAAGAATCAGACCCTGAGTTGGTCCTAAATTGCTAGACGTCGCCATATTTTAAACAATTTAGTAAAAACAAAAAGAAAATTCGTATTTACCTGTCTCTTGTTCATAATTTGCAGTGACTTCGGAATTTCATCCGTCGGGACTTCGGGACTGCTGAATGCGAGTCCTCCAAACTCTTGTCTCTCCAAGTTTTGGTCGCTGAAACGCCGAAAAGAGCTTAACGACCTCGAATTGACCCTTAGTCTCCGTTTAACGTGTCCACGCACCTAAATGTTCAAGTGCTACCGACTTTTTGCAAATCGGGGAATCGCGATGCCTTCTCCGGTTCTTTGTCCCTCAATTTGTCGAAATCCGAAATATCCTGGCGCTAACGCCTTTTTGGGATTTCGTGTTTCGGGACTTCGGCGGTTTAGCTGCGATGATCCTGGGTCCTTCGGACTCCCGGTGTGTGAGGTGCCGAAATTTCACCTTGGACAATCAATGGCCCAGATCCTCCTATGATCTGATGGTCCGGATCCTCTCAGGATTTTGCAACTCGTTATTTCACGAGTTTAGAACTCTTGTCACAGAGTTTTCCAAACCGTGAACTCCGAAATGCCAAAATTTTGATGGCGCTTAGAACTGCTACCACTTTTCCTCTGAGATGGATGGTTCACAATCCTTTCGGGATTTCGCGATTCATGATTTCAGGATTTCACGATTTCACGTATCGGGGTTTCGAGTGCAGTGCCCTTTGCTCGTCCAACTCCCGATTCCCGATTTTGCGATAGATTCAGATCGACCACTCACGATCTTTCTCGATCCAACGGTCCAGAATGACTCGGTATTTTGCAATTCGTGAATTCTCACTGCAGTCTTCTGACCTTTACACCCTGTGAGTCAGCGAAATGCCGAGATCTCGCCACGTGTCCTCCTTGATGGATGGTCTAGATGATTTTGGGATTTCATGACTTCGCAAGTGGAATTTTCTCCTGTGCGCTCCAAAGGACTAAACCTCGTGCACTTTCTCACGAATTCGACGACTGTCGGTCCTCTGCACGAAATCTAATGGATGAAATTCTTTCTCCTTTTCTGCGCTCTCCTCGTCACTTATGAACTGGATTTTCGCCTCAGATCTTTTCATAGGACAGATCTTACGGTTGCGATGGCTATTCTTGGCTGCTTTCGCAAGTTTTTTTGTTGTTCTTGCAAGGATTTTCTCTTGCAGAAGAAAAATTCGTGAATATTTCAAAGATTTGAAAGAATTTCACGAGTTCTTTGAAGCTTACTATTCTCTGCTGCAATCTTTGAAAGATTTGAGAGAATTTGCAAAATTCTTTAAACGATTCTGCCTCCTGCAGTAATCTTTCATAAATTTGATTGAATTCTTTGGATTCTTCAAATGTTCTTGCCTCCTACAGCTCTTCTTCGTGAATCTTTGACGAATTCGAAATTGTTCACGATTCTTTAAACTTTTTTCTTCTGCAGTCTCTGCATGCTCGATCTTTTGAGCGTATAGCACTATGTTTCCTCACATGAGCTTCCTACGAGGATCTTTTGAGAGTATTATGGACAACTCTCCAAGCCTTGTGAAAAGTCTGTGTCGCGTGCTCTCGTGATCCGTGTAAGCTCTGCGCTGTGAGGATCGTGTTGCTCTCCAGCTTGTGTGAAGAGGCTTACTACTGAAGCTCCGATACCATGATAAATTGTGAAGCAAGAAATACAGAGAGAAAAAGAACATAGAAGAAAACTGTATTCAATATATTGAGAATGTAAGAAGAAACTACAATTAGAAGAGTTAATGAAGAACTACTATGCAAAGGGAAATAGTTGAGCTAAATAGACTCAAGCAAATCAAGAAAAGAAAGTACAGCTGGCAGTGTACAATCAGCCTGTTGAGGTTACATTATATTTAACATGAGGGTGAGTCTGTGTCTCTATCACCCATCGATTGCATTGAATGAACACAAATCTAGGACGTATGAACATAAAAGGAATCAATGCTGCACCATGGACACCATGGACACCAAGCAGTACCGGGCTAGAATTCAGTGGTTCGTGATGGCTTCAAGACTGTAACATCAAACCCTAGTTGCTCAGCCAATCCAACCACCTCCTTCAGGTTCAAGCTTACCATGTTATATTCACGAACAAGTACTGTGAGGCGAGGCTGATCCAAATTTGTTTCAGCGACAAACCAACGAAGTGTGTAAGTACGATTTATTAAGGCACTGAAGTCAAGTATGCTTTTGTTGCGGAACATTAATGAGGAATCGATCATCAGATCACCGTGAAATAACAAACCAGACATGTCCTCTGGAAAGAAATGAACCATAGTTTTATTTTCAAAATTAGATAACCCTATACTCTGTCAGTTGCTTCAGGATTGCATCGTAATTGGTTAACCAACAGTTATGGCAGTCCATAATAACAAACACAACATCCCTTTCCAAATGCTGAGTTGGATGTGCCTTCTGGCTGTAGATTACCTTCCTCTTGGACAAAACCATTCTCCCGACTTGACAAGAAGTTTCAGATCCCTCGCATCAACAGTCCTGTGTGAGCGTCCACCATTTTACAGATCCAAATTGTCTGGAGTTCTGGAACATCCAACAATTCAATCCCTGTTGATATTGACACCATTTGCAGACAATATGGCAAAAGCGTTCTATTTTACTTTTTGGATTTTGGAAGCTTGAGTGTCAAAAAGCGCAACCAAATCTGAGTTCTTTTACGCATCTGTTCAACGATCCTCCCTTAATCCATTATTCATTCACGTCACAATCTTCTTTGATAAGGGCTCGACATGATGTAAGCCAAAACCTTTAAGGGAATAGTATTTCTTTATGTATGGAAACGGTATGTATATAGAATATGATGTATTGGCTTGAAAACATAGGATATAGTAATCCACATGAGATGAAGTTAATACCATTTTCTTGGATAGGAGGTTTTTATGTGGCATGTCACCCATAATATATAACACCATGTTTTTCAAGGACCATTGGTGAGAGTGTAAAGGATGACGGGAATGAAACGTGGCAACTTGTTATAAAAGATTTTGCTTTTGGATTTATGAGATAATATTAAATTCATAACCATGAAAATGTATAGTATAAGGGCATTTTGGAAAAGAGAAAAGGTGGATATAGCATGTCATGAATTTTAATGAAGAGTAGGTATAATAAATATATAATAATATATTTATTTTTGAAAACTTGATAAGATATGGAATAAAAACTTGAAGGTTATGAGTGAGATTATAACAAGGTTAAGCGTGGGGTCAAAAGGGATAGCAAGACTTTTGAATCATAGGTTCAAAAACTTGAATGCACTTGTTTTCATGTGAATGATCATGTACCTTCTTTGAATGTGTAGCGTTAACTCTGTGGGAGCATGCGAGACTTTGCGCAAGCGAGTGCGAATAAGGTGGGTGTATAGATAAAAAATGGTGACATGACGGTCTTTGGACATGTGTGTCATTGGTGAAATAAGAGGGCGAAAATAATACAAGGATTACATAAATGGTTCTTCTTAGAAAAGGGTTAAGTGCCATAATAAATCCACAAAGAACAATGCCCCAACATTTAACGATAATAAGAGGAACTTGTGCAAGTAGTGTGATTGGAGAGGGAGCCTGGAAACGCTTTGTCGACTAAGGCCTGTTGACAAAAATCGTCGTCAAAAATGTTCATGATCATTCCATTCCCCTTGTTCTTGAAAACCTTCCTCCCAATATTCATCCCTATCGTCATCCATTTTTCCATTAAAATGAATTGAAAAAAATATTCAAGAATTTCTCACCGCAGGTGTTATCCATCCTAGTACGAGCCCCTACTCGTATCCTGTGGTCATGGTCCTTAAGAAAGAAGGTTCTTGGTGCATGTGTCCTGAATTCCGCACCCTCAATAAACTCACTTTTATGAGGAAAATCGATTTATGGCTAGGGGAAAACCACAACAGATGGAAATGACTGCAGAAATGAACTCTAATCTCAGATATGTTATATAAACAAATATGCTAACAAGACAATATAAAAGGCATACCTTGTCCAGACGTTCGATGAAGTCCATCGTTGAGCACTTAACTCAAATAAATATACCTGCAACTTGTCCTCAACAACGAAGAAACACAAGCATATGGTGATAATATATAAAGTTAGCACATTGAATAGCATAATCCATCAACATTTATAACAAATATGTCCATGGAGTAATAATTCAAATATTTACAAGATATTAATTGGATGAGAAAATAATATTTCTACTAAAATGTAATCAACATAAGTGAATAAATTACAAACTTCTATGTCGACATGATTTGGAAGCGAGAAACTAAGTCCCTTTGAGCTCGAACTCCACCACTTCAGTCCTCCACCAAAGGCAAGCTCATATAAGAGAGACAATTAGGTTTTCAATCATGTATGAAGAGCTTGGGGGTTGAACAATGTGTTCAGACTTAAAACGAGAAAGGCATGCAGACTGAATATGAAGTGAATAATTTCTCCAGAGTAACTTTTCTCTCAAAGTTGAATTCTTCTCCCCTTTTCCATAGCTCGGATTTGGCCCATTTATAGTGTTCAAGTGGAACTGAAAGGTCTATTCAGAACATTTCCAATATATAGAAGGTCAAGGATCATGGATCTTGTGACGTGACATGTAAACCTGACACCATTTTTTAATTTTGGGCACAAAACTCGATGTACACGGGTTGTAGTGGTGCAACCTATGTATACAGATGTTGTAAAATAGGTAGGGCACGTGTTGTGGAAAAAATAATATTTTTATCTCTGGGATTTGAAAAAGGGAACTTCAAGTCTGCATAGGGAAATGGAAAAAGGCCTTCTCAGGAACTTTGCATAAGGTGAGGCAAATCTTTCTATAACAATCACCATCAAAGACGAATTTCCCATTCCTGTCATTGATGACCTCTTGGATGAATTGAGTGGTTCCCATTTATTTACTAAACTTTATCTTTGTTCTGGCTACCACCAGATATGTATGAACAAGGCTAACATTACTAAGACTACATTTTGAACACATGAGGGCCACTATGAGATTTTGGTCATGCCCTTTGGCTTGTATAATTCTCCCTCCACTTTCCAAAGCCTCATGAATCATGTCTTCCATCCTTTTCTTTGTCATTTTGTCTTAGTTTTATTTGATGATATCCTCATCTACAGTAAATCCTTGACATCTCATCTTGCTCATGTGGATTGAGTTCTACATATACTCTCTTAGCACCAATTTTTCCTCAAACAATCTAAATGTTCTTTTGGAGCCTCGAAAGTTGAGTACTTGGGTCATATTGTTTGCAAGGGACGTATCAGGGTGGATCCTAAAAATATTGAAGCTATGCAGGATTGGCCTCGCCCAAAGACTCTCAAAATCTTGCATGGATTTTTGGTTTTAATAGGATATCGTCGCAAGTTTGTTAATAATTATGGAAATATTGTGGCACCTCTCACTTCTCTCCCTAAAAGGAATTCTTTCACTTGGACTCACGCAACTGATCTTTCCTTTTAAACTATGAAGTGGGCCATGTGCACCACTCTAGTCCTAGCCCTTCCTGATTTCACAAAGAACTTTGTCCTGGAATGTGATGCTTATGGGAGAGGAATTGGAGTAGTATTTATGCAAGATGGTCATCCTTTGGCCTTTACCAACAAATAACTGTTAGAGGAACAATTGGGAAAATCAATCTATGAAAAGGAAATGTTGGCTATTTTGTATGCAGTGGATCTTGGGTGCCCTTATCTATTGGGGCAGTGATTCCAAATTTTTTGTCAGATCATCAAAGCCTCGGGTATTTTATGGAACAATTCCTTTCCTCCCTGGAGAAACAAAAATTGGTGACTAAGATCTTTGGATATGATTATGTGATCAGTTAAAATAAAGTAAAAGACAATGTGGTTGTGGATGCACTTTCACGAAAATATAAATATGAAGAGTCCCTTTTTTCCCTCTCCTTCATTGTACCATATTGGCTCCAAGTTTTTCTCTAGGAATGGCTACACGATCCCAAAAATTTTCATCTGATCCAACAATTACAGGACAATTATCTAGTTTTCCCATGGTACTCTTGGAACAATGATGAGATTCAATACAAAGGCCATTTTTATTTAAGTAAATAGTCACAACTTAAATCCACGGTACTTTCTGAGCTTCATGCTACACCCACAGTGCAACACTCAGGGTTTACCAAAACCTATGACCGAATCAAACGTTCTTTTTTCTAGGATGGTATGAAACAGGGCATTCACAATTTTGTGGTAGAATATGATGTTTGTCAATTCAAAAGGGGTGAAACATTGAAATCTCTTAGCACATTACAAACGCTTTTGATTCCACCTGCTATTTGGAGGGATATATCTATGGATTTCATTGTGGGATTACCTAAATCGAGAAATAAATCAGTCATCATGGTGTTAGTTGATCTTCTTTCCAATTATTCTCATTGATGTTCTCTTCAACACCCATTTACAGCCTCCACTGTGGCTCAACATTTCATGGATCAGGTCTTCAAGCTTCATGGCATGCCTCATTATATTTTTTTTTATCAAGACCCCACTTTCACTAGAAATTTTTGGCAAGAACTATTCAAGCTACAAGGCACCCAATTTCATCTTAGCACAACTTATCATTCCTAGACTGGTGGTCAAACTAAATTCGTCAACAAGTGTTTGGAAACATATTTGAGGTATTTTTCATTGGAAATTCCAAATCAGTGGGCTCAATGGTTACCACTAGTTGAATGGTGGTACAACACTTCTTACCATAAAACTACGTGCATGACTCATTTTGAAGAAGTATCAGGACAAAATCCACATTTAATTCTCTCATACCTACCATCTGTCTTGAAGGTCCAAGGGATTGACCAAACACTTACAGTTTGAGAGGCTATTCTTCATACCCTCAAATAGAATTTGGTCATGGCCGAGAATAGCATGAAGCAATAGGCAGATCAAGTTTGCTTTGAATGTCAATTTGCAAAAGGAGACAAAGGTGTTTCTTCTATTGCAACCTTTTAATAAAAATTCCCTCAAGGCTGACCATTATCATAAACTAGCGCTAAAATTTTATGGTCCTTATAATGTTCTGAAGCATTTGGAAAAGGTGGCCTATCAGTTAGATTTTCCCAATCATTCTAAGATCCATCCTATTTTTCATGTCTCCTGCTTAAAGAGGGTGATTGGAACTAAGTGCCAAAATCAAACCAACCTTCCCGAGTTGGATGAAAAAGGCTCCATCTGGTTACAACCACAAACATTTTTGGACCAGCGTGAGCATCGTCTGCATCAACACACCATCAAGGAAGTGTTAGTCCAGTGGAAAGATACAACTCCAGCAAATTCCACTTGGGAACTAGCTACGATTCTGCAGGAATTTCCTCATCTAAAGCCTTGAGAAAAAGGATATTTTTAACGGGGAGGAAATGTTAGGGACCTAACCTCCCTATCCCCTCACATAGGTAGAATAATATATTTCCATGTAATAATGGACAATATTAATAAGGCCTAGAAATAAGGAAGAATAAGTCAAATGTAAGAAGACCTAATAGAAGCTTCCGCTTCTAGAAGGATCTTCCTCTAGATTGTTCTTTTGGATAGACATATTTAGTATAAATAGGAGTATAGGGTATGCAAAGTTTTGTCTTAGATATTATTGTAATAAAGATCTTCTTTGTTGGAGTTTTCCCCCTCGAAGAGGCTAGTGAACATTGCTATCATTAATCAAGGTGCTCTTTCTGGTGTTATACTAGTATTATTTTGGTATTGTTCTGGTTATATCATTGTTGTTCTTCCATTTATAGCTAAAATATTTGTGTTCTGCATACCATTTTTTATCTATAATAATACAATTTTTTTCTCACAGTAATTCCCCTCCAATGTTTGATATGGAGGACCACCTCAAGGAGTTCAAAGGTGATCCTTTCCCTATTGGAAAAATTATGGATAAAGAAAAAACCTTCTAGTATATTTAACCATTTTTCAAAAGCATTTGCATCTATCCTACCTTGAAATTTCATAATATCAAAATCAACTTGTACCTTGAAAGGGGTGGCACCTCCAAGGTGGTGGATGGACTAATATTCCTATGTTGTTGTCAGAAACCGCTGGAGAATTTGGGAAAATTGATCCATCATTTTGTTCCTCTATTTCCTGAGGACTTCTATAAGAAACATGTTAATAGGTTGTCTTTCTCCCTCATATGTTTGTTCCTCTACCATGGGAGGTCATCGAGTTCATCCAGGATAGTCTTCTAAAGGTTCAACCAATTCAATTACTAATTCTTGAAACCCCGAACTCTTTGGGTACATTCACAAAGAAACCAATAAAGAGAAAAATGTTGTAATACCACTAATCCAGATTTATGAGGGAACAAAATAAAACACATAAAATATATATATAAAAAAAAAGATACACCAATACTCAATTTCTATTAACTAATGAAATATTCAAAGACTATAAAAGAAAATATAGAGTGAAATGAACTCGCTAGAATGGTGGTAGGTTATCTCTGAGAAGATATGTGATAGTTATGCACATTCACAAGAATATGATTAAAACGAGGCTCCCAAGGCCTTTTTAATATAAAGCATGAATGATAAAACCCTAAACATCCAAAACCATAACCCCATAAGATGAAATACCAAAAGCTTTGTGGGCTCCTATGGGGGTAGTTGATACATAAACTTCCTGAGGGAATAACATTTTCATACGATCATTATTTGGGGTGATTGATACATCGTCAAAAAGGTCTATCCTAGGAGTACACCTTCCAAATGATATAATACATGTAAAAAATAATCTATTGGGAATTTCCACATAAGGAAAACGTCATTTAGGGCCTTAGAACAACCCAGGAAGTTTGGGACCCAAAAAATTGTAGAAAACCTACCAAAATGGAAATTGTATGTCGATCTAGTGGAATAGGTGGGAGAACACCAATGTCCACATGGATCAATAAAGGTTATGGATAACTAACTACAAGAAATCCACCTATACTTCTAGCTAGTCCTTGAAAAAAATCATTATGTATTTGAGACACCTAAGAGTTTACCCCCTTCCCGAGGAGATCATTACCATGGCATTCATCTAATTCTAGGAAGTCAACCATTGAATATACATCCTTATAGCCTCCCTTTTTCACAAATAATGGAATAGAAAAAATCATTCACGAGCTATTGGAGGTAGGGGTCATATGTCCTAGTACAATCCCTTACTCGTCACTAGTAGTCATGGTATTAAAAAAGAAAGGAACTTGGCACATGTGTCCTAATTTTCGAGCTCTCAATAAGTTGATGATAAAGGAAAATTTTCCCATCCCTATTATTGATGATCTCCTCGATCACCTTCATGGAGAATTTTTTTTCACTAAGCTCGATCTATGTTTAGAATACCACCAAATCACGATGAAAGAGGAAAACATATTGAATATAGACTTTAGAACACACGAATGCCATTATGAGTTTCTAGTGATGCCTTTCAGCCTTTGTTATTTTCCATCCACTTTCTAAAGTCTCATGAACAAGAATTTCAAACCCTTCCTATGAAATGTTGTTGTAGTATTCTTCGATGATATCTTGATCTACTGTAAAACATGGGAATCACACATATATCATGTTGATAAGACCTTACAACTCTTGAGAGACAAAAAATTATTTGTGAAGCACTCCAAATGTGCTTTTGGGGCTCCCGAGGTTGAATATTTGGGTCACATTATAAATTATAAGGCAATACAAGTTTATCCCAAGAAAGTGGTGGCTATGAAAGATTGTCCCCAACCAAAAACAATTAAGAGATTGAGAGGATTCCTAGGAATTATACGATACTACAAAAAATTTCAAAAATATTATGGGAAAATTGCGGCTCCCCTAACTTCACTCCTTAAAAATAATTCATTTGTTTGGAGTGAGATAGTAGCAAGGGCCTTCACTACTTTAAATGATTCCATGTGAATTACTCTATTATTAGTAGTACCTAGATTTAATAATATTTTTGTATTGGAATGTGATGCTTTAGGGAGAGTTATGAGAGTAATATTAATGCAAGCACGCCTATTTTAATTCACCAGTAAACAACCATGCGAGTGCAATTCGGTAAAAACCCACATAAGTGAAGGAAACGATGGCTATCCTTCATGCAGTGGATATTTGGCTCCCATATCTCATAGGGCAGAATTCTCTTAATAGAAGGTAGTACCCCAAACACTTAAGGAATACCCTAAGAACTATATCTAGAGTAAAGTAAGAAATAATATTTTGAAATTATATGGGTATGCATGTGGGGTCAAGAAGGTCAAACTCTACATGGAACTTTCTACGTCTAGGTTGTAGAAAGGAAATCTATGTGCACAATTGATTGTGCATGACTCTTAAAATAGGGTCCACATCCATTTCTTGAGGAAGGGAAAAATTAAAATCAAGGATTGAAAATAACATGACATTCTCCTAACATAGGATTTAATTACACATGATTTATCACGAATAGTCATATATAAAGGTTGACCCTATTAAAAAAACAACCAAAATCAACCCCAAAAGGAGAAATTCTAAGAATTTCCCTATCAGAGTCACAAATTCTATTATAGTGATTTTTTTCACTATTTCTAGCTAATGGATTTCTGAATGAGTAGGTTAATAGCATACCATAGAGAATTGATAGAAAATTGAATTTGTTTGCTAGATCTAATGATTTATGATATATAATGCAATGGAGAATATAAAAGTTGCATACCATTTGAATAATGGTTGAATCTTAACCCAAGTGAGAAATTCTGATCCAAAACTCTTCAACCTTATTGTCCCTTATAGATATACGCATAATCAAACATATGCAACATCCCCTATTCCAAGACATCTAAATTATTTTCAGGTTAAGAAATTCACCATCAATTCATAGATTCAAAGAATTCATGGATATGAAAAATACAAGGACTTAGGGGAGGAAATAAGGTATATATATATATATATTCATATTTGTATAACAAGTAAACCAGAATTGATATTTTCACAACACCTCTATCACTTGGATCTAGGTCCCTCCATTCTTAGCCATATGGACACCACTCCTCCTTAGAAAATGGTTTTTCATCTATAACTATACTTTCTAGATCCAAATCAATACAACACCACCACTATCAAGACAAATCCAGTTGAGAAAACCAAAAGAGTTCTGTAGAGAAGAAAAAAAGGGAAAAAGAACATTGGCAAGACTTAGCCCAAATTTCACCATCATAATTGGGAGAACCATAGATCTATGTATGTATAAATATCAGCAAGAACCTCCAAATTATAGGATTAGATGTGATTCATTATAATTTGTGAGATACATAATGGCCCTACACATGTCTAGCCTCGAAATCCCTTCTTGAGACTTCCACTTGTATGATTTTTGGGGCCACTCTATCTTGTGCAGAAAACTTCCTCACTAAAAACTCATGCAGAAATATTTATCACTAGAAACTCATGCACACATGTATGTTGTTGTTTTTTGTATCTTCCATAGGTATTCTCACTAGAGGCCAAGCTTCCAGGAATGTGGTAATTTTTGTTGCCACTAGTTTTGACTTTCGTTTCAATGAAATCAACCTAGTAATCAGGCTAGGGCCTAATGGGAAATTTTATGGAATTTGTCGACTTGTGTAGGGATGCCACACCCACAAAGATTAATAAAATATTTTGATTAATTGTTGAGTTTCATAAGGGATCCTAAACTCAATCATTGGACTCCTATATAAAGGAGAGATTTCATTGTGAAATCAGATCATCATTGTGCACAAAGGAGATATTATTAGTGAGTCTACACTTGTGCTAGGAGGCTTGGTGATTTCAGAAAAGGGAAATTATGCTATGGGAGAAAAAATGACCTAAGGTCGACGACTCTCTATTTTTTTTTCTTGGCAAGGAAAGGCACACCACACATTTGGGAGAGAGAGGCAACCTCATAAGGAAGATATTGTACGAAGTGGAATGCGTCATCGAATTGTCCATACAATTTTTCACATGTATGCGGGTTGCAGTGGGAATAGTTGTGTACGTACATGGGATTCTATAGGAATACTTGCGTACATACATACAAGCTCTTTAAGAAGGGACATATCTATACAAGCTTAAATAAGGTGACATCGGAAGGTTGTATAGGTGGTCTACAACAAATTTGTGGGAATAAAATATTTCCAGGATATTATTGAGGCTTCATTTTTTTATTTGTATGGTTATTGTAGAACAAAGTTGTAATTTTTCATCACTTTGGACGATAAGGTTATACTCATATTTTGGTGATATTGTATTGGATTTATGATGATAACAATATTACATAACTGAAATTATGTTTCACATGGGTTGATGATTCTTCTCTGATCTTTTGTATTTCCATTGCATATGTTTTCAACCAATAATTTTTTAGTGATAACAACTAGGGTTATTATTGGTTAACGAGGAAGCAATTTCTCATATTTGAGAATTAGTCACATGAAAATTGGCATGGTATCAGAGCATGGAATTTGAAGAGAAGGGGATCATATTGAAAAACATTGTTGGCTACAACACTCGAAGAGTGTTGTACTTGTTCTTGTTTTGAGCATGTCAAGATGGTGAATACATTGAATCTTGAGTATAGGTTGGAAGGGGAAACCAACTTCCGAGCTTGGAAGGCAAGGGTTCTCCTTTTGTTAGAAGATAATGACCTCAATGAGTATGTTGAGGATGTGGTTCCTAGCTTGAATGATCCCGTAGATTTAGCATTCCATAAGAAGATGGAAGTGAATTCCCAACAGGTATTTCTACAGTCTGTGAAGGACCACCTGATTCCTCACATTGTCAAGAAAGAAACTGTCAAGGATATGTATGATACTTTGGTAGGTCTATACCAAAAGAAGATTGTCGAAAAGATGATACATTTGAAGAATTAGCTTCAGATTGTCAAGATGACTAGTGAAGAGGTAGTTCTTAGTTACCTTATGAAGTTACTTAGATATGAGATCATCTTATACCCATTGGTGATACAATGCAAGATGTTGAGTTGGTGAATGTATCCTTGAGAGGTTTTCCCAGGTCCTGGGAACGATTTGTGCAGGGGATCTAAGCGCAAGAAAATTTATGATACCTTGACAGATTATGGATAGATTCTATCTAGGAGGAGGCCCGATTGGTGTCTACGGATTATTTGTATGGTCCGATGAAGAATGGAAGTGATGAGAACCAGGAAACCCGCCCTAGGAAGGGAAGAAGGGGTTCTCTAGATAGAAAAGGTTCGTCGGATGATATTAGTAAGGGATTCTCCCTAGAGAGAAGCATCTCCAGATATGATATCGAAGGATGATATTAGTAAGATAATATGTTATGAGTTCCATCAATTTGGTCATTATGATTCACAATGTCCACACTGGAGGGGAAGAAGAAGAAGAAAACATGAATCAACAACATAGGTTGATGAGTTTGCAAATAGGTTCCAGAGGGAGATCTTGTTGGTCGCCAACCTTTCACAGACTATCTCCAATAGGGATATGGTTGGTATATAGAATATCATATTGACATATAAGAGGTGCACAAGAGTTTTTTTACACTCTCACATAGACTGGCTCAGAGTTATGTGTAGATCTTCATATGGGAGCTAAGCATTCAGTATGAAGAGCTGGTATAGTATAATTTAGATTGGATTCATGAGAGATGATGAGGGTGTCAAATGTGTTGTGGGTGAAATAACTTAGGAAGAGTGTCCTCTAAATATCAAAGAGTGAGAGGAAGGTCTATCATATATTGTTTTTATATGGAAAATTACTTCTTGTTCCCAGATGATCTAGCTTCATATCATCAATAGTTCTTGGAGTTAGGGAGGGATACCTATATAGTATGATGGGATAGCTTATGAGTGATGTTCCCAACAAGAGAAAATAAATAGAGGAGGAGGATCAAGTATCCCCATGACTACTGAGGCATTTGGTCCCACCAATATTATCATATCAGAGGCAGCTAGAGTTCATAGGGAGTCAACCATCAAGGTTTATGAAGGAGGGAAAAATTCCCAAGGCAATGTAGAGGACAATGGAAAGGGAGAAGATCACCCCAGAGGTTGTGAAAAATAAGAGGGAGTCATGTTTCAAAAGGATCATGTGGTCTCAAAGTGAGCCTAACCTCAAGGAGATACAGTTGGCTCAGAAAGAGAGAGGGGCATCCAAAGGGAGTTCCCCCTTGAGTTCAGTTGGGAGAGAGACATATTCCAGGATGAAGGGACATGTGTCATGGGTGGAGGAGGATATATAGGAGCTTCATAGGCAGGAGGATTCTAGGGCATGTGATACCTCCATGGAGGATCTATGTATTTCAACAAGTTATGATACTTTGATAAAGGAGGATAGATGGGAGATTCAGAGGTAGACAGATTTTAGGGTATCAAATACCTCCATGGAGGATCCATGTAATTCAATAGGATATGATACTACAATACAGGAGGCCAGACATGAACTTCAGAGGAAGCAAGATTCTACGACATGTGAGACATCTATGGAGTATCCATGTGTTTTAGCAGGATCTCCTACAATGACCAAGGATGTAACGAGTTAGATAGATATGATAGTATAACTTATTGTTACAGTATTCGACGACCCATTTTCCATAGTGACAAAGGGATTTTCTAGTTTGGACTATTGGAATATAAAAGAGGTGGTAGATCAATATATATATCTACTATGAGAGACAATGTTGCATAGAGATGTTGGAAAATGAGATACCTCCCTAGCTAAGAGGGAGTGTTGGTTTTTGTATCTTTGGTAGGTATTCTCACTAGAGGCAAAGGTGTTGGGCATGTGGGAATTTTTCGTTGGCACCAATTTTGACTTTTGTTTTAGTGAAATCATCTTGGAAACGAGGCTAGGGCCTCATGAGCAAATTGATTTTCTTTGTGGGCTTGTATGGGGGTGCCACACCCACAAAGAGGACTAAAATATTCTAATTAATTGTTGAGTTTAGGAAGGGATCCTTAACTAACTCATTTGACTCCTATATAAAGGAGAGATGGCATTGTGACACCAGATCATCATTGTGCATAATGGATATTGCATAAGTGAGTCTACACTTGTGTTAGGAGACTTGGTGATTTCAGGAAAGGGAAATTTTTTTAGGGGACCAAATCTTGCCTAAGGCTGAGGACTCTCTATTTTTTGTTCTTGGTAGGGAAAGGCACATCGCATGTGTGGGAGAGAGAGGTGACATAAGAATAAATATATTATATGAAGTGGAGCTAGTCATACGAAGTGTCTGTATAATTTTTCACATGAATGCGGGTTGCAGTGGGAACAATAGCATATGTACGCGAGTTGTTGTAGGAATAGTCATATACATCCATAAAAGATCTTCTAGGAAGGGACAAGTATGTACAAGTTGACATCAGGTGACCTCAAAAAGTTGTACAAGTGGTCTACAGTAGATTTTTGGGAAAATGATATTTCGAGGATATTGTTGAGGTTTGGTTTTTTTATTTGCGTGGTTATTGGAGAACAAAGTTGTTCTCATTTTTTGTGACTTTGGTGTACAATTTTGTCCTTAGAGTTTGGTGATATTGTATTGTCTAGAAGGGTTGGTTTTTCCCTTAGAATGTTTTATGATAACAAGATTACATAAATGAAATTATGTTTCATATGTGTTGATGATTCTTCTCTAATATTTTGTGTTTCCACTACATATGTTTGCCGTCAATAATTTTCAATGTAGAATTGTTCAATGATAACAACTAGGGTTATTGTTGGTTCACTAGGAAGCAATTTCTTATATCTAAAAATTATCCACATAGATTTGCATGTGAAAATTCACACATGTTTCATCACTAGAACCAACACACATGAAGATATGCATTCTAGTTGCACTATTGTAACTAGTGCACACATAGTAAACTATACTGGATTTTGTTTGATAAATATACAAATCTCTGAATTAGTAGATGATGATGGCCACACCCAACTCCAATTATCTAAAGAACCAAAAATAGGTGTAATACTTTGGGACTTTAATATACTTAGGATGAAACATAATGTGTTAAAAACCTATTTGAATATTCTCAAGATCAAGCATCATGTACTATTCCTTGGACAACCACACAAGACCTCTAAAGAGGATGTTTAACCTCTATGGAAGATCTTTGGCACCATTACTGACGCAACTCGCCCCTCACCGAGCCAGCTGCACCACCAAGACCTTCTGTTTCTCAAGGGCCCGAAGAGTCAACTCTCTTCAACTCCCTCGGGAGTCCACTACCCACAGTACACTCCTTCGGTGATTCCCCTTTCGGAAATCGGGAAATCGGAATTCGCGATCTCGCGAATTCTGTGAGCGCA
>ML785062.1:768774-817243 GCA_009831015.1 Picea engelmannii
CACACGTACAGACATACATATAATGACAGAAAATGCAGGAAAAACTGCTCTGTATTAATAATGGCAAATGCCTGTATATTTTACAAGGTGTTCTCGAGCTCTCCTCAGCTCTACATGCATTCTGTCTACATGTATCCCCCTCTTTTCTCAAAATGAGATCTCTCGATCTCTTTTACCTGAGGTGCTCTTAGCGCTTCCCTCCAGGATTTTACCTACTCTAATTAATTTACAATCAATTACAATAAATGGGCTGTCTAGTCTGCTATCCAGAACTAGATCTCAGCCAGATCTACCATAAAGGCCGATCCTAAACANCGCCTGAATAAGCACGGCTTCCTATGGCTCACCAGCCTAAACCATTTTATTACATTCAATACAAATATAAATGAGGTTGCGCCTCCCTTCATCCTTTGAATGCATGCGTGCTGATGTGGCTGACTGGCTGGCATGGAAAGATGCTCCTGCATCAATTACTATGTTCTTCATAATAAGAATCAATATTTAGGCCTATACTATGGACAAGGGAGAAAAATAAGGGCCTTATGCGCAAAACAATGCTTCTTGAGCTTAATGGTCATGAACTACACCTTGAACAACCACATAGAGCATTTCCAAGTAATATTTGGATTGTAAGTGGTATATGCGCACCATTAGGTGTTTTTTCACACCACCTATGGGTGTCGAGGACTATACCATAGTCATGGGAGAAAAATGGAAAAATTAACTTTGGAGGTCAAGGTGGATTGACTGACACTTGAAGTTGAGGTGGACCAACACCAAGTCGAAGGTCGAGGTGAGTCGCCCAGGTAAATTTGAAGTCAAATATCGATATGGTTCGACATTGCAAAGACATCAAAAACAAGTCAAAGAGGTGAACCGAAAAGAGGTCGATAGTTGGACATGTGGAAATCGACTGAAGATTGAATGAAGGAATATTGGTAGTTGATGGGTAATCCGACTTGGTAGTCTGCTATAACATAATCTCGAGAATCATGGGATTTGTAGCCAATGATATACATGGATATGTAACCACTTTTGGGTGCCTTTTATTTAGGTTTTTTCCTACTATAAAGACTAAAACAAATGCATGTTTAATGATGTAAATGATGATGAATGGAGAATCTCCAAGAATCAATAATCGTATAGGTTGTTGTACATGTAGATGTAAGAAGAATTGGTTTCAGTTTTGTTTTTGTGTAATAAAAAGGGTATGATGTCAATTATGTCTTATGTGTGGACCAAGGTTAGACATGTAACATTTTATTCCGAATGAATAAGACAAGGGAGAATAATTCTCAAGGAATGATTGTTTTCCCATTTGGGTTTCCAGGGTAAAATCTATGTCTACGGTGTGTTTGCTTTGTCATTTACTTTCTTGATTATATATTATTTTCTATCTTCTGCTAGGTTTATCATGGAGGTGTCCTCATTTCCTAGCATGTGGTCTCAGAGCTTGCCTTAACAACCTTGGATCTGAGCTAAATCCTAGGTTCAATGTGATTCGTAATTATGAAATCTTTAAAGATTGTGATAAATATTTTGTTAAAGAATGGCGAGCAACTCGAGAATAGAGATAAAAAAAATCAATGGTGAGAATTTTGAGATTTGGAAACTTAAAATTGAAGATCTCATTATAGATTAAGAACAATGGACAAAAAGCATTATAGGTACCATGCCGACACGTATGTCGATGAAATAATGGGAGAAACTCTAGAGAAGAGAAAGGAGTACGAATCAAATTTTTCTTGAAGATTAGCTACTGTTGAACATATAAGTTGAAGACTTGGCCAAGAAATTGTGGGACAAGTTTGGAAGCTTATACTAGTTGAAATATCTTGTAAATAAGTTGTTTCTCAGAAAGAAATTGTGTCTTCTAAGGATGAGTGATTGAAGTTCACTGACAGATCATTTAAATTTGTTTAATACCATTACGAACCAATTCTCTTCGTTGGATACTAAAATCACTGAGGAGGAGAAATATATTATCCTATTATGTTCTTTTCCAGACTCTTGGGATATCTTAGTTGTGGCTATAGGGATTTATACAACCACATTAGTGCTAAAATAGATGGTTGCATCTCTACTGTTAGAATAAATGAGAAGGAATAATATGGAAGGATCGACCAAATATACTTTAGTGGTGAGAGGTCGATCGATTGACAAAGATAAAGGAAACTTATGCAGTAGAAAGTATAAGTCAAAGGGTATATATAAATCCCCTATTTACTTCATGAGAATATGTTGGAAATATATTAAATATAGGCATTACAAAAGGGATTGCAAATCGAAGGAAATGGAAGTTTGTACAAGATCCGACCAGACACAATCAACTGAGAGAAATACAACTCCAGATAAGGGAGGTGATGTGTACTTGGCTTCAACCAGTACACAAATGGATCAATATGTTTGGTTGATTAACTCAGGAGCATCCTATCATATGACACCACATAGAGAATTATTATACAAATATGAAAAATATGAAGGAGGAGAAGTGTTCTTGGGGGATGACTCGAAAACCAAAATTGTCGGATGAGGAAAAGTTTGATTGATACTACAGAATGAAAGTAGAATCTAGGTTTTCTACACATTTTGTGTTTGGAAAGGAACCCAATATATGTCAGCAAGATGAGTGGTGAAGTGGTGCACACTCTATTACAGAAGGACTCATGCAAGATGTTCAAAGGTGCGATGGTATTAATGAAAAGAGTTCAAATTGGAACCCTATACAAGTTACTATGGAGTGTTGACTCGACTAGATGCAACAACATCATTGTTCTTGAAGTTGACTCAAATTCAACTCGGCTCGACTCGGGCTTATTCGATTCAAACTGACTAGAGAGGTCATCATAAAGTCGACCCAACCATGTTATAGCACAAGAGGATGGGACACATTGGAGAAAAATGACTTCGAGATATGCATCACAAAGGTATGGTCTAATACTTTCTTGAATGTAATTTAGAACTCTACTTTCGTGAACATTGTATATATGGAAAACAAAGTTAGGTGAGTTTCCCATCTGGAGCGACAAGGGAAAATGGGATTCTAGAGTTGGTTCATATTGATGTTTATGGCCTTGTTACAATTCCTTCACTTGGTGGATCTGTGTATTATGTCTCCTTCATAGATTATTTTTCAAAGAAGACATGCATATATTTCCCGAGGAATAAATCATAGGTTTTCGAGAAATTCAAAGTGTTTAAATATCTTCTAGAAAACCATATAGATAAGAAGATTAAGGTTCTGAGAACTGACAATGGTGTTGAATTATGTGTAAAATAATTTGATCAATTCTTCAAGAAGTGTGGCATAGCATGCCAAACTACCACACCATATACCCAAAAAAAATGGAGTTTACAAGAGAATGAAAAAAACATTGATGGACAAGGCAAGAAACATGCTTAGTGGTGTTGGGCTCACAAAAGAATTTTGGCCGGAGAATTTTGGCTTGACACAACAAAATTTCTATTGAAAATGCCTCTTTCTCGACGCTAGTCAAAATGTCTACACATGAGGTATGGTCGGGTAACAAGCCTTCAGTTTCACATATCAAAGTATTTGGATATGATACATTTTTGTATGTTCCCAATGAAAAAGGGAGCAAGATGGACAAGAAGGAATTCAATTGTATTTTCATTGGATACAAAGAAGGAATGAAAGGATATAAGGTCTAGGATCATGCATCAATAAATATATTGTATAATCGAGATGTGGTCTTCATAGAAGTCAAAAGTAAGTCTGAGCCTGAATAAATTATTCAGGCCGATAATAATCCAGAGAAGGTGTGGTTTGAACTGAGGAGTGATGAAGATGATCTAAATGAGTCAACTAAATCATAAGAAGAGGTGGAAAAACCAACCTCGATTGTAAGGAGGTCAAAAAGTGTAAGAAAACAAGTTGAAAGGTATATTCTGCCCAAATTTCATTCCACATTCATGTTAACTTCCACTGACAATGAACCCAAGTCAGTCGGGGAGGTAGTCGAATCAATAGAGGAAAAAATATGGAAATACGTCATGGCCGAAGAGATCGAATCCTTGCACAAGAATGAGATATGGGACTTAGTCAAATTACCTAGGGGAAGAAATCTTATCACTAGAAAATGGGTATTCAAGAAGAAAATGAACATAATAGGTCAAGTCAAGAAATTCAAAGCTCAACTCGTAGAGAAAGGATATTCCTAAGTTGAAGGAGTCGACTTCGGTGAGATTTTTTCCCAGTTGAAAAATTAAATTCCATTAGAGTACTAATGACTATGGCTGCAACATTTGATCTGGAAATAGAATAGATGAATGTGAATACAATATTCCTACATGGGGTCCTAGAAGAAGAAACCTACATGAAACATCCTAAAGGATTTGTAGTAAAGGGAAAGAAATATTTGGTGTGAAAATGAAATGGATCCTATTATGGTCTAAAGAAACAACCAAGGAAGTGGTCCAAAAAGTTTGACAAATATATCCTTAGTTTGGGGTTTGTGAGAAGAAAAGTTGATCATTGTATATATTTCAAACAAGAAGGTTGGAATTTCATATATTTAGCATTGTTTGTCGACGACATGTTGTTGATTGGAAACAACATGGACGCAATAAAGGAGGTGAAGAAGCAACTATACTTCAAGTTATACATGAAGGATCTAAGTGAAACAAAACTCATTCTAGGAATGGAGATTAAGAAGATCAAGCAACTATAAATATATTGTTGAACCAAACAAAGTATATTAAAATAATCTTGAAACGTTTCAACATGCAGGATTGCAAACCTGTGAAGGTGCCAATTCCTGTAGGGGTAGGGAAATATAGGACATGGAACATGAATAAATATAGGACATGTCACATGTTCCCTATGAAATTTGTTTTTGGTAGTATAATGTATATGTGATGCTATACAGTCGACCAGAAATTAACCATGTTGTGGGAGTGTTGAGCGGATACATGTCGACACTTGGGAAGGAGAATTGGACAACTATCAAAAGAGTATTTAGGTATTTTTGTGGCACAAAATATTATTCTATATTCTATCAAGGAAAAATTGGAGGTGACAGTGAATTAAATGTACATGGATTTGTCGATGTCGACTAGGATGGAGATCTGGATCGACGGAGGTCGACCAATGGATATGAATTCAAAATGTTTGGTGGAGGAATCATATGGATGAGTAAGTGATAGGTGGTCATATCCCTATCAATAACATAAGTTGAATACATAGAATCCACTCATGGAAGAAAAGAATAAGAATGGATGCAAAGATTGTGTTCATGAATCTGGTTTGAGCAGAGAGTTAAGAAGATAAGTTGCGACAGTGAAAGCATAATATTTTTAGCAAAGAACCCAACTTATTATTCTAAGATAAGCACATTGATGTACAATAACATTTCTTGAGAGACGTGATGGAAATAAATAAGGTGCTACTGGAGAAGGTAGACATGTTGAAAAACATAGCAGACTCTTTTACCAGGTTTGTGAGTGTTTTGAAGTTCTCTTGGTGCAAAGAGTCAATGGGAATTTTTTTCCTAGGTCTTTGAATGAGAGTTCGAGGGTCTCTTGGTTTCAAAAAAGAAGAGATAAAGTGGGAGAATGTTGGGTTCTTATATTCTTTGTAGTGAAAGTAAAGTCGAGGTGGATAGATTGATAGTCGACGTAGACATGGATTGACAACAAGTCGAAGCTCGAGATGATTCGACTGGGTAAAGTCAAACTCAAAGGTTGAGGTGGTTCACCATGGTAAATACATCGAGAACAAGTTGAAGAGGTCAAACGAAAAGAGTTCGACATAAAAGTGAGTGGAAACTGACTGAAGATCGAATGAATGCCAACTGATAGTTGACGGGTAATCCGACTTTGTAGTCGGTTGCAACAAAATCCTGAAATTCACAAGATTTGTAGCCAATGATCTCTGTCTATCTATAGCCATTTTTGGGTTCCTTTCTTTAGGGTTTTTCCTACTGTAAATCCTAAAAAAAGTCAAGTTGTAATGTCATAAATGATGATGAATGGCTAATCACCAAGAATCAATAATCATAGAGGTTGTTGGTCATGTAGATGTAAGTCGAATTGGATAAAGGTTTGTTCTTGTGTAATCAAGAGGGTATTATGTCTATTTTGTCTTAGGTGTGGACCAATGTTAGACATGTAACCTTTTATTCTGAATGAATAAGAAAAAAAGAGAGTAGAACGCTCAAGAAGTGTTGGTTTTCTCGGTTTGGGTTTCTAGGGTAAAATATCTATGTATTGTGTGTTTTCTTTGTCATTTACTTTCTTGATTAAACATTTATTCCTCTCTTAATCTAGGTTTATCATGGAAGTGTCCTCATTTCCTAATAGAGTTATGTCTTGAGGCCTTCATGTTGCACCTTAGTTCCATTAGGAGGTTTTTTTCACCATGTATGGCCCCTAGGGAATGACCATGGTCAAGGAATGAATATAATGGGATTCAACCCTATTTGAATCTTCTATAAATTATGATTTCTAAGTAGTGCTTGAAGAACCACCTTAGAACTTCTAGGGGATATTTGGCCTCTAACTAGGAATTTGGATCTCAAGGCGTACAACATGGTTGAAGGAGGAAAACAAGGGCCGTAGGCCCTAAACAACTATTTTAACCCTCAAAGGCTATGGAAAAATCCTTCAATAACTACACAATTCTCTCTTAAGGATCTCTAGAGATGGGCGCAATATCGATTCCATTCAAAAACCAATATTGTCACTTTACAATGCTTCAATATTGGTAGGCATGAAGTGCAAAGGGGAAGACCATATGTATATACTTACATAGATTATATGGTAGCATGGGCATCTTCTATGATATCATGGGCATTGGGAAAAGGGGAAAGAGTGGCATAAATTTATGATGGTATGAACTTTTTTATCATAATAGAATGTACACGTTTTAGGAACACACACATGCTTAAGAATCTGCATGCACATTCTGAACATTCAAGAATTTCTTCCCAATTAAATGTTTGCTAAATTGGTTTCTTTAGATTTAGGTTTGGCATGGATACCCTAATGTTTTGGGCTACAAAAATAGCAAAACCTTTGTTTTTTCAAATGCCTTCCAATATATCCATTTTGACATTATTTTTAGATAGGCTACACAAATCCATTGTCGATAAAATTGTACACAGATAGATTCGACTATGCAAATTCCAAATATATGTTTTTAAAAACAAATTAATATTGTTTGTTACTTTTTATTTTTATTTTCGTAACATATATCAAATGTTAAAATATAGGAATCTTATATTCTTGCTATAACGTTTTATCCCCTTACCAGTTTTTTAAAATAGCTATACAATTTAAAAAAAATTGTTTGATTATGTTACTACCCTCAAACGTTGAACTTTCTCAATTTAAAACATATATAAAATTAACATACAAATTTGAAAAAAAAAATAGTGCAGAACGAAGCATTTTCTATAATTGTTCAAACTATTCTAAGGTAATTTCATTATTTAGTGTCTCAATAGTCGTAGTAATGTGAACATATGCATTATATTTTGTAGAAAAAGTAGCATACCATTGTTAGAAAAACTGAAATTTTACAGATTCATAAAAACTTTCATTGTTAAATATTTTATATTCTAGGAGCTATATTGATTTCCTACATTTCATCGTTTTACACCATATTAAAAGTGACTTGAATCACCATCACTGACTTGTAGTAACCCCTTTTCTCTAGAAGATTCAGTAGAACGTTGAGGAAAATATTCCAACAATTTTCATCCTATAAGTGTGTCATTAGTAAACAATTGGTGATTGACTTTCACCTCATGTTGGGATCCTTGTAAATAATAATAACAACAATAATAACAAAAAACTAATTTTAAGGTCATGACATATCAAGACACCAAGAGACCTGATCCACACAATGATTTGATTGTTTAAGTTTATAGAGTTGTGCATATCATATTCCCCTCTAGATTCATTAAATTGACATCCATGTTCCTAAAAGTAAACATGGAAAAGAATCTTATGATAATTTGTAGTGGGAATTCCTAGTTCAAAACATCAATGAAATATAGTTTCCATGAAAAGGTATCTAATGGTTAAGATCATGTGTTTCCTCTTAAGTTGTAATATGTTTGAATCTAGAGGGGTGTTAGCCTCTTTGAAATATACAATCATTAAGTCTAAGTATACCACCTTTAATATTGTACATACTAGGATATAGTTGTACATTGAATAAATTGAGCATAAGAATATTAAGACAAGAAGACTGGCGGAAAAGGCCACAAGCCTTAATTCTCATAATTGTATTCATCTTAATGATAAAAATATATAATACAATAATGAAACCACCTCAATTGTTCTCACATCGACACCTCATCAGGAGATAAGGTCAAATGAGGAAATATAGAAATCTAGAAACACAGTTAGGATAACAACTATATCCTAGTATGCACAATATTAAAGGTGGTATACTTAGACTTAATGATTGTATATTTCAAAGAGGATAACAGTCCCCCCCTCAATCATAAGTCTGAGCAATATAATACCAGCAAAGAAGGTGCGTAAACTGGTATATCTCCATGTCTTCATGCTGAAACTCCTGAGTTGAGTCGCAATGAAGAACTGCCTAAAAAACCGCCAAATATGGATGCTAAGAAATCTGGAAAACCTCACTGTGTAATCATGTGAGACAGAATGCCAACAAATTTGTTTACTGATGTGAACTCCAATATGATGAGAGAGAACAAAGAGAAGTGAATCAGCTGCAAGTCTGCCACATCCCTGAAAATGCCTAACAACTCAATCAATCCCAAGCTGCAATACAGAAGAATCCATATTTCCTCTGCTAGGTCCAATGACCATCTAGGTGAACCAAATGTTCACATCATTTCTCTCAAAAAAACAACATCCCTATGTATGATTCAATAGAGAACCATCATTCTGCCAAAGTCTGCCATATACAGACTGCAGTTGCCCATCTGACAAATTCGATACCCATCTGGCATATTTGTTGTCAAAACTTTCAGTATGACAACCATCTGTAATTCCATCATAAATTCTATCATTAATTTCCCCCCTTTTTCAACTGAAAGGAGCGACCACAAGTGGTTTCACTAACCATCTTCCCTGCATTTTTGAACTCCCCCCCCTTAAGGTGCATGAGGGTTTCACTTTTACTCCATTTTTATTTTTATTTTTATTTTGTGTACAACTCAAAGTGGGCATATGGAATTAACCACATGTTATCTCATCCCGTGAGGGCCATTCTCAAAAGCTATGCCATAAGGGGACCACTTTGTAGTTATATACATATTTCACTATTTTCTTCAAAAGATGTCTTGACTCGAGATTGTATTCTTCGGTAAGACTTATATAATTGCTTCGCAGTTAATGACCATTGCCAAGGATCAATCCACTCATAGTGAATCTTCAACCTTGCAGGTTTGTTCCTCTTGGAACATTTATCTGATGCATGATTTGACTTGCCACAATTCTGACAAGGATGGAGATCAAAACATTGATTCTCCATGTGACCAACTCGATTACAATGTTGGCACTTATCATTCTGATTTGTGACATTTAATATTGATTTTTCTTGAAGAAATCCAACACTCACAAACAAAATTGGTTTGGAGTAATTTGGAATATGAAAACTGTTGTGATTTTCATATCCTAAGCCATGATGATTCCGATTGAAGTGTAATTCTTCCCAAGGTCTAACAAATTTCTTGGAAAGATGATTTTGACTGTATTATTTTATTTCTTCACATTTCTTGTTGTCGTTGCTATTATTCTGTGCTTCTTTTTGGATTTCATCTTTGAAAGATTCCATATCTTCTGTTTCTTTTATATCATCTAATTGGATAAGGTCTTGTGTGTCACAAAATGCATCAACCTGTTGTATAAACTCGTTTGTATCACATTTTGCATCAACCATTTGGATAAGCTCCTCTTTAGCACATGTTGCATCAATCTTCTCTATTAGATCCTCTGTGTCACAACTTGCATCAAACTTCTCTATGATATCCTCTGTGTCACAACTTGCATCAACTTTTTGAGTTTCTACAGATGTTGCATCAATTATGTCATCAATTTGATTCTGCTTTTCACTTAACTTTATCTGAAGTTCATCAATCAATTGATTCTTCATTTCAATTTCATCTCAAAGATCAGTTATTGACTGCATTGTATCAACCATGTGATCAATTATGTTTTGGTTGTGAATTAACTTCATCTCAAGTGTTTTAATCAATTTATCTTTCATATCAATTTGATCTTGTAATTCATGGTTGTACTCTTGCAACTCTTTGATTTCTTGAGAGGCGTTTTGTAAACGCTTTCCTCATTTACCCATTATTCTTTCACTCGTGCTTGCTTGAACTCGCTCGCTTGAACTCTTCTTTAAACTTTCATGCTCGCTTGAAATTTCTTCAGTCGAACTGGCTCGCTTGAAATTTTCAACAAGTTGAGGATGTCGGTTACCACTAAAAATGCATCCAAATGTGTGATGTTTACAATGATTTGAGTTAAACTACTCAACCTTGTTAATTGCGACTCAAAATGATAATGAATCTTTGGTGTCGGCCTCAGCCGAGAATGCACCTGAAAATTACACTGCAATTCAACTTGATTTTGATTTCACACTTACAAAGAAAACTATTGCAAGTTTACAATGAATGCGGATTTAATTGATCTTCAAATTGATGATTCTTTGAGTCCTTGATTATGAACTTGATGTGTCCAATGTTGATGTGATTGCCAATTTGATATCTTCGTTGCTTCTTAATTGAGAGCTTTGATTGTTCTTGAATGTATGTGCTTCACTCGCAATGCTCGCATGTGCTCGAATTGCATTAAATTGCCTTGTACTTTAGTGTGTGTATGATTTCTTTATACAATTATGTTTTAACTGCCAAAACTAGACACAAAAGAGCAACATTAAGAATAATCCATCTCACACAACACAAAGTGTATCTAAGATCCCCTTATTCAATTTCAGGCGGATCTAGGACACTTCAACACCACAAAAATAGAACTTTTATTATTCCCAAATCCTTAATACAAAACACATCCCTTTGAAAATACCTCCCTTTGAAGTGAAAAAACTTCACTTTAATCTCTTATAACTCACTTGTCAATCAATCCAAAACAAAAGAATTAAATTACCTTGTTTTTTTTTTATTTTGCAGCTCACATGTGCACTTTTCACAAGTGTGTGCCATGAGTAGAAATACTCTCTTTCAAAAAACATGTGTTGGTTGCACATGCATATACAAAGACCAGAACATGCTGGTAACTGGTAGGAGCATTGCAGAACTGTAAAACTTAAGGTTTATTTCAAGAGAACCTGGAGCTTATAATCAGATCATTGTGCATCATTTGGATGTCGATTCTACGTTCCAGTCAGACGTGGCCTCTACCAGATCGCGCTTCATTTAAGATTGTTATTTCTCAATGAGGCTACAAAGGCGATTTGCACCATACCATATCAATTTATTTGAGCGGGATTTACACTGTCTCTTGAATTCACTGACAACACAATTCTATGCAAAAAATTGGACTGATAATTGCCAGATTTATACATAGATATGTAGCAATTTTACCAAAAAGAGAGCTCTTTTAAAAATAAAACGATCGAACTATGAGATCTCAGCCGCTTCCTCTCCCATTGTGTGCATGCCGCCAACTTCGATATTAGGTCGAACTGAATCTGGAATCAGTTTGAATAGATCTGGGTGCTTCTTGCCACTTCCTTCGTTTGAAGAGGTGTTGAATAGGTCGGAGAATGCTGCAGATGGCTCAGCTTTGTCGGGGTCGAATTCTGGTACGTGTTCGTTGGTGGGCAACGATTGATATCCATCTGCGACTAATGGTTCCTGCATAACACTTATAGGTTCAATTCCCAAGCACAACAAGAAAAGTACAAAGCTTATTCCACTAGAGCGCGTTTGTTTTAGGCAGGATTGATCCCATCCGTTGTCTGTCCAAATAGTAGAAGAATTATGGCAAGCTCTCTTGTGGAGAGGGCCACGAGTGATATGTTGATTGGCTTGGTCTGGGTGATGAACATTGAGATCTAAAATATATCTATCAATTTGGTATATATCCACAGATTTCGCCCATAGCTATCGCGCCAGATCGTCCGTCCAAAAGCGCTCAAGTAAGAATCGATTTTTTACAGTCAATATGCATGAAGAATTCTTGACAGCTTTCAAAATATAAAAATAAACGGACAAAATCAAAATATGACAATTTAGTATTGCAGATCTAACAAGCAAGCACCGTTAGCATCGTCCAAGGACTCAAGACAGGGTTTATAAAATGTTTATAAAACCAAAATTTCGCCTTCCCTTCTTCCGTGGATGTTGTTGGACGGATTGTTGGAGGAATAATTGGATCGCTATTCTGGTGGATATCGGATCTGACGATCGGATCTAACATATAGTTATAATACTGAACTTTCTTTACCAATGCCTCCTTCAAATCAATCCAGATATGCAATCAAATGTTCTACAGCATAGATACCTCTTTTGTAGCCATGGAGGCTTCATGAAAAAATAGTTTGCAGTGTGCACAGCTCCACAGTGGTGACTGCGGCTCCTCCACGCAGGCTAGAACACTGATTTCATTTCCAATTTGTTGCTTTGCGCTGGTTTGGATTCTCTCTCATCTCCCTGGCCATCTCGTGAGGGATTTAAGCCACACCTGAAGAAATTGAGCATAAGAATATTAAGACAAGAAGATTGGCGGAAAAGGCCACAAGCCTTAATTCTCAACATTGTATTCATCTTAATGATAAAAATATATAATACAATAATGAAACCACCTCAATTGTTTTCACATCGACACCTCATCAGGAGATAAGTTCAAATGAGGAAATATAGAAATCTAGAAACACACTTAGGATAACAACTATATCCTAGTATGTACAATATTAAAGGTGGTATACTTAGACTTAATGATTGTATATTTCAAAGAGGCTAACACCCCTCTATATTCAATCATATTACAACTTAAGAGGAAACACGTGCTCTTAACCATTAGATACCTTTTCATGGAAACTGTATTTCATTGATGTATTGAACTAGGAATTCCCACTACAAATTATCATAAGCTTCTTTTCCATGTTTACTTTTAGGAACATGGATGTCAATTTAATGGTATGATGAGCCTCTCCAATGATTGTGATGTTAAATGGTTATCTTCCTTATGAGGGAAAAAATAGTTTGATGAGAAAGACATTAAAGGAGAGATATTGAAATATATGTACTTTGGAACTAACTTATAGCTAACATTGTAATGTCAAATTTGGTGCTAATTTTAATTTTCATATTCCCAACCCTTTCTTGAGTTACTAGAAGAACGAAATGGATATTTACTAAAGGTTGTATTTTTCATGTGTTTTTAATATTATATGTGATGTCATAGAAAATAAGTAACTCTACCAACATATTAAAGAACTACTCTACCATGACATGATAACTTTTTTGACTTCTTATATTAATGGAAATTCTTGAAAGATAGATCATCTAGCTTGTAGTTGTGTGCACAATAAGTGAAGTAATATTTGACCTATCAGTTCCCTTTTCACATTATATAGTTAAACCCTTCAAAATTCTTCATAATAAATAGGTATTTATCTTCTAATTAAATTTTGATTTAGACTATGACATCTCTTAAAGATATTTCTAAATTAGCTATGTAGAACATCTAATAATTTCATCAATAAATTGATTTAAGAAATTGAAACCTTTGTATTTCAATATAAACAATACAATATATCAGTTCCCTTTTCACATTATATAGTTAAACCCTTCAAAATTCTTCATAATAAATAGATATTTATCTTCTAATTAAATTTTGATTTAGACTATGACATCTCTTAAAGATATTTCTAAATTAGCTATGTAGAACATCTAATAATTTCATCAATAAATTGATTTAAGAAATTGAAACCTTTGTATTTCAATATAAACAATACAATATATCAGTTCCCTTTTCACATTATATAGTTAAACCCTTCAAAATTCTTCATAATAAATAGATATTTATCTTCTAATTAAATTTTGATTTAGACTATGACATCTCTTAAAGATATTTCTAAATTAGCTATGTAGAACATCTAATAATTTCATCAATAAATTGATTTAAGAAATTGAAACCTTTGTATTTCAATATAAACAATACAATATAAACATTGACCATTTTCTATATTTTTCTTTCTTCCCCATCCATATATGTTTAAGGAATCAAGCTTAAGATTTATAATCTTTGCTGGTCATTGACACCCCCTTTGTTAAGTATTCATTCACTTTTATCTAAAATTTGTTAAGTATTCATTCACTTTTCTCTAAAATATGACTTATAGGTATGTGTTTCTCTTTGTGAGTTTGGATTAAACTCTTATTAAGATTATTGGAGGCAAATACTTGTATACATAATATTTGTATGAACAAAGATAGCTATTAAATATAAAAAGTTTATGAAATACTATCGTTCGTGGAGGGAGAAAACCACATTGGATATTAATAATAGTAGGAAAGTGCATTCGCTCCAAATGCATTCTACATATTGGTCCCTTGGAATAATCCTTAAAGTCATGCCATCCAAAAGGCGAACCTGCTCCTAGGCTGAATTAACTTTGTATTACTTAGACGATTAGTACACGTCATTATCTTACACACCATTTGTCTTTGTTATGCACATGACTATTTCAGCTCACACGGCTACTTATAATGGTATAAATAGAAGAGTGTGTAGGAAGCCATCCATGAAAGACAAACTAGCTTGCTATATTTCATACTTAGACCTTTATGTTGTCGAATTAAAATTTGGAACTCGAAGCACCCGATTGGTTTGGAGACTAGCACAAACTATGAAAGTTTGGTATATTTTATTTCAGTGCGTTCTTATCTCTTTGGATATAATATATAAGTCTTTTATATAACTGATATGATTTAGAAAAGGAACCCCCAAGTATGACCTGCATTATCAGATGCAATGCACTTGGACGTTCTATATGCAACTCAACTATAGAGTGTCATAAAACTTTGCAAAGAATAAATCTTGTCCACTACCTATGGCTGGCCTTGTTACAACGATGTCTTATCTCAAGATAGAGGACTAACCAGTCAGATGCCATAAGATTACAAATCCGTTAAAAACCCACCAAAAATGGTACACTGATAGCCTATTCCGTATGGTACCTAAGACACTGTATTAAACGGAGTGTGCTAATTCGGAGCAATAATTATTCTATCTAGAGTTACTTTTCTCGCAGGTTTTTTAGGTTTTCTGATTAGGTTTTTTGAACATTTGAGTTGATTTAAAATAGTGCCAAAAACTAGAATAAAATTCTAAAATGTATAAAACTTTGATCCATTCTAAAATACCCATAAAAATTGAACATGATTCCATTTAAAAAAAAAAAAAAACTCACAGGGAAGATTGCTCCGAATTAACCTACTCCGTATTAAACAACTTTGCTGACGTCAACAAAATATGGAATGCATTCAGCCGTTTAAGTGGATAAAAGCTGTTTTCTTCTATGGATTTATCCACAATGACATAAAAAGAGATCAAATGGCTCTCATGATGTCAACATAATAGTTTACATTCATGTGCCTTCACAACAAGGATAGATAGCGTCTCCGAAGAATATTATTTTTAGATTAGCGCAGGCTTTGTTACAGAATCTCTCTCCCTATATCTCAGTCCGTCATACCGAAACTAAAATCCAATTGAAGGATTAACGAGCTGGTGTCCGGAACTATGGGAAATTTTACTGCGCCTTTTGATGCAAGTAACTCTTCACTATGGAAGACGCCACTTCCATACTTGTTGGGTGGAGCGAGTATCATTATGGCTTTGATAGCCTTTGCCTTAAGCGATCTCCTTTGCCCCCACCGGGAGGACTCTGATAATAATGATCGCTATTCGGAACAAGTAAGTACGATCAGATCAGTGCATGGTAGCGAATCAACTGTCGATTATGGCAGAATGAACGAGATGAGGGAGATTTATACGTCAAATTATTCAGATGATAAGGAGAAAAAATTAATTGTGATTATGGCCGGTGATGAGCTGCCGAGCTTTATCGCGATGCCCACATCTGTGTCTGCGAAATGAAAGCGCGAGCACGTTCTGTGTTGAGATCTCTTTCAACCTGTAATACAATGAAATAAAAGTTTCGGCTATGTATATACAAGTTTGTAATCATATAGTGATGTTATCTGTAATACTATGAAATAAAAGTTTTGGCAATGTATATAAAAGTTTGTAATCATGTATTTGTTGAGACTTTTAGGTTTTTAAAATATGGATCGAAGAGGATTGTAAAATACAAATGGTATTTGGATTAACTATTCTCGATTTTATTTTACTTTTATGTCGGCGTTTATTGAAACAAATTGTCACCTCCGTTTTCTTAATGGCAGGGCCAATGAAACCTCTCTCGGAGGTCACATTAGGGCTAATGGTGTCCTTTACTAGAATGGCAGGTGGGACCTCTTTACCTACTTCACGTGGTGTACGTTGCCAAGAAGGGTGACGAAAGAGTTTGCGTCTTTGGAGGAGCGATGGCCAGTGAGCTCCAACCTGATGATGAGAGGTAGGGAGCGGCTCCTTGCAGGTGGAGAGGAACTTGATTGAGAACTTCATTTTCAAAATAACACGATCATGCTTTGGGATTTTACTTCGGAGCCCAATTTATTTTATTTGGTATTAGGAAGGGAATTGGATTACAAAATTAGGTTCAATCTATTTATAATTAATTATTAAAATTTATATGTGAATTTGATAAAAATATAGTGTATGGTGTATTGATTTTAAATCATTTACAATAAGTGTAAGTGTACCTGTATTATTACAGGTAAAAATCTTACATGGATTATTCAAAATAAATTGGTTAGTTGTGCTTATAATTATTATATAAGTAATAAATTAATAATTTATTTTGAAATATAATTAAAAAATAATATTTTATAATTTATGTAAATATAAAATTCAATAAAAAAAAAAGTAACGAAACTAACCCTTCGAACACTTGCAATTCTTTCTACAACAAAAGATGAATATATGTTTTAATGAAGATGAATATATGTTTTAATGAAGCACCTTTCACTAACACATTGATATCTCACATCTTATGCCAATTATTTATATCGTTATATATGTATAATTCATACGATTATGGCTTGGTTGCATCCCATAAGTGACTCCTACACTGAAAGATAGGGTTTATTATGATAATGTGCATTGTATAAGTTATTTATCATGATAATGTGCGTTGTATAAATTATTAAATTGTTGGTTATACAGGTGGATCATTAGACATTAAAAGATAGGGTTTATTATGATAATGTGCATTGTATAAGTTATTTATCATGATAATGTGTGTTGTATAAATTATTAAATTGTTGGTTATATAGGTGGATAATTAGAAATTGTTAAAATTATTAACTTTTAAAGATTATTTGGCCAACTTTATTTGTGGAACTGTTATACAAGTAATCATCATTATGAGATGTTTTTATATATTTAAGTGTCGAGTTTCACAATTATGATCATTGTGTTAATGGGAAAAGGGAGTGACAGCTTATGTGTGCCTCCTAGCATAATGGTTGATTGGTTGTAATGAAAATATGCTTGTTGCTTCACCTTCCCTTTCCCTCCGTGCAAAATAATTCAAAAAATATATCGTTCACGGTACTCCATAGTAACCCCTTCACATGTCTTCCCAAAATACCCATTAATAACTCAAATATGTTAACATATTTGCATTTTGGAATGTGTTTGGAATTGTTTTTATAACATAAATATCTCTCCATGACAAAGTTAATATTCAATGTTGGTTGGCACAAGTGGTTTATGAGAACATGTAAGTTCCAACATACAATGATCATTTGTCCAATGAGTGCAGACACAAGGATGTGGGTATGCTTGCTTCCTAGCCTCTCCCTCTCCCCTCATGACAACATCCTCCATAGTAACCATTTCACATGCCTTCCTAAAAACTCTCATTACAAAGTCAAATATCCTTAACATCTATGAATCTTGGAATTGTTTCTATGACATAAATATATCTCTATATAAAAAATATTATCCCACATTATTTTAGAGAAGTTGTCAATGACAACATATAGCTCAAATATATCATAATCCTTATGAAAATGTGGGAAACCACATGAGAGTGGTGCCTCCTTCTAACATAATGGTGGATTAGTTATAGTGTGAGTACTCTTGTTTCTGAAACTACTCCCCTCCCTAAATTTGATCCAATAACATACATGTGTCTTTCAATTGTTTCTATGAGATAAATACTTATCTATACAAAAAATAATATCTCATATTGATTGATAGAAGTGGTCTAATAAAAAATGTAACCTTGAACCACATTGATTGAGAGAAGTAATTAATAACAACATATAAACTCCATTATACCATGATCTTTAAGCCAATTTAGATAAGCACAAGAAAATAACACCACTTATCAACATAATTATTATTTTGTTGTAATGTAATTATGCTTAATGTTCCATCATTCCCTTCTCCTATGTGCAAAATAATTTTCTTCAAATATGTGTATGAATACAAAGGAATTAAAAAATCATATATTATAATAAAATCATCGAGGAGGTCATGGACATGAAAAGTACCGGAAAGGTTTATCTACATAACATTGATTAAATACTTGACAATCAAGTGGTTTTTCTTTTTCTATAATTTAAAGCATATGATTTTTATATGGATTGTGTAGGGATTACAAAAGAATAAAAATGAGGAAGTTTATAAAAATGAAAAAGGACATATATGGTTTTGGAAGATGGCTACAAAATGGAGGAACTAGGGGAGGGAATTACTTATAAATGCACAAGATGTTTTTCGAATATGGCTACGAATGGAGGAACTTATAAGACTCCTTCAACCTTGGTATGGTTAATGTCATCATGGATGATTTTATTTTACTACATAGACAATATAAAATAAGTTATACAAAAGATGACTCAATGGGGAGTGCATATTTTTGTTTTGTTATTTTGTTATTGATGTAAAATAAGAAACAATTTTATACTATTTCTTGAATATAATATTTATGGTAGTTAATTAATTAATGAATGAAATGTTGTATATTTTTTTTAACTTAATAATAATGAATTTTTCGAAATGTTTTTTATTTATTTATGAAATATTATAGATAGATAAGTTTTAATTACATCAATTTTTATAACTTGCTACATTTTGTTTATTAGGATAGGTATTATAGTAATCAATTAGGATTTCTTTTTGTTATGATTTTACAATTTTTTTAATTAATTTTTTGAATTTGAATATTTTTCAAATTTAAAAAAAAAATTAAGCTATTTTTAATTATTTTTGTGATTGGAAATTGAAACTTTGGATGAGATTTATATCTCTAGTGAGTTTCAATTATTTTTCCTATTTTTCAGTATTTTAAAATGAATTAAAAAATAGAAAATTATAATTGGTAAATTTCTAACCCTTTCGGACATTAGTGATAGGATTTGCTACATTCTAATCCTATCTCACTGTAGTAGAATGAATCTCTATGCATGTAGGAACCAACACTCCACTTGGATGATGCTCCATATATATGCATGTGCATGCAGTGTTCCACTTTTGATTCTTTATCTCACACCCATAGCACCCTCTACCTATTAGGGGAAACCTCCCTCGCTTTCATAGGGGAAACCTCCCTCGCTTTCTTATCTACAAGGTTCATTCTGTTGAAAACATGATGGGTGAGGGAACTGGGCATTAGCATAATAAGATATTATTGATGGTCGATGGTGTTGTTTCTTTGTCTTCCACTCCTATTCCATCTTCCAAATCTTCCTCATTCCATCTTCCACATATTCCTCATCCATGAAGTATTGTTTCTCGCCTACATATTCCTCATCCATGAAGTAGTGTTTCTCTCCTACATATTCCTCATCCCTGAAGTATTTTTTATCCTCATTCTTCTCCTCCACCACTATCGCATTACAACCACACAATTTTCTCTTCTTTGGCAGGGCCCATGCTTACTGGCTCCATGCATAAAAAATTCATGAGTGGACTTATGAGAAAAGAAAGACCTACTTCGCCGATCATAGTTAACTTATTTCTCCTTCATATCCATTGCAATATACTCTACCCCTGTAATAAATTGGCAACCCATCTCTTATCAGCATTCAAAATCTAGTTAATGGTAAGAGAAAAAAATTGGTGATAGCTTTACTGAATCAATTTTACCTTCAACTCCTACAATTGTACAAAGATCCCTTCTCTTGCTTTTGTGATTCAAAGTTCTATGATTCACGTTGATTCGATGGTGCATGCAGTCTAGTCTGCGCAATGTAGTTTCAAATATTGTGCACCAAACAGGCTATGCGATAGAGTTTTGAAGACCACTGCGAAGTGCACAGACTGCTCAGTTTGTTGTGCGCTATTAATACACACACTTAATGAAATGATTTATGAATGCAAAATAACATAGTGTTTTTCTTAGCACATAAACTAAGAAATAAAACAAAAACTTGTCAATACACAAAATGCTTTATATTAATGAAGTTCGGCACAGTGCACAAATTCAAAATACAATGATAGAGATGAGTTTCAGCTCCAATGACTTCTTCTAGTGACTTTAGAGACACAGACCATGTTCTCATACTTATTCAACTCCTCAGATGTTGTCGGTTCTCGATTGTTCTCTCTACTTCTCTTTTTCTCTACATATTACATAATCCAACTAACTAAAACGAATCAAACCTATATAGACTCCGACTGAGACTTCCAACAAAAACTAGGACCGACTCAACATTAAACAATGTCATTAATTCAACTGACTCTCAAACCACTTAATTTAACTCGAGAAGATAGAAATCAATTCCATTTATAGCTCTCCTACTTTCCGACTAACTTTTGAGTAAATGTGTGACTTTTGTACTTGGAGACAGTCAGACTAACAATTCGAATACAGACAGAATGATTGACAGACAAATCAACGAATACGTGAAGATCTCACCAACTTGTAATTACTATTTCCAACACTCCCCCTTAATTATAAGTAGGTGGGATTACATAAGAAAATACATCAAAAATTTAATTTACAATTTTACTGTCACTCATGTATTACTGCGTGGACTCCCAGACTACTATGCAGATGCTAAAATCCATCTCTTGCTAAAGCCTTTGTGAAAATTTCCGTGACTTGATATTTTGACTTACAAAACTCCAAAAAGATCTTTTTATTATTCACCAAATCTCTTATAAAGTGATATCTTCTATCTATATGCTTGGTTTTCTTGTGAAACACATGATTTTTTGATAACATGATGGCTGAATTGTTGTCACAAAAAACTATCATTGGTTCATTTTGTTCTCGCAACAAATCTTTTAATATTCTTCTCATCCATACTTCTTGACAAGTTGCGCTTGTAGCTGGAATGTACTATGCCTCTATTGAATAAAGAGTAAATATGATTTTCTTCCTTGATTCCCATGATACCATACATGTTCCAAAATGAAATGTGTACCCATAGGTACTTTTCCTGTCATCTATATTAACTCCCCAATCACTGTCAGTGTATCCAATGAGTCTGAAATCTTATGAAGTTGAGTACTTAATGCCAAAATATTTTGTTCCATTCACATATCTCAGGATTCTCTTTCCTTCCTTCCAATGTGATTCTTTTGGAGTTTCCATGAACCTTCAAATTAGGCTCACTCCATACATGATATCGGGTCTTTTCGCTGTGAGATACTTAAGACTTCCTACGAGTCTTTTAAATAGTGTGGGATCGACCTTAGACCCTTTATCTTCCATGCTTAACTTAAATCATGTTATGACATGTGTCAGGGATGATTTTGAATTCATCATATTGAATCTTTTAAATATTTCATGTGCATACTTGGACTATGAGATAAATATACCAGTTTTGGACTGGTGCACTTCTATTCCCAAAAAATATTTCATAAGCCCCAAATCAGTCATTTCAAATTAATTATTCTATGCCAAAGTTACATGTAACGATCAAATCATCCACATATAGACAAAAAAGTAAACTGTTACCTTGTTGATTTGATCTGATGTACAATGTTGGCTCATTTTCACTTCTTCGAAATCCATTCTATGTGAGATAGGAATCTATGCAACTGTACCATGTTCTCAGAGCTTACTTTAAATATTCAGTTCCTTATTTAATATGTATACTTTGTATTCTTGTCCTAGAAGCTCATGACATTGTGGTTGTTCAACGTATACTTATTCTTCAAAGTTTCCATTCAAAAATGATAACTTTACATCCATCTGATAAACTGGCCATTTGTACTAGGCGGTAATTGCTAACGCAGTTATGACTGTGTCCATGCGTGAAACTAGTGCAAATGTTTCATTGAAATAAATTCTAGGTTGTTGTGTAAAGTCTCTTCCAACTAACATTTCCTCTTACTTCTGTACATTTCCTTCTGCATCTTGTTTGGTTTTATAAATCCATTTGACACTTATCACATCCTTATCTTCAGGTACATCGACCAATTTCCATGTTTGATTTTTCTCTATGCATCTAATTTCTTTATCCATGGCTTGTGCCCATACATCATCTTCAACATATTCTTCAAAAGTTATTGGATCATCTATTTGTGAAAACAAAGCAAAAACTAAAAAGGAATTTGTTGTGTCTTCATTATAGATGTTGCCCAGAATTATTTTCTTTCTTGGTAACAAACCCACTAATGCTGGATATGGGGATGTAGAAATACTTCGACTACTTGTTGATGTTTTTTGCGCTCTAGTTGTAGATTGTGCACCTGTTGTTCTTACTAGAGTACTATGCGCAGTGATTTGTGTCGCAATACCAAGTGTAGATGGGACTGTGCACTCACATATGCATGGTCTTTGAACCACTTCATCTTCTATGTCATCATGCTCTATTGCATTAATAATTTTGACTGTCTTTGCTATGCTTCCATCCCATGCTTCATTCTCCATGAACTGAATATCATGGCTGATTATGACTTTTCTTGCGACCGGGGCATACAACTTGTATCCTTTTGTTTCTTCAGAATACCCAACAAATATACATTTTTTTCCTTTGCTGTCCAGCTTCCTTCTCAGCCCATCTAGAACATGTGCATATGTGACACAACCAAAAACTTTTAAATGTGCCACATTGTGCTTTGAACCTATCCAGGCTTCTTGAGGAACTTTATTCTTTACACTCTTCATCTGAAATATGTTCAATATATATAATGCAATTTTCACTTCCTCATCCCAATACTCATTTGACAAATGTTTGGCTATCAACATATTGCACACCATTTCCATGATGATTATGTTCTTTCTTTTTGCAACACCATTTTTCTATGGTGTATATCACGCAGTAAATTTCTTGTAGATCCCATGAACTTTACAAATGTTATGAAATTCTCTTGAAATGTATTCTCCTCCTCTCTCCATTCTTAGACACTTGATGTAATAACCACTTTCCTTCTCCACAAGTGATTTAAACTATTGAAAACAACCCAATACGTCAGATTTATGCTTTATGAAATAAATCCATGTCCTTCTTGAGAAATCATCAATGAATGTTAGAAAATAAGTACTGCCTCCTATAGACAGAATTTTCATTGGTCCATAAATGTTTGAATGCACAATTTCTAGTGGAGCTTTTGCTCTGTAAAACTTTCCAATTGGAAATGATTCTCTATGTTGCTTGCCAAATATGCAGCCTTCACATATCCTTTCTAGTTTTTGAATCAATGGAAAACCTTTTACCATATCCTTTGTATGTAGTAGCTTTATACCTCCAAAGTTAAAATGTCCAAATCTGAAATGCCATAACGAGGAATCATCATGTATTTCAAATTGGAATGATGCCTTCATGTCTATGCCATTTTCTCCTTTCTTGATACTGCACACACTATTTTCCTCATCAGAACTTCACACACTTTTTGTTGTAAATGCAGTGTCTCACTGCACACGTTTTCCTTTATCAAAAGCTAGTGTTGTATTCTTTTTCTTAGTTGGTTTCAATGTCAATGGGAACATTTTGTTTCCTGTCATATGTATTTTTGCAATAAGTAGATTGCTTGGGCATTTATCGATAATAACACACTGATTATCTTCCATGTAGATTATGTATCCTTTCTGTAACAATTTTCCTGTGCTCATCAGATTACGCTTCAGACAAGAAACATAATATACATCAGACATAACTATATGTTCCCCTTCCTTAGTTAAGATGTTTATACTTCCTTTTCCTAAGAGAGAGACTTGGATATATGTTCCAAGTGTAACCTTGGTTTGGAATGACTCATCCAAACTAGAAAACAATTCTATGTTTCCTGTCATGTGGTTACTGGAACCTGAATCTAAATACCATATGTCACAAGGAATTGCTTGAGAAACATTAAATTCAACTCATGAGACTATAGGTGTTTCTTCAGTGCTAGGTATTGCTATAGCACACACAACAAACAAAGGGCACCTTTGGTTATTTGTGCTCTCTAACTAATCTTGAATTTTCTTGTTATGATTATATTGTCTCTTTCTTCACTCATATGCATAATGCCCATACTTTTTACCGTAATGGCATTGAATCTTTGATTTGTCAGTTTTCTAACAACTTAACTGAATGGTACATGGGTTTGGACCTCTTCCACCAATATTTCTAGGATTGCTACTGCATCCACTTCTGTCTGAACTTCTTCCTCTAACTCTAGAGTTATCTGTCCCCCTTCCTCTTCCACGACTTATAGATGACTGCAGTGAGAAAGAATTCTCTAATGACATATTTGACCTATTCAATCTATGTTCATGATTGATGAGGGAAGCTTGCAGTTCATATAGGTTGAATTGACTTAAGTCTTTTCTCTCTTCTAGAGTGACAACAAGGGTATCAAACTTAGGAGGAAGACTCCTAAGTACATTCTCAACAAATTTTTGTCTTCTATGGTTTCACCATGAGACTTAATCTAATTTATTAGGTTAATGACATGGGTATAAAAGGAATCTTCTGAATCAGTATCTTTCATTGCGAGAGTTTCAAAATATCTTCTAAGAATTTGTAGTCCTGAAGTCTTTACTTTGTCCATACCTTGATAAGAGGTTTGTGATATGCCCCATGCTTCCTTGGCTTCATTTACTGATGAAACTCTTGGAAGTTTTCTCTCATGCATGGCTTGATGTATATAAAACAATGCCTTTCCATCCTTCTTTCTTTGATATTTCAAGACATATTTCTCAGTTTGTGTGAGGGAATTGTATGCTCCCTGATCTACTGGTTCCACATAGCTATTCTCGACTATCTCCCATACTTCTTGACCTCATAACAATGCCTTCATCGTCAACAACCACATCTCGTAATTTTTCCTATAAAAGTGGGAGGCTACAAATTTGAGGTAGAAGCCATATATCACTTTTCAACAAAGGTTCCACTATTGAACTTGTTCTGATAGAACCTACGATGATACCAAATCTAGGATTCACGTCGGGTTGACAGTGCATGCCATCTACTCTGGGAAACACAGTTTCAAATACTGTGCACCAAACAAGTTACGTGACAAAGTTCTCAAGTCTACTGCATAGTGCACATAATGATCAATTTTCTACACGTTGTGAATACATACACTTAATGAAATTGTTTATGAATGCAGAATAAAACAGTGTTGTGCTTAGCACATAAAATTATAAATAAGACAGAAACTTGTGAATACACAAAATGCTTGATATTAATGAACTTCTACACAGTGCACAAATACAAAATACAATGACTTATATGAGCTTCAACTCCAATGACTTATTCTATTGACTTCATAGACACAGAGCCTATTCTCTATCTTCTTCATCTCCTCAGTTGTTGTTTCTTCTCGACTGTTCTCTCTACCTCTCTTTTCCTCTGCATACTACATCACCCGACTAACTAAAATGACTCAGACTTATATAGACTCTAACCAAGACTTCCTACAGAAAATAAGACTAACTCGACATTAAAAAATTTCATTAATTCGACTAACTCTTCAATCACTTAATTTAACTAGAGAAGATAGAAATCGGCTCCATTTATAGCTCTCCTTCTTGCCGACTCACTTTTGAGTAAATGTGAGACTTTTTCACTTGCATACTATCAGAATGACTAACTGACAATTCAGCTACTGATAAAATGACTGACTGACAAATCATCGAATACGTGAAGATCTCACCAACTTGTAAGTATTATTTCCAACAACAGTCACCAACAATTTCAACACTATTTTATGCAAATGGGTCACTTTCATTAGTGATCGAGTTTTATAATTGCAATATAGATAAATTAAGTGATTTTACACTACCACACACGATCTAATAGATTATTTTAATGTGGAAGCATGCACAAATTCAATGTGAATTTATGAACATTGAATATGGTATTAGGATTATTGACACACCACCAAAGAAGGATCAGCATTACTCTAAAGAGTAACATGCCACTTCTCATCTTCATGGATTCTATCTTTGCAAATAATTTTGGCTTTGCATGGGGTTTGTCTTTAAACTAGTGATAGATGCCATGAAACCCTGCATAATAGTAGATATGAGGCTAATTCTTCACATGAATAGATGAACAAGTTGCAAATAAAATATTTTATCCTTAATCAACCAGTCACAAAGAGTTATAAAAAAATGGCAATTGCATTAAACATTTGCTTGAGGTGGAATTTAGAAATATTTTTTTATGTTAGAAAATAATTACTCAGATAAATACTTTTGGAAAATAACAATTTCATACTATTAAATAGTTTCAGTTGGTTTTGCAATAGTTGTTTTTGTGAGTCCTATTATTAGTAATTAGTAAGTTTTGTGTATTTAATTGTTTCTCCATAAACAATGAATCATTCTCATTTGTAACATCCCCGACCACCAAAAGGCTGTGCAATGCCACCACTCAGACACTTCACTTAGTTTTGATACCAAACTGTAGCATCCCCGGTCAACACAGAGACCGAGAAATGCTGCCACTATGGAATATACACTTATATAATATATGCATTTTAATCGAATTAAAAAACTTAATCACATAAGTACTGCTACCATACAAAATCAATGGAATTAATAGTAGTTCATATCTGGAACGAAATACATGATAACATTCAAGCATCACAGACATGCATAACATATAAATTAAGCACAAAATGATACTTATGTTTTCAGTTGGAGTAACACCACCAACTACATGCAAACCTTCCACGAACCTCCCAGCCATAGACCATGCTACTCATCACGCTCAGTAGTGGGTCACCCTCAAGCTGGGACTAAGCTCCACCCAGGGCAAGGGAATCCTAGACTAGGCTAAGCTTACAAGAAATTACACAGTGCAACTATAAGGATTCTCTCTAAGAGACTTCTTATGCCCAGTACTCACAGACTGTCATTCCCCACATGCTTGTTCTACCCGAGAGTATACACCTTCATTGTCACACAGTCCATCGACTGCTTCACCTCCCTCCCAAGGTCTCGGCAATAGGCTAGATCAGGAATTCTCAGAGCTCTATAGCTAGTGTTGGACTCTCTCTAGGAGAAAACCACTTCCCAACAAACTCGATCACCTAGAGAGAGCTTATCATAGGCCTAACAACTGGCCTCTTCTACCATGAGCCTGGCAACCCACTTCTTCAACCAGTTTCAATTCAATTCCTGCAAGGTGAGGATAACAACAACAACAATAACAATTCGGTTAACTCACGGTAACAACAATAACAAGAATTTGGGTATGGACATCCAAAACCGACAACAATCCACACTAATACATAGCATGATTAAGACATTTATAGGATGCTCAGAATTCAGAGGAGACAAAGCTCAATCCACTAGTTTTCCACTGGTTTCATGGTACTTGACAAGGAATCAACACAAAGGTTGATCATGGAGGTTTCAGGTTTAGAATTCGGATGGAGGAATGGATAGCGAACAATCTTCACGTGAGGGTTTCCTTCCCTATGCATGTGTAATTAAATGCAGACGCAGAGGAAAAATAGTTCAGACGCCCCAGATCCCAGTGAACTTAGGTAGAGGATGACGAATGAGGAGCGAACCCCCCAACAAGGATGACTTTTGCGGCTTTAACTACATGCGCCCAGGTCGACACTTGTCTTCTTGGAGCTGCATGCGTTCCCTTTTGCACACATTACCTCTCCCAAGACTTAGGATGAAACACTCAACACTCAGCATGTCCCTTTTAACCTTCAAGAATTAATAATAAATATTATTCCTTTAGAGGCAAGCCCCCTAGATTAGACCCTAGCATCAAAAACTTAGCCTCCTCCCTTACCCAACCTTGTGGAAGCTTAGTCCCCCATCACTCTTTCTTCGGGGTCCATCTGCATGCAACGATGTTTATATTTTATTAATGATCTGCATAGTTACATATACGAAATCAATCTCTTGGTCTTTAACACTTAGTGATGCAAGAGCATCATAAGCAGCCAGCCAAACAAGCATAAAGGTGGGAGACAGATGGAAAAGCACCAATGCACATTTTGAAGTGTTTTGAAGATTAATGAATGGACATTAATGTAATAGCTAAGGGAAGCGTAGTTACATTTATGTCTAGGATATGTGAACAGATCTGGAGCGATTGCTCTCATCTGTCAAATGTAATAGGCATTTAAGTTTGTTTAATGCAAGTAGGTAGATATGAATGTTACATAAGACAGTTTAGAAGTGTAGGAGGGAAAATGGATGATAGACACCCTCACCCTTGTATCATTGTAACATTATTATCATTCGAAATTCATAAGCTGTAGAGTTGTAGCAGAGAGTTGTAGAGAAGAACCCATGTACAAGAACGCTTGAGTTAATATATGAAGATTTGAATCAATTTTCATGGTGTTATGACGCTTATTGTTTACATTAGTTGAATGGCATGTTTACAACCATTTTGTTTTCTCTGTTACGCACTTATTTCAATGATGTGTTGTGTGTATGATTCCATGTTGAATGTATGAAGTCTGAAAGAGGAGAAGAATGAGTTTCAATTGTTTCTCTCCCTAAGAATTCCTGCAAGGAGTGCAATGAATGTCCGCCAGGTGTGTGTTGACAAGGGTCTAAGTTTTATCTTAGAAAGCTCAGGAGAGATATCGTTGTTCTCATACTAGTAGAAGTGTAGGTGAAGCATAGAGCCATGCAAGTTGTGCGTAGGCTGGTTGAAACTTTAGAACTTATCAACTAAGGGGAAAAGTTGAAGGACTATTGTTGCAAAGAGTGCACAGGGTCAAAGACTCAAATAACCAGAGGTTATTTGAAAGTTTGTCGCAAGGAGTGCGTGCAGGGATCCTTTTGGAAGCTTGAGTTTACAAGTGAAAGCTTAGGAGAGATTTAGCCTTTGAAGTGATCAAAGGGAGAAGAAGTTTGAAATCGTCACACAGGAGTCATTGAAGAGTGAATCAGGTGGTCAGAATTCCCCGTGGAGAACTCGCGAAATCGCGAGGACCGTAGGATCCATAGGAGCTGTAAGGTGGTTAGGAGTTGGATGAACCCTCCATCCTGATATCAAGAGTCAACATGGACTATTGATCATGGTCAGTTCGAGCCATCTGATCATTTCGGGAATTTAGTCTTCGTAAGTTTGGAGTGCAGGCAACAATCCTTGGTCACTCTAACTCCCGAATCATGAAAGGGATTATCAAGTGTGAAATTGAATGGCGGGAACACTTCGTGGAGAAGCGTCGAAGACCTGATAGCCATCAGATATTGTAAATAAGTAAGGGGGTTAAGGCGAGTACCTTTTCAATCACCCATAAGCTCAGGAGAGATAGGGGTCGTTGGATCCAATCCAACGAGATTCGTCGGATCTTGAACAAATTCACATTTTGGGAATTTGGGGATTGGCACGACAAGTGATTTTTGGGTCGAGAGTCATGGACTCCCGGTTCGCAAAATCCTGAAAAGATCTGAGCCGTTAGATTAAGGGAGAGTCACAACCATTGATCTAGAAAAGGTGAATTTTCAAAGTTCAGGGAATCATAAGGGCAGAGGAATGACTGTTGGTTGTTCGTTTGAGTCTCGAAAGCTAGAATTAGTGGGTAACAGGTGGCGTGTTCTCGTCACATTGGAAAAGTCAACCTTCGTTGACATATCGTGTTTCGGTGATTGCAAGAGTTGTGGCATTGCATCGAGAACCTCCAACTCCCAAAGCCCGAAATCTTTCGTAGCTTAAACTAAGGATTTAAATTAACTCTTGGTGTGGTTTCGAAAAAGATCCTGCATTGATATCAACCCAAGGCCAGGCGATCTGCGCCACTTAGGCTCTCCATCCTAATAAAAACATAATCCAACCAGCTTATCAACACTCATCTCACCAACCTAAAAAACATGTTTACAATTTATAAATACAACTAGGGAATGTCCCTGGGGTATTACAATCCCCTCCCCTTATTTTTGCACTATCCTCAGTGCAACTCTTTACACAACATTAGCAATATTTCCAAAATCTTCAAAAAGATGCGAGTATTCTGCTCGCATAACATCGTCATGCTCCCATGTCGCGTCCTCAGGACTGTACCAAGTCGACTGGATGTTTACAAGCCCTATGGATTGATTCCATAGTTGTTTTCTCTTTCGGTCCAATATGTGCACCAGATGCAATTGCAAGATGCCTTCTTGCTCTACCTGAATCACATTCCAATCAATAACATGATTAGCATCGGGTATATATTTATTAAGCAATGAAACATGAAACACATTATGTACAGTCATGGATAAAGGTAATGCAATCATGTATGCAATGCATATATATGTATATACAAACAATTCTAATAACATTATAACATGTATACAAGATACACAACATAGAATAAATAGAGAATTGTACTTATCTTTTTATTAAGAATACTTCCATTTCACATGGTCTATACCAAGGTACCAAACCTCAACAACACTCCAACCAATGGTCTCTCCTTTCCCACATGCCTGTCCCACCCCAGGAGTGTGCACCTTCACTTTCATATAGTCCATCGACTGTTACACTTCCCTTTCCTTGAGCTTCAACAACAGGCCAACTCAGGAAGTCTTAGAGCACTGTGGCTCTTGGAGTTCCAATTGCTCTCAAAGGTTTCCAATCAGCATCTTCCCCGAGTTACTCTTAGTATTCAAAATTCTAACTTTAATTAACATCATCTCATCTGCATCACCCACATGTAGTTATCATGAGAAAACATAAAATAATTCATTTAGGAAATCCAACTTAGTTCAAAGGGAATTCATCTTGTCTATTGCCATATTATGAATGCACCATCCTTGTGGTTTTCCATAGGCACCAAACTGCATACCATTTTCCTGCAAGGCTTCATCTTGCATACTGCCAACAATTGTCAGTGTTTCCTGTACATCATAATTCAATTACAATATGTACAAAATCTTATGCAGTGACCTTGGGATATGACCTCATGGAAAAATGTGATTGCGAGCATGGGCAAGAGTGGTTTTAGGCCAACCTGCTTTTCTCCCCGTAACTCACCTCCAACCACCATGCATCACTTTGTTAAATTGTGGTATAAATTGTGGCCCGCTCTCATATTTTTAACATTCGAGAAACTTTTGGCCCCATAATCTAGCTCGCCCGTCGATCTCCAATCCCTTGGCGATGATATGCGACCAACAACTGCTATCTATCCTCCTTTTCTACCTTCTTTCCTCCTTTCACACGCAATCCCAAATCTACATGATATTTCAACACATATCTCCCTTCCATATCAATGGCTACGATTGATTCCAACTCTCTGGCCCTCAAGAGTTTCAACTCTCAACTGTCTGTTTTTCCCCATATGAAAATATTCTAGAGTGGAAGATCTATTGACACCTGTCCTCAACAATCGGACGGTTCTGATGAACTCCAACTCTCCAACCTTCAGGAGTTCTCACGTCTCCACACACACAAATCTATGGAGTGAATTTCTTGGAAGTGATAGATCTTCCACGCGTCCTCTCCAAATCAACGACCATGATTCTCTTAGGAACTACGACTCTATCCGACCAAGACCAGATCAATGGTCCTTCGACCTCCTCCTCGATCAACAATCGAGATCTCCTTTGGGACTTTGGCACTTTCACCCTCTACTTTTCTCCGGAGTTCTCTGTACCAGGAGTTCCAGATCTGGTGCCACGCATCCACTTTCAGATTAATGACCAAGATTTACTTCGGCTTTTTATCCTCCTCCTTTTCCACAAAATTTTGAAGTTGTGGATATTATGCCACGTGTCCTCCTTGATGATGGATGGTCCCAAATAACTTCGGGACTTCGGGACTTTGACAAGTCCACTTCTCCTTCTCACACAAGAGTTAAGTCTCGTGCGCTTACCTCTGAATCCAATGGTTGTTGGTCTTTCACGCTCAGACCCAACGGATGGGATCCATTCCTCTCTTCGGCAAAAATAAGGGGAGGGGATTGTAATACCCCAAGGATGAGCCCCAGTTATATTTATGTATTGTAAACATGTTTCATAGGCTAGTGAGTCAAGCAATTGTAAGCTGATAATATTATGTGCATGTAGGCCGCAGAGCCTAGGTGTTAAAGGTCATGAGCTTGTTTTGTATATGTAATTATGCACTTTATTAATATAAAAACATCCCTGCGTGTAGATCGACCATGAATAAAGAGTGATGGGGGAATAAGCTTCCACAAGGTTGGGTAAGGGAGGAGGATAAGTGTGTTGGCCTAGGGCCTAAGCTAGGGGGATTACCTCTAAAGGGGATAATAGTTTATTATTATTTCCTAAAAGGCTAAGGTGGAAAATTTTTGAGTGTTGTCCTAAGTTCCTGGAAAGGGGACGTAGGCTAAATGGAGCACATGCATTTCTAGGAAGATAAGTGTTGACTTGGGCTCATGCAGTTACAAGATGAAGCATCAACTGTGTTGGGGGTTTCACTTGCCATTCTCGACCCACTGTCTAACCCTGAACCGGGGGCATCCATCACGGACCTCTGGAGTCAGTAACTCATGAGCCAAACTGCGCTGGGGTTGGAACACCCATTCTTTCAAAATCGGCATGAGTTTAGTGGAATCCTTCCTGAGAAACCATTTTGTCTCTGCGTTGGACCTCTGCATAAGCCATGCACCTTTGAAAATCAGACCCATGAAGCCGACCCACATCTTTTGTGAAGCCTGAGCATCCTGTAAATGTTTATGTCGTGTGTGTTATCACTCTGGGTTGTTGCGGCCTTCCTGTCTCTTGGCCAAGTGTGGTTTTCATTTTCATATGTTCCTTGCTGAGTCTTGTTGATTTCCTCCTTGTGCGGGAATGAAGTTCAAGAAGCAGGTTGTTAGGCCTGTGTGCAACAATCTCTCCAGGTGAGAGAGGTGGTTGTGGTTAAAGAGGAAGGTTTTCAGGAAAACAATGAGTCATTCAAGTTTGAGAGCCAAAACTCTTGAGTTCTATCTTGTATTATATTTTTGCATGTTTGTGCTGAGTTCATATAGCAATAATTGTTGTAAATTTTCCCCTGCTCCAAATTGGTATCAAAATGTGGGGCCGAAGAGAACAGAAAAATTCGTGAGGAGACTGAAGACCTCACAAAACCACGAGGGTTTTAGGGTAGAGGAAATATGGTTGTTCTAACTAGTTACAGGCCAAGAAAGCTATCGCGTTGTTCGCTGAAGGAGTCATTCCATCAAATAGTTGCCACTATCCAAACCCTAAACATTGTCAAAAGAATCATGGCCAATAAAGCTATCGTGTTATTCACTGAAGAAGTCATTCCATCAAATAGTTGCCACTATCCAAACCCTAAACTTTGTCAAAAGATTCATTCCCTCTTTCTTACTTAAATAATCACTAAAATATTGAAGAAAAGCCAAAACATAGAACGTTTAAAGTACTGTGTTTTCTCTATGGATTTATCCACAATGATATAAATAATGATAAATTGTTCTCATGGTGTCTACATAATAGTTATCCACAATGACATAAACAATGATTAATGGTTCTCATGGTGTCTATGTAATAGTTTAAAATGTGACTTCACTCTGAAGATAGATAACGTATTCGAAGGATTAACTGTCGAGGATGGCAGAAAGAAAGAATGAGATGGGGGAGATTTATACGTACCCTACCCCTCTAGATTTGAACTTGTGACCTTCCATGATGAAACACATGTTTCTAACCATTATACTCACTCACTCTATAAAAGTTTGTAATTATATATTGATGTTTTTGTTGAAACTTCCTTATATTTTTAAAATCTGGATGAAACAGGATTGTAAAATACAAATAGTATTTGAATTAACTAATCTCAATTTATTTTACTTTTATGTGGGCGTTTATTGAAACAAATTGTCACCTCAGTTCTCTTAATTCTATAAGAGTAACTATTGATTTGGCAAGAGAAATGAAACCTCTCTCAAAGGTCACATTAGGGCTAATGGTGTCCTTTACTAGCATGGAAGGTGGGAGCTCTTTACCAACTTCACATGGTGTATGTTTCTAAGGAAACAATTTGCATCTTTGGAGGAGTGATGGCTAGTGAGCTCCAACCTGATGATAAGAGGTAGGGAGTGGCTCCTTGCGGGTGGAGACGAACTAGATTGAGAACCTTATTCTCAAAATAACACGATCATGCTTTGGGATTTTACTTTGGAGCCCAATTTATGTTATTTGGTATTAGGAAGGGAATTGGATTATAGGTTCAATGTATTTATAATTAGTTATAAAAAATTATTTATAATTAGTTATTAAAATTTATATGTGAATTTGATGAAAATATAGTGTGTGGTGTATTGATTTTCTTAAAAGTGTTTTAATTAAATTATTTAGAATAAGTGTATCATTATAGGTATGAATGTTAGGTATATTATTCAAAATCATGTAAAAGTGTATCATTATAGGTATGAATGTTAAGTAGATTATTCAAAATCATGTAAAATTGGTTAATTGTGTTTAATAGTTATTATATAGGTAGTAAATTAATAACTTACTTTAAGTATATGATCCAAAAATAATATTTTATAATTTATATAAATTTATAAAACTCAATCAAAAAATAATCGTCAAATTGACCCTTCAAACACTTGCAATTATTCATACAAAATAAAATGAATATTTGCTTTAAGGAAGAACCTTTCACTATTTAAAACCTTTATATATCACATCTTCTACCAAGTATATATATATATAATTCAGACCATTATGGCTTGGTTGCATCCCATAAGTGACTCCTACACTTAAAGATAGTGTCTTTCATGACAATTTCTCTAAAATTATTAAATTGTTGGAATTTAAAGCTCATTTCCTTACTTTTAATAGTTGAACTAAAATTATATAGATGTTATATAGATGGATCATTAGAAATTGTTAAAATTATTAACATTTAGAGATTATTTGGTCAACTTTATTGGTTGAACTATTATACAAGTAATCATAATTATGAGATGTTTTTATATATTTAAGTGTCGCATTTCACAACAATGATCCTTGTGTCAATGGTCATAGCAACAAGGGAGTGTTTCCTTGATCTAGGTGGATATTGGTGCCCACCCACCTATTCCAAATTCCAACTGGCCCATCTTGACAGTTTACAGTTCAACACATTTCTCTGCAATGGGGACACTTCTTTGTAATTATGGGTTCTGCACTCTTGAGGTTTTCTTGAAGCCCGACACAACATCCAGGTGGATATTGGTGGTCTCCCATATAGTCAAACTAACCTATTTTGGAAGTTTTCATCTCAATATATCTTCTTGTACTTTTGGGGTCATTTTGATTCCTTATACAATATTTTTTGGATTTTTCACAATCAAATTATTGAAGGAGTCAAATTTTGATGTTATAATGTGTAGTTCTCGAAAACACATTTCCAACGGCCTATCACACGCCTAAAATAGAGATCATATGCAAAAGTTACAACCTTAGTAAGTTGATGTACTAACTTACCCCAATGGGGCCCACATGACTTTTGGCGATTCATCTCCTAGGGTTATCTTTTGGGATATCTAGGGTATTTGAATTCATGTTTATTGTAAAAAGGTCTTCAAAGCCTCATTGTACTCATTTTCTTCTTCTGAATGAGCGTAGCCATCACATCTTTTCTGAGAGATAAGCTGTTACCATTCTAGAGAATTCATTCACTCCGTATTTTTACAGTCTCTGTACATTTCTTTCATTAATAGAAATCATGTATTGTTGTATTTCTCTATTTCTGGAAATATTTGTGTGTATTTCATTGTAATATCTCTATTTTCATTTCGTTCTGAAAATAATCTGGATCAGTTGTATCCGAGCAAGATGTCAAATATCCTTAACAACTATGCATCTTGGAGTTGTTTCTATGACATAAATATCTCTCTATACAAAACGTATTATCCCACATTGTTTTAGAAAAGTGGTCCATGAAAACATATAACTTCAATATATCAGAAGCCTTATTAGAATGGCGGAAACCATAGGGGAGTGGTTCCTACTTCTAAAATAATGGTGGATTAGTTATAGTGTGAGTATTCTTGTTTCTTAACCTACTCCCCTCCCTACTTGCTAAAGAATAAAAAAAAACTCCCACTAAAAAAATATAATCTTACTAAGTTGGATTGAATCACTGTCAATGTTTCATTGAAGCTTGCGTAGGATATATAGCTAAAACAAGTACAAACCAAGATTATCAAGAAAGGAGGAGAGTTTCAATATGGAAGAATGAGAAAATATATTTATACTACTCTAATGAGATGATGATTGATACATAGATGATGATCAATATGATACAATGAATGAGTGGAATACACTCATATATAGGACATAACATTCCATATTAGCAGAATGCATGCATGCATAATATCATAATAGTGATGATGTAAAATAGAAAGTCTAAAATAGAAATAGTTAGTTAACTCTCACTGAGTTAGTGTGCCGAAAATATAAATTTCTCCAACAACCCCCCTGAACATCACTATGGAGTAAAAAATGAGTCCCATCTACTAGGCCATATTATTTACTCATGCACAATGAAACTACTGAACACTGAATAAAAAGGAGGAAAGAGGGAAAACCACTTCGGAACAAAACCTCCCTCAAAATAGAATGCATCAAAAGAAGAAAAGGAAGTTGCTAGGAAACTGTGTTCTTCACTCCAAGACCATCCCGCAAAGTCTGAAACTTATGCTCACTAAATGTCTTCATGAAGATCTAGAAATATTTATGGATATGATGAAGTCCTTTGGAAACCTGTCTATCCTTGCACCTCTTGATCCCGTGGACCCATATGCACCTGAAAATATTCCTTTCTGGTGGAAGCATAACTAGATGCAAAATATGATTATTTAGAAGTGAGTCATACCCCTTTTGCATGGATTCTTTCCATAATGGATTTCTCCCAGCCTTATTGTAGGTTTGTAGATGAGTAGAATAAACCATATATCAATTCACGGGCATCGCAGGTTTTGAAGATGAAAGTACATGAGAAGGATCCTCATGCTGAGATCGATTCCTCCTCAAATCGAATGGATTCCCTATAAGGATACGTCCTACTTGAAGTGTGAATTTTCTTTTCTTGGGCATCTACTTAAGCTTCAACATTGGCTTGTTATCTTGTTGTACTACCTTATTATTTCCATGTAGAGAATTTAGTGTATGGAATCATCTCTGATGTATGAAACTCATGGAAGGACAAGAGTATATGCATGTTTCACTAGAGGTGCATGCAATGTACTCTCCTTATGTGTAAGTAGAAAATATGAGTCATCATCAGAAAACTTAGTGAATTTATACAACCTTGACTTGTGATCCGCCTCACCAATTCTAATGATGGAATTGAAGTAAATTCAACATTTTTACCTTTCTAAGTGATCTGATAAACTGAGAGAAGATTCACAGAAACCTTTGGAACATGTAAAACATTCTAAAAACTACCATTATGGAGTTCCACTCTCCCCTCTCCTACTAATTCTATTGGAGTATCACCCCCCATGAGAATAGGGTGTCTTGAGCATGGACTCAAAGAAAGAAAACTTCATCTTTCACTGTCATATGATGGGATGCACCAGAATCTATAATCCATGAATCAGATGAGGAATTAATTGAAACAAGAGAATGTTGATTAGATTTCTTAGGAGCATGAACTTATTTCTTCTACTTCTTGACTCCCTCTGGAATGAAGTTTCCAAGGTTGTTCTTCTGAAGTGTTTGTGCCATAAGATTGAACTGTTTCTTCATGCATGTGGATTCTTCATGATTCAGTTTATTGCATTAAGTGTGCTTCTTTCCCTTCTTATTATTCTTCTTGGAATCTAAAGACTCTTTGGAACCTGAAGAATCATTAAAGGGTTTGGAGTATTGCTCCTTCTCATTATGTTTCTCCTTTCCATTCTATTTGGATGATCCTTTTCCATCATGAATAATGAGTGCATGTTATTTGGGATCCTTGATTAGGCCCATATGAATGAGTTTTATCTCCTCATGTGTGAGATACTAAATGAATTTATCGATGGTAAGCATCTTCCAATCTATTCCCATGAGATACGTTCCTGAATGGAAACATAGACAAGATATTCTGGTCCTAGATTGGCCAGGATTTTTAGAATAAGTTGGTCCACTTGTTTAGACTTATCAATACGACAAGTTTCTAATCTCAATATAAAAGATTTAAACTTAGTAAAGAAATCATGTACATTATCAAAACTTTTAGGATCAAAACTATTCAACTCTACCTCAAGCATATGACCTCTCATCTCATCCTACTTTTCAAGCAAACTTTCCAAGGTGTTCCAGATCTCGTTTGGAGTATTGAATGCCATGGCATGAAACCATAGATCATTTGAAATCAATTCAAGAATAATTCATGTGGCTTCATCCTTTCCGTTCACCCATCTCATCTTCTCAATTGCTAATGTAGGTTTTGTTTCTGTCCCCATCGTCAAGTTGTACAATCCTTTCCTTTTGAGATGGAATTATCCCTTGGGATTGCAATCAAAATCATTTTCTTTTGTGAGGATTACCACCAAGTCTAAATGTATAATACATGTCTTATCGATCTCTCCCACTGTTTCTGAGAACCCCTAAAAATTTACTCTCAATTTGCAAGTGAAAAACTAAGAAATCATTGTAGAACGGGCACCTTAAGTGAAAATTCGTATCAGTTTCAAGAGATGATATTTTTACTTACTTAATGAGAAAATAATGAGGAATATCTCGAAATCAAACTTGTAGAATGATTCGATTTACTTATAATGCATGTCATTTCCTCAAAAAGTTAATATTTTGGGAGAAATCACTGCCGAAAGGTACGACCATGGATTCATATCAGTTTCAGGAGGCAATATTCTGGCTTATGTTCTGAGTAAATGATGAGGAATATTTACAAACAGTTGAAAACCCACTTTCATAATGGGTCGATTTACTTCTTGTGCGAGCCTTTTCCTTAAAATGTTAATATTTTGGGAGCAATCACTACAGAAAGGTATGAACTCCGATTTTTCTCACCGAAACTCTGATTTTCCTTATTCTTTGGCTTGTCTGGCTTGCTCCAAGTATCTTAGCTTTGATACCATGTCCATGTTTCATTGAAACCTATGCAGGAGATCTAGCTAAATAAAGTACAAACAAACTTTATCAAGGAAGAGAGATTCAATATGGAAGAATGAAAAAATATATTCACACTACTCCAATGAGTTGATGATTGATACATAGATTATGATCAATATGATACAATGAATGAGTGAAATACACTCATATATAGGATATAACATTCCATAATAGTAGACTGCATGCATGCATAATATCATAATAGTGGTGATCTAAAATAGAACTAGTCACTTAACTGCCACTGAACTAGTATGTCAAAAATATAAATTTCTCCAACAATAACATGTGTGTGTCTTGCAATTGTTTCTATGAGAGAAATAATTCTCTATACAAAAATCAATATCCCACATTGGTTGAGAGAAGTGGTCTAAAGAAAAATATAACCTCCAACCACATTGGTTGAGAGAAGCAGTTGATAACAACATATAAGTTCTAATATACATGTCATCGAGAAATTCATAAGCATGAAAAGTACCTAAAGGGTTTCTCAATATTCCATAAAAATAAGTAAATAAAATGTCATATCCTTACTTAAAACTATCCATGAAAGGTTTTTCTAAGTAATATTGATTAAATACTTGACAATAAGTGGTTTTCCTTTTTCTATGATTTGAAGGATATGATTCTTATATGGATTATGTCGGTAGGGATAACAAACCAATAAAAATGAGGAAGTTCATCAAAAATGAAAAAGGACATACATCTGACTTCAAAATTAAATACATAAGATGGTTTTGGAAGATGGATATAAACGAAGGAAGTAGGGGAGGGAATTACTTATAAATGCGTAAGAAGATGGTTTTGAAAGCTGGCTACAAATGGAGGTACAAATGGAGGAACTTATAAGTATCCCTCATTCTTGGTATAGTTAATGCCATCATGGATTAACGTTTTTGAGTACATAGACATTATAAAATAAGTTGTATAAATGATAGTTCAATGGGGAGTGCATAGTTTTGTTTTGTTATCCTTCCAAAATAACAAAGGGTTGGATACTATCTATTGAATATAAGATTTAGGGTAGTCAATTAATTATTGCATGAAATGATGTATTTTGTCTTTAACTTAATAATAATGAATTTGTCAAAATATTTTTTATTTATAACATATTATATATACTTTGAAAGTGAGATATAATTTTCAATTATATCAAATTCTTAACTTCTTGTATATTTTTTTAATAAGTATAGTACAATAATAATGGGTTATGATTTTCTTCTTCTATAATTTTACAAAGTTTTTTGAATTAATTTTATTAATTTGAATATTTTCCAAATTTAAAAATCTTTTTAGTATTTTCAGATATTTTTAATCTTTTTGTGATTGGTAAATGAAGATTTGGATGGGACTTATATCCTCTTTGTGACACTATATGCATGTGCATGAATGGATCCACTTTGTATGCTTTCTCTCACACTCATAGCAACTTCTACTTGTTAGGCGCAACCTCCGTTGCTTTCTTATCTGCAAGGTTCATTTTGTTGAAAACGTGATGGGCGAGAGCGCTGGGAATTGGCATAATAAGATATTATTGATGGCCGATGGTGTCGATGCTCTCTCTTCCACTCCTGCATATTTGACATCTTCTTCATCCCTGAAGTAGTGTTTGTCCTCGTTCTTCTCCTCCACCACTACTGCATTACAACCACACAATTTTCTTTTCTTTCGCAGGGCCAATGCTTATTGCCTCCATGCAGAAGCATCCTCCACCACTACTGTATTACAACCACACAATTTTCTCTTCTTTCGCAGGGCCAATGCTTATTGCCTCCATGCAGAAGAATTTCTTGAGTGGACTTGTTAGAAAAGAAAAACTTACTTCCCCAGTTAACTTCTTTCTCCTTCATATGCACTGCAATATACCCTACCCCTGCAATATTCACAATCACCTACAATTTCAGCACTATTTTCTGCAAAAGTGTCGATGTCATTAGTGACTGAGTTTCATAATTGCAATATAGAGAAATTAAGTGATTTTACACTACTGCACATGGTCCAACAGATTCATTTAATACTGAAGCATGCACATATTGAATGTGAATTTAGGAACATTGAATATGGTATTAGGATTAGGAGCAGACCACCAAAGAAGGATCTACCCTGCTCTAAACAGTAAAATACCACTTCTCATCTTCATGGATTGTATCTTTGCAAAGCATTTATGCCTTGCATCGGGTCTATCTTTAAACTAGCGAAAGATGTCATGAAACCCTCAAAATAGTAGATAACAAGATAATTCTTCACATCATAGCTGAGGTCGTGTTTAATGGTATAGATTTGTTTACTAACTTGCTTTCTTTCAACGTGAATAGATGAACAGGTTGCAAACAAAATATTTTATCCTTAATCTCCCACCTACAAAGAGTTATAAAAAAATGGAAACACCATTAAATATTTGCTTCTACTCATTAAACATCTGCTTCTAACCCTGCCAAATTGAATTTAGAAATTGTTTTTATGTTAAAGATTAATTATTCCAGTAGCTATTTTTGGAAAGTGATAATTTTAAATTCTATAATAGTTTCAGTTAGTTTTACATTAACTATTTTGTGAGTCCTATTATTAGTAAGTTTTGTATATTTAATTATCTCTGGGAAAGCAATAAATCATTCAACTTGTATTCCTTTTTTATGTGTTTGTATTGAGTTCATACAATCGTAGTTGTTCTAAGCTATTTTGTGAGTCCTATTATTAGTAAGTTTTGTATATTTAATTATCTATGGAGAAGCAATGAATCATTCAAACTTGTATTCCTTTTTTATGTGTTTGTGTTGAGTTCATACAATCGTAGTTGTTCTAAATTTGTACCTCCTCCTTCAAATTGGTATGAGAAGATGAGGTTAGAGAGGAGGCCGCAGACCTCACAAAACTACGAGGGTTTCAGGGAAAATGCAAGATATTCGTTCCAGCTAGTTACGGGCAAAGAAAGTGGTCACATTGATCGCTAAAGGAGTCATTCGATCAAATAGCCACCGCTATCCAAACCCTAAACACTGTCAATAGAATTGTGCTCTCGTTCTTATGCCCCCGCTACCAAGTACCAAGAGAGAGGTTATCCGTTCTTTCTTTAGTTAAATAACCAATGGGACTTTGAATTTAACTCATGGTAAAATTTCATTTGAATTTTCCATTATTTTCACCGTACACGAAGTTATATTATTTGTTTAGTTTTTTTTTTCAATTGGATCAAGTATATATATATTTTATATTTATGGAGGTTTCATATACCAATTTGGTGTATGGCTTGGCTGACCTTAAGGTTGATAAGATGAAAAGAATCCTTAAAAGAATATATTAAATTTTATTATTGATTAACAAATAAACGGTTGAGCTTCATTTATTTGGTGTTAATATTTTAATTTATGTTAATCACTTACGTGGCAATCAGTTAGCTATCAAAGTAACTTTTAAATATAATTAGGTAAATGTAAAAAAGTAACACATAAACGGATGTCTTTATAATATTTTCCATAATTATTAAAGGGCACATGGTATATTTTCCATAATACATAGATCTTGTGTAATTGAAAATTTTAAAAAGGGTAGATATATTTTTCACTTTATTATTTTTGAAAAGAGAATTTTCTTAAGAAAAATGTAGCTTCAAATAGCAGTTTTGCACAACCACAATCAGAGATCATTGTTTTTATAAGGAAAAACTATGAAGTTTGGTTAATCAAGATGAGGGCCTTAATTTATCAGTATGTTCGAGTAATTGTAGTTAACAATTATACAAAACCAGCTAATCACATAGTTGAGCGATCCTTGAACAATTCTCAAAAGGATCAGCTAAGAGATAACACAAAGTATGATGAAAAATCTCTTTTTCTCATCCAAAAAGACTTGTATGAAGGTATATTTCCCAAGATCTCATTGGAGATATTATCAAAGGAAACGTAGGACATATTAGAAACAAACTATGAGGGTATTACCAAGGTAAAGACAATCAAGTTGCAAACATTACAAATGAATTTTGAGAATCTGAAGATGAAGGAGTTAGAGTTACTAGACTAGCATATGACCGAAGTCATGAACACAGTAACTCACTTAAGGAGGAATAATGAAGCAAGTACAAATCATAGAGTGGTAGAGAAGGGTCTTAGAACCTTTCCTAACAAGTTTGATGGTGTAACGTCCCTGACCATCAACCCCACTACTGGGCAATGCTACTACATGAAACATTCCCATAAATGATATATAACATGCATATTAAATTAAATTAACTCATTTAACATAGAGTTACTACGATCATAAAGACTTAAACATAATTAACAATAAATATCATTGCAACAGAATACATGATAATATTAAAATCATCACAGACATACATTTTAATTGAAATTAAACATGTAATGATACTTATATTTGAAGTTGTAGTAACTCCACCAACTAAGTGTAGACCTTCCACGAACCTCCCAACCTTAGACCATGCTGCTCATCACGCTCAGCAGTGGGTCACCCCTCAGCTGGGACTAAGCTCCACCCAAGGCAATGGAATCCTAGACTAGGCTGAGGTTACAGGAAAACTAAACAAAGAAACTGGAAGGATTCTCTCCGGGAGCCTTCTAACGCCCACTACTCATGGAATCTCATTCCCCACATGCATGTTCCACCCGAGAGTATACAACTTCACAAGCACAGTCCATAGGTGCTTCACCTCCCTTTCTGGGTCTCGATAAAAGGCTGGATCAAGAATTCTCAAAGCTCTGTAGCTGGTGTTGGACTCTCTCTAGGAGAAAACCACTTCCCGGCAGACTCTCTCACCTAGAGAGAGCTTCTCACAGGACTGATAACTTGCCTCTCCAACCACGGGCCTGACGATCTTTTTCTTCAGCCACTTTCAACTCAGTTCCAGCAAGGTACGGGTGATAGCAATGGTAACTGGTCAACACTACTCAAGAAAATAGAAGGTTACAACACACGAATGGTTCAGGTATGGACTTGACTCTACAATGTGGCTAAAATTGGTTCATAGGAGACACGGCTTAGTCCACGGGTTTTCCACTGGATTTCTGGGTGCAAGACAAGGAATCAACGTATAAGTCGAACACAGACTCCAACGGTTTAGACTCAGGATGCATCAGCTTCTTAGGAAAAACATCATAGGTTGGCCTCGTGGTTTTGGGTTTGAGAGCTGCGTGAGGTATGCATGTAGAGATCAGATGCAGAGGTAACATGGTGTAGACATCGGACACAATAATGGAGGACGAACCCCATCATGACTCAATTATTGGGTTAAATTGCATGCGCCTGGGTCGACACATGTCGCCCATGAAGCTGCATGCACTCCATCAAGTATGTGTTCCCTTTTCCAGGAAATTAGGATAAAAGTATACCTTTCACACCACTTTGGAATAATATTAAATTATTTTCTCAAGGACTTAAGCCCCTAAGCTTAGCCCCTCTTTCCAACCTTTTAGCCCACTTTTCCCTTACCCACTCTATGGAAGCTTAGTCCCCCATCACTCTTTCTTCATGGTCGGTCTGCACATAGTGATGTTTAATCTTTATTAATGTTATGCATAATTACATATACAAAAATAGGCTCCTGGCCTTTAATACGTAGGCTCTCCGGCCTAATAAACACATAAGCCCACCAACTTATAAACACTCGACTCACCAGCCTATAAAACATGATTGCAATTCATATACATGATTACAATTCAAAATATAACTGGGGAACTATCGAAGGATTTTACAATCCTCTCCCCTTATTTTTTCGCTGTCCTTAGTGAAACTCTTTACACAACATCAACAAGATTTTCAAAATCTTCAAAAAGATGTGGGTATTCTGCCCGCATAGAATCCTCATGCTCCCATGTCATGTCCTCGGGACTATACTAGGTCCACTGGACCTTCACAATCCCTATGGATCGATTCCAGAGTTGTTTGTTTTTCCTGTCAAATAGACACATAGGATGCACTTGCAAGACACCTTCTTTCTCCACCTGAATCACATTCTAATCAATTACATCATTAGTATGAGGTATATATTTCTTAATAAATGAAACATGAAACACATTATGTACGGTCATGGATGCAAGTAATGCAAGCATATATGCAACTGGCCCAATCCTTTCTAGGATTTCAAATGTCCTACAAAATCTGGCTACCAACTTGGAACAATTTCCCAGCTTCATGGAACTTCTATTGGCTTTCACTTTCAGGAAAACATGGTTGCCCACTTTAAACTCTTTTTGGGTTCTGTTTTTATCATCATAACTTTTCTGCCTATCCTGGGAAGCCTTCAAATTCTGTTTAATTTTTAGCATTTGTTCTTCCATTTCCTTGAGAAAATCTGGCCCAACTACTGCCCTATCAGTTGGATTATCCCAACTTATTGGAGTATTGCACTTTTTTCCATAAAGTGCATGAAATGGGCTCATCTTCAATGATTCTTGATGCCCATTGTTGTAGGTGAATTCTCCCAAATGTAGGTAGTCTTCCCATTTAGATGGTTTATCCATCACATACATCCTTAGCATATCTTCTATTACTCTGTTCACCCTCTTTGTCTATCTATCAGACTCAGGATGATACGCTATATTAAAGTTCAGATTCATTTGAAACCCCTTGAATAACCCTTTTCGTAAATTTGAGGTCTCTGTCAAACACAATTGTCTTGGTAATTCCATGCAATCGTGCCACTTCCTGCATAAATATGTTGACAACATCCACTGCCTTGTGAGTAGTCTTTAACAGAATGAAATGGAAATATTTCATAATATTTTCCACCACCACCATGATTGATTCATGTTGCTAGCATGTTCTGTGCAATCCTGTGATGAAATCCATTGTCACTACCTCCCACTTCCACTCAGAAATGGGTAAAGGTTGCACCAACCCTGTTTGGTGACTATGTTCAACTTTAACCTTCTGGAACTCCATACATCTGGCGATGTGTTTTGCAATCTCTTTATTCATACTTGGCCAAAAATGGCTCTTGACTGCTACCATAGTTTTCTTATATCTAGGGTGCCCAACATAAGGCACATTATGCATTTCTTTCAAAATCGTAAGTTTCAATTCCTGGAAGTTAGGTACATAAATTATGCTCTTGTAAAGAAGTGTTCCATCAGTTTCCAACTTATAATTATCCACTTTCAGTGGCATCTTACCATGCTGTATCTTTGTTACCAAATCCCCGTACTGCAAATCTGCATTTGCAGCCTCCGAAATTATGCCTTTAATATTAATTTGGTACATGTTAATGGTTGTAGCATGCAATTCATGCACTCTCTTACTGAGTGCATCAACCACTTTGTTCTCTTTTCCTTTGATATGCTTGATATCAAAGTCATATTGACATAGAAAATCTAACCAACTACTCTGCCTAGCATTCAAAGTTGGTTGATCAAACAAATACTTCAAACCGTTATGGTCTATCCTTAGCTCAAAACTCTTTCCCATGAGGTAATGCCTCCATTTATTTACAGCATGCACTATGGCTGCCAACTCCAAATCATGAGTGGCAAAGTTCCTTTTGTTCTCTTTCAACTTCCTGGACTCATAACATATTAAAAATACATTATGACTGAGGACTCCTCCCAGTCCTTCTTTGCATGCATCTATGCACACTACAAAATCTTCATTCGGATCTGCAATCCTTAGGATTGGAGCACTGATTAATAGTTGCTTGAGTCTACTGAAACTTCTTCTCCTTCCTTTGCAAGGAAGTGGGAGGGTGAGATATCCTTGAGAACCCTACGATAAACCTGTTGTAATAACCATCTAGACCCATAAAGGATATGAATTCCATCACATTCTTTGGTGCTGACCATTCTTTGATGGATTCAATCTTCTCAGGATCTACAACTATCCCATCCTTCAAAATAATATGCCCCAAGTAATGGATCTGCTCCTGATAAAATGAGCACTTGCTCAAATTGGCATACAGTTGGTGCTCTCTTAGCACCTGGAACACCATCCTCAGATGTTGTTCATGATCTTCCTCTGACTTGGAATACACTAGGATGTCATCCAAAAAGACTATGACAAACTTGTCTAGGTAGTCCCTGAATACACCATTTATTAGGCACATAAAAAAAACGGGTGCATTCGACAACCAAAATGGAATTATTGTGAATTCATAATGACCATACATTGTTCTGAAGGTGGTCTTGCTGATGTCTTCATCCTTTATCCTTACCTGGTGATATCCCAACCTAAATTCTATCTTCAAAAATATCTTCACATCCTTCAACTGATCGAAGAGGTCATCAATCCTCGACAAAGGATGTTTGTTCTTTATAGTTACTTTGTTCGATTGTCGAAAATCGATACACAACCTCAGTGTCCCATCCTGCTTCTTCATAAATAGGATCGGGGCACCCCAAGGTGACACACTTGGGCATATATACCCCTTCTTCATAAGCTCTTCAAGCTTCAATTATAGTTCTTTCAGCTCCAGCATACTGACGACAACCCTACTCTCAGCAGTTGGTCACACCACCAGGACCTTCTCTTTCTCTCGGCCCCGAAGAGTCCAAGCTCTTCCACTTCTCTCGGGAGTTCTACCCACAGTCTTCTCGGCGATCACCCCTCCATGTATCGGGAGATCGGAACTCGCGATATCGCGAGCCTCACAGTGCTGTCCCTGGGGAAAACAAAACCCGAACCCCGACGGTCAAAGGTCAACCTCGGGGAATTCCTACTCGCGGCGCGAACCTTGATCTGTCCAACCCTCGAGTACCGAAACTCCGATGTCCCACGAGTACTCCACCTGGGCTCCACTCTGACTCCCGGGTCCCACGCTGCCACGTCACGTCGGGGCTTCGCGACTCGCGGGTCCGCGACTTCAAGCTTCCTGCTACTGGAACTCCGAATGCCGAAACTCCGAATATTCCGGATTCGTGCCACCTGTCCACACTCGGATCGACGGTCCCGACTAAATCGGGGAATCGCACTTCGCGATTCTAACGTGCATGGGACTATTGCACTCGCTGACCCCGATTCGCCGATGTGCGATGGAAATGGTTCCTC
>ML785062.1:827066-856697 GCA_009831015.1 Picea engelmannii
CTCTTCTATTAATTCAATGATTATACACAGAGGGTTCGACACAAACTTCCTCTTGGCTCGGCTCTCTGCTTGCTCCTGTATGAATGAATGAGAATCTGATACAAATGTACAAAGGAGGGTGTCTATTATTCCGTTTCCCCTCTCGAAAGTAGAAATGTCTAATCTACAGTTAATTTCTATCTAACAACATTAATTCAAATAAATGCCTTCCTATCTACTAATACAATATAACTGCGCTCGACTTTGAATGCCTTCATCCAAACGACGGCGCAACAATCTCCAAAGCATTTCAAAATGTGCGTGCTGGCACTGTCCAGCTGTATGTTCTTTCTCCGTGCGCGCTGGCCCGCTTGATGACGTGTAGATGCTCCTGCATCACATACTCATTCTGTAAGGTGCTTTCGACAATGGAGCTGCTCCAAGAATCAAGTTTACAGAGAAGTCAATATCTCTCTGTGGGGGTAGTCTGGGTACCTCCTGAAATACATCTTCAAACTCCTTTAGCACCACATAATATCCAATGTTTGAGACCTCATCCTTAGATGATTCCTCCACACGGGATGCAAATAATTGATAGCCTCTTCTATAGCATTTGTTTAGCTGCATTGTTGAGATTTCTCTAATAGCAATAGCTCTAGGAAGTCCTTCGACTGTTTTATGATTTCCTTCCTCATCCAGGCAAGTGAATGCCTTATTACGAAATTCTAGGATGGGATGGTGTTGATCCATCCAATCCATCCCAACTAGACAGTCATAAAAACCTAAAGGAAGAATCTTCAATTCAATCTTTGTGCTCAGTCCATTCATCTCCACAGGACATGAATTAACCAACTTAGTGACTTTTCTCTTGGTTCGTGTAGCTAGTTGCACTAACAAATACTTTTCATGTTTTCTTCTCGACAATTGAAAAAATTCCACCACTCTAGGATCTATATAACTATGGCTAGCCCCTAAATCAATTAAAATAGTAAAGGCATGGTTGTTGATCATACCTTTCACTTCAATCATGTGCGAATTATATTCAACTTTCCTGTTGTCCAGGACTGTGTAGATCCTTCACATTCTATTGCACATGTCCTCCACTATTTCATCTTGCTGAACATTATGGATGACTCTCACTTTGCCATTTTTATGGAAACAATCTCTGTAATTTTGGTTCCCCTGACAACCCCAAAACTGAATGGGCATCTTCCTTGGCTTTTGTTCCCATACGTCAACCATTCTCGACTCTCTAAATGATGGTTTTCCTTGAGGATTGTTTCTGAAAAATGGTGGCTTAGTTCCCTTATTCCTTTGACCATCTGGAATTTCTTCTTGTCTTCCCAAGCCTTTTGGAAGGTAGGCTTCTCTCTTTGCTTCTCATATAAGCATTTCTCTCTTATTATAGTTTCTTCCATATTTTTTGGGTCATCATACTAAATCTTGTCCCCAATGGAAGGTGGCAATCCACTAAGATACATTTGAATCTTGACAGTCTCATCCTTGATGAACAGAACATACTTCTGTAATTCCAAAAGCCTTCATTTATATTCATCAATGGTCATGCTGCCCAGCTTGAGTTCAAAGAAATCTTACATCTTTCTATCATAATATCTTTTAGTCGAGTATTTCTTCTCAAAATATCTCTTGAATTCTTTCCAAGTGATATCTTTCTCTCTAATCTGTTGCACTTGCACAAGATGATCCCACCACATGGATTCCTTTCCTTTTAGTTGATACATTGCAATTCTTCCTTCAGAATGAGAGGAATAATTCTCCAGTTGGAAATATTTCCTCATGCCAAGCAACCATGTCTCGACATATTCATCCTTCTTGTGTTCTCCATCAAACGTAGGAGGCTTAATATTTTTTATTTTTCCCTTCAGTTCATCCACTCCAGATCTCGTGTTCTTTATGATAGGAGATGGGCTTGAACTACTGTGTTCCCTCCTCTTGGAGCAACCTTGGGAGTGATGATGGTGTCTACCAACACTCCTTGATCTTCTTCCCTCAAAAGTCTGGTGACTCCTTATTTTGATTGAGTCTCTCTCCTTGTCCAACTTATTTTCTATTCTCTCCAGACTCTTCATCAACTTTAAGTTGAATTCTCCCTGTTGTTCCTTAGCTTTCATGAGCTTTATTCTATCTTCTAGGTCAGTTTGGGCATCTTTTTGCAATATTTCAATGATTTTCATCATATTCCCTTCCTTATCTATCTCTTCTCCATGCCCATTGGAGTTCGACCCTTCAACTCCCAAATGAACATCCATCCCTTTAGCTTCATTCTCTGAACTGGAAGCATTTTGGGCCTCCTCCATTTCTTTGCACTCACTGGAAACTATATTCGTTTATGGCACTCGTTAAACTTCTGCAAACACAATGTGCATACAAACAAAATTTTCCAGGCCATCATTCCTTAACAATTCTCACAACATTCATAAACAAATCTGATTATAGAAAATGTTCAATTTTCATTCTCTGTGATTCTCATTCAATCAAGAATCCCTGCAGATTTCTTCTTTTGGTGATATTCTCTGGTACGTTTTTGGGCACTAGCCCATTTCTCTCATTTCCCCAACCGATGTGACCATTGGTCGTGACCAAGCACTATATCAATAAGCTCTTACTTGGGCCTTCGGCCTCGTAAATTTTTAAAGCACATCACAACAATATCTCATAGTTCTGAGTTACCGAACTCGCGAAGTAGAGTGGATCAATAGTCCACGCCTACCCAACATCCAATGACTAACACTCACTATGGAACCTTAGGTGTCTAAGTTACGGGTCTTCGGGACTCCGGAGCTTTGGGATTTTGGTTTCTGGAAGCTTTCCCACTTTCTTCCCTTTCGATCTCCCGAATTACGAATTTTCATCTTATCTATCCTCTGGGCCCAAATAGTATAGTTGTCTTCAACTAAGGCGATGGCACGTGGTATGCCTACAAAGGTCCATGTCAGCACCACATCTACCCTTTCAATTCTAAACTTCAGGCTTCGAAAGTTTCAACTCCTCTACACTCGCTTTTGCTCTAAGTGCTTTCTCCTAGAGTTCACGATCAATGGTTATGAGTGACTTCGACACTTTGGCCTTCGGGAGTTTCAAACTCACATCACTTGCCTCCTCACGAAGTACTTCCACCCGAAGTACACGATCTCTTGATGTGTGTCCTTCGTAACAAACAGTTGCAATCTACTTTAGGACTTCGGGAGTTTGTAACACTCCACACTAGAAATCCTTTGAAGAGATTTTCCTTTGCCTTCCTAGACATGAATCTAATGGTCAAGATATTTTCCTATGATATACGGTGTATATCTCCTTCGAATTTGTGGCGCACCCTTTCAGATACCATGGCTTAATCGCTCTTAAGAGGAAACTTTAACACCACATGATACATAACTCATACAGGTATTATATAATCCACATGCATTTAAACAAATAAACACATTCTACACAGAGTATTCATATGAGTTACTGCCATAATTAACAATCAATAGCGTTTCATACTAATTCATATACACAGCGGAAATCATGATAACATAAACAGTAGAGTCATGCAAAAACATGATTAAAACATAATCAGATACTTATCTTTTAACAATGGTAGAATCCACCAACCAAGTGCAGGCCTTCCACAAACCTCCCAGCATTAGACCACATTGCTCATCAGCTCAGCAGTGAGTCACCCCCAAGCTGGGACTAAGCTCCACCCCGAGACAAGGAATCCTAGGTTAGGCTGAGGTTACAGGAAAAACAACACACAACCATAGAAAGGAATTCTCTCCCAGGAACCACCCACACTCACTTCCCATAGACCCTCATTCACCACATGCCTGTTCCACCCTAGGAGTATATACCTTCTCTTTCACCTGGACAATCCTTCGGCTGCTAACCTCCCTTGCCTTGGGTTATAGCAACAGACCGTACCGGAAGTCTCCGGGCTCTGTGGCAGCTATAGGGTTCCTTCCAGGAGGTCTCTCCTTCCTCTGCGCACTCTCTCACCTGGAGAGAATCCCTCATAGGTCAACAAACCTTCCACGAAGTCCAGCACTGTGTGGCCACAGAACCAATGAAAAACCAGACACGGCTTTTTTCCACAGGCTCAGTAATGGGAAAATGGCTCAGGGTCACAGCTTCAGAACAGAGATTTGATGCACAGGCTCGACCTCGGGTAGTGGATGCACATGGATTCTCCAGAGACAACACAGGATTTTTCGATTCAAACAGAGGTGAAACAGGCTCTTTCAGAATCAATCACAGGCTTCTCGTTCAGTACGGAGGTATACACGGGTTTTTCAGTTCAGAAGGTGTACAAGGCTTTTCTGTAGAGCTCGGGTCAGTCGTACTGCTCAGAGCCCATACACCCTCAGTAAATCCACTCGAATGAGAGAGTGAAACCCCCTCACGGTCCACCCAAACTGTTTTATTCGCATGCACCAAGGTCGACACTTGTCGCCCTAGAGACTGCATGCGCTCCACCAGCACGCATCACCTTCCCTTGGTCAGGAACTTAGGATAAAAAAATATAAATGGCACATGTTCTTTTGGAATAATAATAGAATATTATTCCTAGGCTTAAGCCCCCCTAGGATAAACACTTAGCCCCTTTTCCCACCTTCCACCCCCTAATCCCTTGCCTTCTCTATGGAAACTCAGTCCCCCTTCACTCATTCATTATGGTCGGTCTGCACCTGGTTGTGTTTACAATTTTATTAAATGTTTTTGCATATATACAAGTACAAAATCAGGCCCTTGGCCTCCAACCCTTAGGATTTCTGGCCTAACAATCACATAATCCCACCGGCTTATACAAACTTGGCTCACCGGCCTATAACACATATTTACAATTCATTTCATACATCAGATTTACAACTGGGCTCAGCCTTGGGGACATTACAAACCCCCTCCCTTATTTTTGCACTGTCCTGAGTGCAACTTACACTGTCTCTACAAGTCTTTCAAAATTTTCAAAAAGATGTGGGTACTCTGCCCGCATAACTTCTTCATGCTCCCATGTCACATCCTTAGGACCGTACCAGGTCCATTGAACCTTTATAAGATCTATGGCTCGATTCCGGAGCTGTTTTCTTTTCCTGTCCAATATGCGCACAAGATGCACTTGTAGGACACCTTCCGGTTCCACCTGAATCACATTCCAATCGATAACATGATTAGCATCAGGTACATATTTCTTAAGCAGTGAAACATGAAACACATTATATACAATCATAGATGCAGGTAGTGCAAGCATGTATGCAACTGGCCCAATCCTTTCCAGGATTTCAAATGGCCCATAAAATCTTGCTGCCAATTTGGCGCAACTTCCCAACTTCAGGAAACTCCTATTAGTCTTCACTTTCAAGAAAATATGGTCACCCACTTTGAATTCTCTATGGGTTCTGTTACTGTCAGTGTAACTATTATGTCTATCCTGGGAAACTTTTGGATTCTGTTTAATTTTTATCATTTGATCTTCCATCTCTTTGAGCATCTCAGGCCCAACTACTGCTCTGTCAGCTGGATTATCCTAGCTCACTAAAGTGTTGCACTTTCTTCCATAAAGTGCTTCGAATGGGCTCATCTTCAATGATGCATGATACCCATTATTGTAGGCAAATTCTACCAAATACAAGTAGTGTTCCCACCTTGATGGTTTGTCCATCACATACATTCTCAGTATGTCTTCTATTACCCTGTTCACCTTCTCTATATGACCATCAGACTCAGGATGATATGTTGTACTAAAGTTCAGATTCGTTTCGAATCCCTTGAACAGTCCTTTCCAGAAATTTGAGGTGAATTTCGGGTCCCTATCAAACACAATTGTCTTAGGAATTCCGTGCAAGCGTGCAACTTCTTTTAAAAAGATATTAGTAACATCCGCTACCCTATGGGTGGTTTTCAGTGGAATAAATGGGCGTCTTTAGTAATCTTCTCCACCACCACCATGATTGAATCATGTTGCTTCTTGGTTCTAGGTAGTCTGGTGATAAAATCCATTGTTACCACGTTCCATTTCCACTCAGGAATGGGTAAAGGCTGCATCAACACTGCCGGGTGTCTATGCTCAGCCTTAACCTTCTGGCACTCCATACATCTGGCGATGTATTCAACAATTTCTTTCTTCATACCCGGCCAAAAATAATGGCTTTTGACGGCTGCCACGGTCTTCTGATATCCAGGATGTCCAGCATAAGCCACGTTATGCATCTCCTTTAGAATTTCCAGCTTCAATTCTCGGACATTGGGTACATACACTCTCTTTTTATACAGAAGTAAACCATTAGTTACCAAGGTGTAACTTTCCTTGGTCTGTGGTCTCTCATGCTACTGTAGCTTTTCTACAAGACTTATGTACTGCAAATCATTATTTGCAGCTTCCAAAATTTTGTCTTTCATCTCAGTCTTGTACATGCTAATGGTTGTAGCATGTAATTTGTGCACTTTTCTTCTGAGTGCATCAACCACCTTATTTTCTTTCCCTTTGATATGCTTGATATCAAAGTCATATTCGCACATAAACTCTAGCCATCTGGTTTGCCTCGCATTTAAAGTTGGTTGATCAAATAAATACTTCAGACCATTGTGGTCTATTCTTAATTCGAATCTCCTTCCCATGAGGTAATGTCTCCATTTCCTCAAGGCGTGGACGATTGTTGCTAGCTCTAAATCATGAGTGGCATAATTCCTTTCATGCTCTTTCAGCTTTCGGGACTCATGACAAATTACAAATCCCTCTTGGCTGAGAACTCCTCCCAGCCCCTCCTTACATGCATCTGTGCACACTACGTAATCCTTATTTGGATCTACAATCTTCAGGATTGGAGCACTGGTTATTAGCTGCTTCAATTGTTGGAAGCTGCTCTCACATTCTTCAGTTCATTGGAACCTCTTCTCCTTCCTTTACAAGGAAGTGATAGGGTGAGCTATCTTTGAGAATCAGGCTATAAACCTTCTGTAGTAGCCTACCAGACCCATAAAAGATCTAACTTCCGCCACATTCCTTGGTGCTGACCATTCTGAATGGCCTCAACCTTCTCAAGATCCACAATGATCCCTTCCTTTGATATAATGTGCCACAAGTAATGAATCTGCCTTTGGTAAAATGAGCACTTCCTCAGTTTTGTGTACAACTGGTGTTCTCTCAACACCTGCAGCACCATTCTCAGGTGTTGTTCATGTTCTTCCTCTGTCTTGGAATACACCAAGATATCATCCAGGAATACTATGAAAAAATTGTCCAATAATCTCTGAACACTCCATTCATTAAGCACATGAAAACAATAGGTGCATTTGTCAGTCCAAACGACACCACTGTGAATTCATAATGACTGTACCTTGTTCTAAAGGCAGTCTTGCTAATGTCCTCATCATTTATTCTCACTTGGTGATATCCATATCTGAGATCTATTTTTGAAAATATTTTTGCATCCTTCAACTGATCAAAAAGATCATCAATCCTTGGCAGAGGATACTTGTTCTTGACAGTGACCTTATTCAACTGCCGGAAATCAATGCACAGTCTCAACGTCCCATCTTTCTTCTTCACGAATAGGATCGAGGCTCCCCAAGGTGACACGCTGGGGTGAATGTATCCCTTCTTTAGTAGCTCTTCGAGATGAAATTGTAACTCTTTCAGCTCTGGCATACTCATTCTATAAGGATCCTTCTAAACTGGAGCTGCTCCAAGCATCAAATTTATAGAAAAATTGATGTCCCTCTTTGGAGGTAGTCCAGGTACCTCCTGAAATACATCCCTGAACTCTTTGAGTACCTCGTGATCTTCCAAATTCGATACTACATCTCAGGATGCTTCTTCCACCCGAGCTACATATAATTGACATCCTTTCCGGTAACATTTCTTTAGCTGCATGGATGAGATTTCCCTAACAGCCACAGCTCTGGGAATTCCTTGGACTGTTACCGGATTTCCCTCTTCGTTCAGGAAGGTAAACCTCTTATTATGGAAATCCATAAGGGTATGGTGCTGGTCCAAGCAATCCATCCCAATTAAGCAATCGTATGAGCCTAAAGGAAAAATATTCAATTCAGCCTTAGGGCTCATTCTTTTCATGTCCACTAAACAAGACTTAACCAATTCAGTGACCTTCCTCTTGGACCCTGTGGCCAACTTCACTAACCAGGACTTTTCATGTTTGCTTCTTGTTAAATGAAAACTTTCCACCACTCTAGGATCTATATAACTATGCATAGCCCCTGAATCAATTAAAATAACAAGTGGTCGGTTGTTGATCGTACCTTCCACTTCAATCATGTGCGATTGAAACTCTTCTTTTTTGTTGTCCAGGGATGTTTAGATCCTTGGCATTCTGCTGCCCATATCCTCCACTATTTGAGCTTGTTGAATAGTATGAACAGTTCTTGCTTTGTCTTTTCTGTGGGGGCAGTCTCTGTACCTATGATTCCCTTTACAACCCCAACACTCCATAGGTGGAGACCTTGGCATATTCTCACTCCCTTCAACTTTCCTGGGGTCTCTAAAAGATGACTGTCCCCAAGGGATGTTCTTGAAAAAGAGTGGCATCTTTCCCTTCTACCTCTGTTCTTTCTTAAACCTCTTATGGTCATCCCAAGCCTTCCGAAAGGTAGGATTTTCTATTTATTGTTCGTATAATCATTTCTCCCTTCTTATTGTTTCTTCCATAGTCTTAGGATCATCATATTGAATCTTGTCACCAATGGAAGGTGGAAGTCCACTCAGATACCTCTGAATTTTAACAGCCTCGTCTTTGATGAATGGAACATACTTCAGTAGTTCAAGAAAACTTCGTTCATACTCATCAATGGTCATACTGCCCAACTTGAGTTTGAAGAACTCGTTCATCTTTCTGTCATAGAATCTTTTGGTCAGGTATTTCTTCTCAAAATACCTCTTAAACTCCTTCCACGTGACCTCTTTCTCTCTGATGTGTTGCACCTGCACCAACTGATCCCACCACATGGATGCTTTTCCTTTCAGCTGGTACATTACAATTCTTCCTTCTGCATGGGAAGAATAATTCTGCAGTTGGAAGTATTTCTTTATACCCAGCAACCATATTTCGGCATGTTCTTCCTTCTTATGTTCACCATCAAATGTAGGAGGTTTAATCTTGTTGATTTCCCCTTTCAATTCATCCCTTCTAGATTTTTGGTGCTTTCTGGTAGGAGACGATCTCGAACTACTGCGTGTTCCCCTACTGGAATGTCTTTGGGAGTGACTAAGATGTCGGCTACCACTCCTCAACCTCCTTTTCCTCTCGGAAGTCCTGATGCTTCTTGATCTCCTTCTTCTCCCATGGGTTCTGGGACTCTCCGTCTTACTTGAGTCTCTTCCCTTCTCAAGTTTCCTCTCTATTCAGGCTCTTCAAAAATTTTAAGTTTAATACACCCTACTGATCCCTGACTTTCATGAGCTTTCGGCTATTAGCTCGGCGAGCCTGGGCCTCTCTTTCCAATCGTTCAATGATTTTCATTATGTGTCCTTCCTTATCCTTTTCTTTTCCATGCCCATTGGAGTTCGATCCTTCCACTTCCACATTGACATCCTTTCCTTCTCGTTCCTCTCCTGTTTCGGAGGCAATCTGCACCTTTTCCCATTCCATACTCGACGTTGGTTAGCTAGAGTCCTGACCCTCGTTGAACTCTACACATGCACTGTGAAATTCAATTCGAAGTTTGTCAGGCCATTAAAACTTCATGAACAATGCACAACATTTATACGCCAATACAAACAAGAACAAAAGAAATTTCGATTCAAATAAGTTTTCTCAGCTCTCATTCGGCTCTGCAATTTTCAGGTCTTCGAAACTTTCATTTTTGGCATTTTGGGACTTTCAGGTTTTCGGTCCACGAGGCTTTCAGACTTGCTTTCTTTTCCAACCCCCAACTTTCGAAATTCTGATTTACTTTACCCTCCGGGCCCACATAGCACAGTGGTCACCCACAACCACGGTGGCACGTGGCACGTTCATGAGGTTCCACGTCGCTTTTAACGACGTCATCGGGTCCCACCACTCTCTCTTTTCTTCTCGACCCACTGGCACATGGTACATATCCATGTGTCCATGTCCATTCCTAGTAAAATCCAACGGTCAGATCTTTCTCAGATCTAACGCGCAAATCCTTTCGGCATTTCAAGTTTTGGGCATCGGAAGTTCGTGCATCCACACATCTTGAACTTCCATTTGCCGAAATCCCAAAATCATTGTCTATTTAACTACTTGATCCAACGGTCAAGTTCTTCTCCCCACGATCTACGGTGTAGGTTGTTTCAGGATTTCGGGGTTTTGGGTTTTGGAGTTGTTCACCTCTCCTCACTTCCCATCTCCCAAAACGTTGATTTCTTCCTGGACAATTAACGGTCCAGATCTCTCTTAGATCGACGGTTATGATCCAATCATCAATTCATGTTTTGTGAATTCTCACAAACTCACCCTTTGACCATTTCAAGTTACGAGTCAGCGAAACGTTGATCGCTCTCCACACGTTCTTTCTGATGGACGGTCCTGACTAATTCGAGATTTCGCGTATCGCGATTTCCACACTCCTGTGCAATTCCAAAGGGCTTTAAACCCTGTGAACACTTTCCAGATCTGACGGTCACAAGGGTTCACCTTCCCTCCTGAATAGATCCTAAAGCTCCAACACTTCTGGTTTGGAGTCCTCTTTCCCTGTGTACTTATACCACACTGGCTACGGTTTCATAATGTTGCTATACCTCCTGAGCTTAAAAACTCGTCAAGTAACTCCTTGACACTTTGGAGCAAACCAGGGTCTGAAATTGGCCTTCCAGACCAAATTTCCCCTTGCATTCTCTGTCCAAAGACAGCTCCACTGGCCCATCTAGGCTCAGTGTCGAAACCTTGGCTCTGATACCAAATTGTAGTGCACCCTTTAAGATACCATGGCTTAATCGCTCTTAAAAGGAAACTTTAACACCACATGGTACATAACTCATATAGGTATTATATAATAAACATGCATTTAAACAAATAAACACATTCTACACAAAGTATTCATATGAATTACTTTCATAATTAACAATCAATAGCATTTCATACTAATTCATATACACAACGGAAATCATGATAACATAAATAGTAGAGTCATGAAAAAACATTATTAAAACATAATCATATACTTATCTTTTAACAGTGGTAGAATCCACCAACCAAGTGCAGGCCTTCCACGAACCTCCCATCCTTAGACCACACTGCTCATCATCTCAGCAGTGAGTCACCCCCGAGCTAGGACTAAGCTCCACCCTGAGACAAGGAATCCTAGGTTAGGTTGAGGTTACAGGGAAAACAACACACAGCCACGGGAAGGAATTCTCTCCGAGGAACCACCCAAACTCACTGCCCACAGACCCTCATTCCCCACATGCCTGTTCCACCCCAGGAGTATACACCTTCTCTGTCACCTGGATATTCCTTCGGCTGCTAACCTCCCTTGCCTTGGGTTACAGAAACAGACTGGACCGGAAGTCTCTGGGCTCTGTGGAAGCTACAGGGTTCCTTCCAGAAGTTCTCTCCTTCCTCTATGCACTCTCTCGCCTGGAGAGAATCGCTCACAGGTCAACAAACCTCCCACGCAGTCTATCACTACGTGGCCACACAACCAATGGAAAACCAGACACGGCTTTTTTCCACAGGCTCAGCAATGGCAAAATGGCTCAGGGTCACGGCTTCGGAACATAGATCTCATGCACAGGCTTGATCTGGGGTAGTGGATGCACACGGATTCTCCAGACACAAAACGATTTTTTTAGATTCAAACAGAGGTGAAACCGACTCTTTCATAATCGATCACAGGCTTCTCGTTCAGTATGGAGGCATACACGGGTTTTTTAGTTCAGAAGGTGTACAAGGTTTTTCTTTAGAGCTCGGGTCAGTCGTACTGCTTAGAGCCCCTACACCCTCAGGAAATCTGCTCGAATGAGAGAGTGAACCCCCCTCATGGTCCACCCAAACTATTTTATTCGCATGCACCAGGGTCGACACTTGTCGCCCTGGAGACTGCATGTGTTCCACCAACACGCATCACCTTCCCTTGGTCAGAAACTTAGGATAAAAAAATATAAATGGCACATGTTCTTTTGGAATAATAATAGAATATTGTTCCTAGGCTTAAGCCCCCCCTAGGCTAAACACTTAGCCCCTTTTTTCCACCTTCCAGCCCCTAACCCCTTGCCTTCTCTGTGGAAACTCAGTCCCCCTTCACTCATTCATCGTGGTCGGTCTGCACCTGGCGATGTTTACAATTTTATTAAATTTTTTTGCATATATACAAGTACAAAATCAGGCCTTTGGCCTCCAACCCTTAGTCTCTCTGTCCTAACAATCACATAAGCCCAGCGGCTTATACAAACTTTGCTCACCATCCTATAACACATATTTACAATTCATTTCATACATCAGATTTACAACTGGGCTTGGCCTTGGGGACATTACAGAAAGTTTATGCCTCAGTACATTCCACTTCTCCCAGCTGCTGAACTCCAAAAGACTTCTAGGATAACCTTCCTGCACCTTCTCCATATCTTACACTCGTAAAGGACTCTCCTTCTCCAAAACATACGCTACGGCTCCAACACCCCAATTGTTGAGATCTCTCTCTTTGTGGTCAAATACTATGCCGGTTGTGGTTTTATTCTACCGCTACTACTTCTGAGCTTCGTAACATGGCCAAGTAACCCCTTGGCACTCATAAAAATTCTAAGGTTCGAAATTGGTTCCATCCGAACACGATTTCCACTCGAAACCTCGAGTCCAAAGACCACTTATCTGGCCCGTCCAGGCTTACTGTTGAAACCTTGGACTCTAATACCATATTGTAACATCTCCGACCATCAACCCCACTGTCGGGAAACGTTACTATGTGGAACATTCCCATAAATTATATATAACATGCATATTAAATCAAATTAACTCATTTAACATAGAGTTACTTCCATTATACAGACTTAAACAAAATTAACAATAAATATCATTGCAACAAAATGCATGATAATACTACAAGCATCAAAGACATGCATTTTAATTGAAATTAAACATGTAATGATACTTATCTTTGAAACTGTAGTAACTCCAACAACTACATCCAGACCTTCCACGAACCTCCTAGCCTTAGACCACACTGCTCATCATGCTCAACAGTGGGTCACCCACAAGATGGGACTAAGCTCCACCCAAGGCAAGGGAATCCTAGACTAGGTTGATGTTACAGAAAAATTGCACAGAGAAACCGGAATGATTCTCTCCAGCAGCCTTCTTACACCCACTACTCATGGACTCTCATTCTCCACATCCTTGTTCCACTCGGTAGTATACACCTTCACAAGCACAGTCCATTGGTGCTTAACCTCCCTCTTTGGGTCTCGGCAACAGGATGGATCAGGAATTCTCTGAGCTCTGTAGCTGGTGCTGGACTCTCTCGCGGAGAAAACCACTTCCCAACATACTCTCTCACCTAGAGAGAGATGCTCATAGGCATGAAAACCTTCCTCTTCAACCACAGGCCTACCAACCCAGTTCTTTAGCCACTTTCGACTCAGATCCAGCAAGGTACGGGTGACAACAACGATAACTGGTCAACACCACTCAGAAAAATAGAAGGTTGCAACCCAAGAATGGTTCGGGTACGGACTTGGTTTTGCAATGTGGCTAAATAGGGTTCACAGGACACACAAGAGACATGGCTCAGTCCATGGGTTTTCCACTATATTTTAGGGTGCAAGAAAAGGAATCAACGAAGAATTCGAATGCGGATTCCAATGGTTCAGACAGAGGATGTGTCAGCTTCTGAGAAAAAACATCACAAGTTGGCCTCACGGCTTTGGGTTTCATAGCTGTGTGAGGTATGCATGCAGAGATCAGATGCAGAGGTAACACAGTTCAGATAGAGGATGCAATAATGGAGGATGAACCCCCATCATGGCTCAATTCTTGGGTTAAATTGCATGTGCCTGGGCCGACACATGTCGCCCATGAAGCTGGATGCACTCCATCAAGTATGCGTTCCCTTTTCTAGGAACTTAGGATAAAAGTATACCTTTAACACCACTTTGGAATAATAATAAATTATTATCTCAAGGACTTAAGCCCCTAATATTAGCCCCTCTTTCCAGCTTTTCAGCCCCCTTTTCCCTTACCCACTCCGTGGAAGCTTAGTTCCCCATCACTCTTTCTTCGTGGTCAGTCTGCCAGTGATGTTTAATCTTTATTAATGTTCTTCATAATTGCATATAAAAAAATAGGCTCATGGCCTTTAACACTTAGGCTCTTCAGCCTAATAAACACATAAGCCCATCAGCCATATAAATACTCGACTCACAAACCTACAAAACATGATTACAATTCATAAACATGATTACCATTCATAATATAACTAGGGCACTACCAGGGCATATTATAGATGGAGTGGTTATAGCCATTGAAGAATCTAAGTACTTGAAAAAACTATCAAGGGAAGAGCTATTGAGATCCTTGTTATCCCATGAATCGACGATGAACAAGTATGATGATTCCTTGGAAAATGCATTATGATCTCAGGTTTCAATTTGAAGAGGTAAAGGAGGATCAAATTCAAGAGGCATATGAAAGAACAACAAAACAAACAACAAAAGAGATAACTCAAAACAAGAAAGGAGACTAGATCAAAACCCTCATAGTTTAAGGGGGAGTAACAATAGAAGTTCACAGCTAAATTAGAGTATGAAAAATCCAAAGTTAAATCTTTTTATTGTAACAAGCTGGGTCATTATGAACATAAGTGTAGGAAGAAGAAGATTGACCTTAGTAGACAAGATGCAAATTATTCTAACATCACTGAGAACTATGAAGACCCGTTATTCCTTACTTGTAATGCTTCTTAAGAAACTTATAATGATATCTGGTTGTTAGATAGTGGAAGTAGCAATCATATAATAGGAGACACAAGTTTAATTGTAGATATGGCTAATTAGATAAGGACTGAAATCAAATTGGGGTCAAACAATATTTTTAAAGTCATGAAAAAACAAATGATCAATATCCAGACCAAACAAGGTCAAAAAAGACATATACCGGATGTCTATTATGCCCTAAGTTTGAAACATAATTTTACTATTCTAACAAATGATTAGTATTGATTAGTATTTTGAAAGGATATTTTAATATGAATTTATTTAATATCATGCTATTTATTTTTATATAGTAATGTGGAATATCACCATTGACATTTTACAATAATATTTTTTTCTTTATATATTTCATTTTCAAATACAATTTTTATAAATCTATATAACAATATTTATAATATGTATAAATATAAAATTATATATTTAGATATAAACAATATCTTGTGAATATTTAACAAATAGGTTTTATGTTTTCTTATGATGAATAAGGGAATGTGATGCCATCAATTAAGCATGAAAACCATTACAAATCTGACTTCTTTCAAATTCAATTATAATTTCATTATATATCTAAGACTTATTTCGAATTTAATTATGATTTTACAATAAAAAATTGAAAGTAAGATCTATGGTTTGAGAATGAATTCCTACTTTAGGTAGGACTATAACTCTCCATCTTTCCCTCTTATGAGATTGGATATGACATTGAAATATATTACAAAATACTTTTCACCGCATCCAATGTTTCCGTCCTGCCATTAATTTCAATGTTACCCTTTGCTCATTTTAAATATACACTAGTTTGAAAATTTTAACAAGTATGGATGCATATATTACTTTAAAAAATATAACATGTACTTATTTTATGGATGTATGATATTTTCAATTAACTATATTTATGAATAAAATGTAATAGATATTAGCTAATATATTAAAATTAAAGTAAACATGGGTTATAATATTTTTTTTAAATAAAAAAATTATGAAAAAATTTAAACATAATTGTTTAATTTATAGTTAATTAATATAATATTTATTAATCATTTCCCATTTTTTATTATATCAATTTAAAAAAACCGAACATGTACTTATTTTATTTTATAAATACATGATATTTTCAATTAACTAGGTTGATGTCTAAAATATAATAAACATTACCTATTATATTAAAATAAATATTCTTTATTATTTTATTTTATAAATACATGATATTTTCAATCAACTAGGTTGATGTCTAAAATATAATAAACATTAGCTATTATATTAAAATAAATATTCTTTATATTTTTTTAAATAACAAAATTCAAAAAAATAAATTGTAATTAATTTATTAACATAGTCGTTATTCTAATCTTATTCAACTTTTTATCTTATCAATTTTAGAAAGATAGTACATGAAAGTATGTGTGAAGTATATTAGTTTAATATTTCATATTAGTGTAATCTCTCACATTTAGACACATGGTTGTTGTATCATTGGCATTATGTTTGACTTTCATTTCAGTGAAATCAACCTAGAAATGGGGTTAGGGCTTAATGGGAAAGTTGATGGGATATTTGGGCTTCTGTGGGGTTCCACACCTGCAAAGAGTATTAAAATAGTCTAATTAATTGTTGAGTTTAGTATAGGAGTCTAAAATAGTAAGACTCCTATATAAATAAGAGATGTCATTGTGAAATCAGATAATCATTGTGCACAATGGAGATAGCATAAGTGAGTTAACACTTGTGCTAAAAGGCTTGGTGATTTTAGCAAAGAGAAATTCTACTAGGGGAGAAAATCTAACCTAAGTTTGAGGACTCTTTATTTTTTTTTCTTGGTAGGGAAAGGTGCACCACATGTGTGGGAAAGAGAGGCAACCTCAGAAGGAAGATATTGAATGAAGTGGAAAGAGTCGTACAAATTTTTCGTACAATTTTTCACATGTATGCGGGTTGCAATGGGAAATGTCCTGTATGTACATAGGTTGTTATATGAATAGTCACACACATTTATACAAGCTCTTATAAACAAGGACAAGTCTGTACAAGTTAACATCAGTGACATCAACATGTTGTATAGGTGGTATGCAACAAATTTGTGGGAAGAGAATATTTCCAGAATAGTATTGAGGTTTGGTTTTCTGATTTGTATGGTTATTATAGAACAAAGTTGTTAGTTTTCGTGGCATTGGAGGACAAGGTTGTACTCATATTTTGTTGATATTGTATTGGTTGGGAGGGATTTTTTTTCCCTCAGAATGTTTGATGATAACAAGATTATAGAACTAAAATTGTGTTTCACATGCATTGATGATTCATCTATGATATTCTTTATTTCTACTACATATGTTTTCATTCAATAATTTCTCAGTGTATACTTATTCAGTGATAAAAACTACGGTTACTAGGAAGCAATTTCTCATATCTGAAAATTAGTCACATGAAAATTAACATGGTATTAGATCTTAGGATTTGAAGAGAAGGAGATCATATTGAGAGAAATTGTTGGCTACAACACTTGAAGAGTGTTGTACTTGTTCTTGTTATTGTTCTTTTTCTTTTTCTTGTTTCAGGAAGGTCAATATGGTGAATACATTGAAGCTTGAGGATAGGTTGTAAGGGGAAAACGACTTCTAGGATTGGAAGGAAATGGTTCTCCTTTTGTTGGAAAAGAATGACCTCAATGAGTATGTTGAGGATGTGGTTCCTATCCCAAATGATCCAGTAGATTTGGAATTCCATAAGAAGAGGGAAGTGACTTCCAAGAAAGTATTGATAGATTCTATGAAGGACCACTTGATTCCTCACATTGTCAAGAAAACAACTACCAAGGATATGTATGATGCTTTGGTAGGTCTATACCAAAATAGGAATATCAACATGATGATACCTGAAGAATTAAATTCAAATTGTTAGGATGACCGGTGCAGACACATTTGTCAGTTACTTTATGAAGATTACTCAAATCTGATATCATCTCACAACCATTGGTGAGACAATTCAAAATCTTGATTTGGTAAATGTAGCCTTGAGAGGTCTTCCCAGGTACTAGGAACCATTTTTGCAGGGGATATGTGTGTGAGACAAGTTACAAGACTTTGAAAGATTATGGATAGATTTTATCCAAGAGGAGAGTCACTTGGTGTCTAGGGGTGATTTGGATAGTCCAATGAAGAATGGAAGTGATGAGAACTAGGCCCTTGCATCTTACACTAGGAAGGGAACAAGGGATTCTCTACACAGAAAAGGTTCACCAAGGAGAAGGGATTCTCCCAAGAGAGAAGAGTCTCAAGAGCCAAGAAAAAATAAGGATATTAGTAATATTAGATGTTATGAGTGCCATAAATTTGGTCATTATGCTTCATAATTTCCACATTGTAGAGGGAGAGGAAGGAGTCTACAGGAATCAGTAATAGAGGTTGTTGTGTTTAAAAACAAGTTCGAGAGGGATATATTGTTAGTCTCCATCCCTTAAGGGACTATCTCCAACATGGATAGATGGTTGGTGGATAGAAAAGCATATTTCCATATGAGAGGTGCACGAGATTTTTTTGACACTCTCACAGAGAATGTCTCATACTTATGTGTAGATATTGGTATGGGAGGCAAGCATTCGGTAGGATGATCCAATATAGTATCATTTAGATTAGATTGAGGATATATATTGAGGGTGTGGAATGTGTTGTAGGTTCCAGAATTTTGGAGTGTCCTCTCAATATTAGAGAGTGAGAGGAAGGGATATCATATATTGTTTTGATATGGATATGTATTTATTTTTCCCAGACGTTCTAGCTTAAGATCAATAGTAGTTCTTGAAGTTATGGAGGGAAACCTATATAGGATAAGGTTATAGCCTATGAGTGGTGTGCCCAACAAGATTAGAGATACAAAGGAGGAGGATCAAGTATCCCCATGATTGGTGAGGCAAGTGGCCCCACCAATACTACTAGCTCAGAGGGAGCCAAAGTTCATAGGGCATCAACCCTCGGGATCTAGGAGGGAGGAGAAACTTCCCAGAACAATGTAGAGGATAGTGGAAAGGGACCAGATGACCTCAGAGGTTGTGTAGACTAAGAGGTAGTAAAGTTTCTAAAGGAACATGTGGTCTTAGAGTGAGCCTAACCTCAAGGAGAGAAAATTAGCTCAGGGAGGGTGATGGGCATCCAGAGGGAGTTCCCACTTGGGTTTATTTGGGAGAGATACATATTCCAATATGAAGAGACATGTGCCATGGGTGGAGGAGGATATATATCAACTTTATAGGTGGGAGGCTTCTAGGGCATGTGAGACCTCCATGGAGGATTCGTTTATTTCAAAAAGTTATGGTACTTTGATAGAGCACGCTAGATAGAAGCTTCAGATGCAGAATGATTCTAGGGAATGTGAGACCTGCATGGAGGATCCATGTGTTTCAATAGGCTATGATACTATGATAGAGGATCCTAGACAGGAGCTTCAGAGGTAGGAGTCTTCTACGGTATGCAAGACGTGTATGAAGTATCCATGTGTTTTAAAAATATCTGCTACAATGACCAAGGATGCAACCAATTAGATACATATGATAGTAGAACTTATTGCTACAGTATTCAGCGACCCATTTTCCATAGTGATAGAGGGAGTAGCTAGTTTGGACTCTTGGAGTATAGATGAGGTGGTAGATCTACAGATATACCTACTATGAGAGACAATAGTGCATCTAAATGTTGGAGGATGAGATGCCTCCCTCGCTAAGAGGGAGTGTTGGTTTTTGTTTCTTCGAGACGTATTCTCACTAGAGGCCAAGGTGACATGCATGTGGGAATTTTTTGTTGGCACCAATTTTGACTTTCATTTTAGTGAAATTGACCTGGAAATTGTGCTAGCGCCTCATGGGAAAGTTGATTATATTTGTGATATTGTGTGGGCATGCCACACCGACAAAGAGCATTAAAATATTCTAATTAATTGTTGAGTTTAGGAAGGGATCCTAAATTCATTCATTCGACTCCTATTTAAAGTATATATCTGATTGTGACATCAGATCATTATTGTTCATAATGGAGATTGCATAAGTGAGTCTACATTTGTGCTAGGAGGCTTGGCGATTTCAAGAAAGGGAAATTATGTTTGGGGACCAAATATGGCCTAAGATTGAGGACTCTTTATTTTATGTTCTTGGAAGTGAAAGGCACATCGCATCTGTGGGAGAGAGAGGTAACCTAACAAGGAATATATTGTATGAAGTGGCATCAATCATACTGATCTGAAAATGGATTAGAAATCATACACCACTTGATCTGAACCAAGTGTCTCTAATATAACTTGATCCTCAAATAGTGTCAAGTATGACACCACTTTCTTATTACAGGATTATTTTATTGATAGTGCTTATAGCATGGAATTGGCTTATCTTACTTTACCGAACATATAAAATGAAGATCATAACTTGTATAATCATACATGAGCATATTCATAATGACATGAGAGTAGTAATAATAACCACATAACAAAATAATTGTATTTGGGTCCACTTCCAACCAATGAGACCGCTCTATAAATGCTCAATAATTGTTGAAAGTACAATAAGATGGCTTACAATACAAGAGTCAAATATACCCTTCAATTCTACTTCTATAATGAAAAAAATAAAATTACCCTTGCGTTCCTCTCGAAAAATTGAGAAGAATGAGTATAAAGTCGACTATGTTTTTCCACAGTTCCCCAGACACCGCTTGGCATGCAAGACAATGTACACAATCTCTTGTTGTGTCGAAATTTGCACCAACTTAAAAAATCTCAACATAGAGGTATTGGCACAAAATGTCATTGTTACAAATGCTCGATTACAAAACATTCAATTTGTATCCTTCAGGATTACAAAAGAAAAATAATATTATCACCATCAAGACCGCTTCGAAAAAACAAATCCAGTCACTATAAACACCTTATATCTCCCAAAAGACTACATAATATGCATTACAAAAGACTTGGTGCGTGTTGCTTTAGCACTAAATGAGTGTTGTGATACAATAGTGGGAGAACTCCTTTATATAAGAGAGGTTGTGGGATCGAATCCCAACCAAACTCCTTTGATTATGGGATTTTATTATAGCAAATATTAAATACATAAAAAAAATTCATTTATTAAATGAGTGCACTTTAAAACTTATGCTATGGCACATAACTTATTCCCCGACAATTTATCGAATACATTATGTATGGTGGTTATACCTTAATATATGGTATGTGTTATATTACTCCTACATTGATTTTGGTATTGGTTAGTGTATAGTGGATATATATGCTATATATATATATATATATATATATATATATATATATATATATATATATATACCAAAATAATTATGAATCCAATATGATCTAATGAAGGATTGGCACATGTCAAGACCTAGTTGGTCTACGTCTGCGCCAAATGTTTAATTGTGATTGGACCATATCCACCGCTTGTCATCATGTAACTGGGCCATATGGAGGTACAATCTATTACATCAGCTGTAAAAAATCATATCCCATGTCAGCTAAATGGTGCCACTTGTCAATATTTGGAGCTACAACTTGTCAACCTGAGAGCCTGCCACGTGTCTCTCTCAGAGCTTGCCACATTTCTCTTCAGGGTTGACTTGAAATTTGACTTCCCATAACTTTTGAATATAAAATATGTTTGATGAACCATTTGCATCGTTGGAAAGATAACAATGTTATCTTCACATTGATATCATTTTATAGAGCTTTTGATACGATACAATTTTGAACATTTATGATCCCTTATAGACCCCTGTGAGTGTTTTGGATCCTCCTGGACCTCCCTGAGCATTCATCAATCCTCCTAGATCATTCCTTCCCACTGGGAGGCTTTTGGATCTCCGAAAGGTTTATATTAAATGAGAGATATTCCTCCCCACTTGTATTGTGTCTCTTCCCCATGCCTAGACCACTTGGCTCTTTACAATCAGTTGAATAACAAGGATGGAGGATGAAATAATGTTGCTAACATAATAGATCATTCTCGTACATCTACCTGCATTTATATTTTTCACTACTGGCCATGCACAACATATTAGAAGTAGTAGCGAACATATAGATGCTACTGACAATGAATTAACAACATTCCTACTCTCCCTGAAAAAATCCTTGTCACCTGCATGTAATGGATCTTCATGTGGCAACTTTGGATAATTTTGAAGCACTTCATGACTAGGAGATAACTTTACTATTGCATTATCAAATCCTTCTCTTTATTTTGCATACATCCTAGACACATTCTCTCTTGCATTCACAACACCTACAACTGTGATTTGTATCTCATCACCTGATTCAGATCCCAAATCTTGTTGGACTATGAAAACTTCCTTTTTCTTTCCTTTTCCTCCATACTTTTTAGGTCTTAATTCAGGATGCAACTTCCAACGATGGTCTTCACCATGTCCTCTTTTCTTGCAATGAGTACATGTGAGATTTTCTTCTTCCTTGTTTATTGTAGCTACATGTTTCTCTTTTCCCCTGTTCTTACTTCCCTTTTGCTGAGAAAACTCCTTGGAGGAACCAACTTTAGTATCATTCCGCCTGGATTCAAGATGTACAACTCGAAAATATACTTCATCAAAATCAATGGGATTTAACAAAAGAAGAGTATGAGGAATGTAACTATGCATAGCACCAATATATTTCAGAAGGGTGTTTGTAGAATGTAATGAAATATTTAAAGCTAATTCTTTCTTCCTAAACTCCTTAGTAAAATCCTGCACACTCTATCATTTTCCTTGCCTTATATATTTTCATTCCATGATTTCTTTTTTTCGATATGCGAAAGGATAAAATTGTTTCCTTAATGAAACTTCAAATTCTCACCAAGAAGAGAGAATGACACCGCTCTTTTGGACACCTTCCTGAAGTTTACCTTTCCACCAAATCAACGATGTGCCTTCAAGGAGAAGGGAGGTCAATTCAATCATGTCCTCATCTTCATAAATCTATTGAACACGATAGTAAACTTCCATTTGTTGAATCCAATTGTCTAGCTTCTCTGCATTAGGCCTAGAATTATACATAAGCAAGTTGAACTTGACATCCAACTTTAACAATGGCTTTGTTGAAGCATTTTTCCTACGCGTGGATGAGGGTGCAGAAGTGGAAGTAGATGAAGGAGGTGAAGGTGTTGAAGGAGGAGAAAAAGCAAGTATTGAAGGAGGTGGAGAAGGAGGAAGATCATATTCTTTTTTAACGTCTCGATAACTTTCTCCTTTGCATAATACTGTCTCATTGTGCTCTTCCACCATTTCCTTCATCTGATTAAATACATTGAAGAAATCATATTTAGATTCATAACAACCTATTTTACTTGGTGAAGCCATATCTTCTCTTCGAGTGAAGCTCCTTGAGGCAATCTCTAGATTATAACTTTCAAGTTTTCCTTCATCACGCTTTGTGTTTATCCCTTGTAAGCATTCACCTGTCAAACCTTCTCTGGTACCACTTGATCCAAAAATGGATTAGAAATCATACACCGGTTGATCTGAACCGAGCCTCTCTACTATCAATCGATCCTCAAATAGTATTAAGCGTGACACCACTTTCTTATTTGAATATTCTCTTATTGACAATGATTATAGCATGGAAGTGTCTTATATTAATTTACCAAACACATAAACTGAGGATCATAACTTGCATAATCATACATGAGAATATAAAGAATCACATGAGAGTAGTAATAATAACCACATAACACAATACTTTTCTTCAGGTCCACTTCCAACCAGTGAGACCGCTCTATAAATTATCAATAATTGTTGAAAGTATAATAAGATGGCTTACAAAAAAATACACCACCCCTGCAATCCTCTCAAAAAATTGAGAAGAATGAGTATAAAGTCGACGATGTTTCGCCACAGTGTCTTAGACACCCCTTGGCACGTAGAACAATGTACACAATCTCTTGTTGTCTTGAAATTCACACCAACTTAAAAAATTTCAACATATAATTATTGACATGAAAGACTGTTGTCACAAATGATAATTACAAAACACTCAATTTATAGTCTTCTGGCTTACAAAAGAGAAATAAGATTATCACCATCAGGACCGCTTCGAAAAAATGAATCTGATGACTATAAACACCTTGTATCTCCCAAAAACACTACATAAACTCCATTAGAAAAGACTTGGTGCATTTTTGTTTAGCACCAAATGGTTGTTGTGATATTATGGTGAGGGAACTCCTTTATATGAGAGAGGTTGGGGGATCGAATCGCAACCAAATACCTTTTATTACTGGATTTTGTTATAACAAATATTAAATACATATCAAAAATCATTTATTAAATGAGCGCATGGCATAATTGGTTGGTGTGGTTTGTTAGAATATTGTGGAGGAGGTCGAAACTATATGGTAAATATACTACATGTGGTTCCAACCCTCCACGTGAACTTTGGAACGGTTATAATATATACTATGTATAGTATATAACTTTAAAACTTATGCGATGGCACATAACCGCGTGATTTATAGATACATGACGTATGGTGGTTATACCTTAATATATGACATGCATTATATTACTGTTACGTGGATTCTGGTATTGCTTAGTTTATAGTGGTTATATATGTTATATATATATATATACATCAAAATAATTACCAACCCAATATTTGTCAATGAAGGATTGCCACATGTCAAGACTCGGTTGGTCTATTTGTGTGTCAAATGTTTCAATGAAGGATTGCCACATGTTAAGACCCGGTTGGTCTACTTATGTGTCAAATGTTTAATTGTGATTGGATCATATTTTTCACTTGTCATCATGTGACTAGGTCACCTGGAGGTACAATCTGCCACATCATCAACCACCAATAATGTCACGTCACCTAAATAATGCCACTTGTCAATATATGGATATGCAATATGTGAGCATGCCATGTGTCTTGCTCAGAGCCTGCCACATGTCTCTTTAGGATTGACTTGAACTTTGACTACCCATAACTTTTGCATATGACATCTGTTTGACAAACCATTTGCATCGTTGGAAATGTTAATGCTAGAAGTTGCCCCTAAACTGCTATAGGGTCAAGCCTAGCACCCCTTCATTTATTGCAATGATTTTATAAATAAGAATGTGTTTAGTTTTGAAATAAGGTGGATGAGGAAGATGATGAGAGAAAGAATAAGAGGAACAAGCAAAAGCAGATCAGTTAAAACACCATTGGGCATGGAGTCAAGTAAACACCCTGTTGATCGGAGCAAATCAAATTGTACATCAGATAAGACTTTTATATGTAAATGGGTAGAAGAATATGGAATGAACGAAAAGTAGAACACCTCACCAAACTAAGAATTTCTTTGTCAAATGGATGCAACGGTACTTGAAACAAAACACATGGATGATAGGCAGTCACAGAAAAATCCTTACCGCTTGGGAATGTATCATCCATAAGCAGCCATTGATTCTCAATGTCTGAAATTCATTCAAGTAAGAAGAAAGACAGAATGTAAAACAAGGAAGATGGAAAAACAATGTTTAGACAAGAAGATCACAATCTGACAAAACAAATGTCATATATCTCTAATGTCAGAAGTGATTCCAAAAATACAATGCCTTCAGGTTTCTAATAACTCAGATGAATGCCTTTTCATCAATCTATTCTCAGCCATGCCCTGGCGGGCCTCCCGCCCCCCCCTTGCTATCTCTCTTACAAATCACGACTTAAATACCAATTATAACAAACTAACTGCCCATAATTTCTGGCAAAAATATCTAATTAAATCATAAGAATAATAAACAGAGTTGTAATGTTTCTCGAATTGTTTTGAAAATGTTGATTAAATCTCCTTAGAGTGGTAATGATCTTCATTTAATGAATCCCCTGCCATATGCCTTAAAATCCTCTGATGCCTCTGTCATCAATGAAGCACTTCAATTTCTGATCTTCTGCCTGAGAATCTGGGCGTGTTGGGATTGATCATTATCCCTAAAAGATGCCTTCAATCTCGAATCGTTCAATGTTAGAAGATTCGAAATTGATTAGATTGATCCTCTGTTTGCTATTTTGGTGAAGAGAGCCTGAAGCCTTCTTTCTTTGCAAAGTTATAACCAAGTGGGTAATGACTTCTCAACGCACAGTGAACAGTAAACATATGTACCAAACTATTGTGCAAACAAGTGCCCAAGCCAGCTGAAGTCAGCGCAAGCCACTGCATTCCTCCACGCAGGTGTTGTCACAATTGTCACCTATCGAGTTGTTTGACCATGCTTTGTGCACTTACAAGATAGACAGATTGAATCTATCACATGCTATTCCATCGATGGCAATCGACAAAGCATTTCAAACCATATCTTGCTGAACGACTTATATTACAAATGCTTTTCCCATGGATGGCTTTTGCTGTAGGTGCCAACAGAGCTCGAGTGGTCCTCGAGTCTTTGATGGTTCTTGTTACTAAATACAATAGACCTGGGAACCCCTCGAATCTCATGATCATGCTCTTGAAAACAATCCCAAAAATGCTCTTCCATCTTCGAATCAATGTGAGGTCTCAGTTGAATTTTGTCGTAGATATCTTGATCCTATGCATACAACTGAAGTGCCAACCAGGTAAGTTCCACTGTTGCGAATACAATGAAGGCATAAGAACTTGAGGGCATTTGTACTTCAGTAACAATTTCATCATGCATGAGCCCTTGTAGACTTCATATGGAGAAACTTGTCAGACCGACAAGATTTTGAGAGAAACAACACAGGATGACTTGAAATGAGGAAGCAGAGGAAGTCCATAGTTTCGCCTTCTGATAAGAACAAAACCATCGATGCCATTTAAAAAATATGACACTTGGATGCATGCTTTGACAATGCCTGCCTGTAATAACTAACGGTGAACCAAATGTGAAACCACCAGGCTTGGGACTATTTTCCATCCCTGAATTACTTTCGTGAGGGTTTAATTGTGCCACCATTATTTCAAACATCCCTCGGGCCTCGTCTTCTTGCTAGAATGCCTTTGAGCACTTATGTTAGCAATATAACTTTGAAAATAGACTTTATGGATCGTGAAACAGAACTGCCATGTGGGCGCAATATATCTAAGGTTTTTTCTAGTAACACATCATCAATTTGTAATCGCAGATAGTGTTGGGTGTAATCATATTCAACACCTGTAAATCTAATAAGCCCTGCAACTAACACAAATGAAACTGAAAGCCTGAGATTCTCTCCTTGACACTTGCAAATCTGGTGATAACATATTTTTTGGTGGAATTTATAATAAAATCGACCCTGTACCTCCTCTTTAATGAGGCGAATTAAGAGCTCAATACCACTTCTGCTATATACGATACCAGTGCTTTGGATCACTTGGTGCTACGGGAATAACCTCATTCTTGCAACAAAGAGAACATTGAAAAATTAGTATTTGGATACTAACATTGGCTCCTTCTGGAGGATCATTCTCTCCCTGTGAAGCATTAAGAATGAGCAGACCACTGTGCCTTTCCTCTGTGCATCCATGCATTGTAACCTGTAAACTTTTGCCTCTGCAAACATCTACATTTATGCTATGCCTAGTCTATTGGGTTATGGAATCAATCAATACCATTTCAACTCTGGCTTCAAACTTCTGCAACTTATCAAACTCTAACAAATGTTGAAAACAAACTCACTGCAAAACTAATTACACTATGCAAATTGTGAAAACAAATGCTCAAGAAGAGAGCTTATTGCATGTCCTACTTCTAACCAAGCGTTTCCTTTAGATCAGGTGAAAGCATGCTTCCAATGAAGCCATTCAAGTAATCTGCTAATTGGTAAAACTCTTGATCTGGTTCTAACAAATAAAGAGACCCATAGCATATCAAAGTGAAAAGGAAAAGTGAAGCAAAGCCAACCCTCGTTGAGAAAGAGTAATTTTTTGTTTGAAGTGTTTGAAAAATCCATATAATCAACAAAAGGATCATGAAAGAGACAAAGAGAAACATCTTTCTATGGTTTCAGCTGAATATCAAAAGGTCTTTGCATATCTTCTTTCTGATAATGGCTGCCACATTCAACTATTTGCAAATCTGAACGTATTTGCAAGTTTATTTCACTAGTTTTCTATAAATAAAACTGCTTCAGGTGCCCATCGTTGCCTTTCTGAACCTCGGATGCATAGCTTTCATAAAGTGGCTTACTGCTGAAGTTTTCATTATGTGTTGAGGTGAAAATTGTATTCCACTTGAACCATGACTACCAAGAAGAGAATCTGAATTTTTGCTATGATCTAGCTGTTGATCAAAGGCCTTAGAAAGAAAAAATGAGATCTGTTGTTCATAGAAAATACCATCATCTTTAGAATTATAAAACTTATCATAGATAGGTGATCCAAAAGCCTTTGTGTCTTTCATATAAGGACGAGCAACCTCATGCTGAAAAACAGATTTAGAAGGAGATTCAGAAGACGACGAAACATCTTCTCTTTCCTCAACATAATCATCCTTTATATCATAATCAAAATTACTATAAAATTTTGAACAAAGCGCAAATGTGTCTACATTATGGTTGTCCCCAACATCCTTACAAACAAAATAAGTACTAACTGTATGTTGAATGTCAAAATCAAATTCTTTACAACAGTCATCAAAAGGAAAATCAACTAGATAAATGTTTTTGTAATAATGATGAAAGACAGTGTGAAACTCTTTCAAAGAATGAATGCTAGCAGCAAGAAGGGACTGACACCATTCATGAGCATGTTCTTCTAACTAAAATCTGAACATCTTGATTAAGACATCCTCATGAACAAAATTATGTTCAAACGTACATTTATGGAAATTTGATAAATGCTCACCGGGATGATCATCCTTGCATCCTCTAAATCTGGGAAGATATTCATCCCATTCAGATATTGAAGGTACTGGATGTGGAAAACCATCTATGTTGGTGAAATCACAAAATGCATACCTCCGAGCCAAAATAGTTTCCATGGCCATCATTGATCTTGAACCAGTGGAGTCACCTACGAATCTCAGGATAATGGAGTCGCCATGGTGAAAGATGTGCAGTCATGTATCTTCCCTCTTCCTGTTCACCATCAATAAGCGGATCTGATCATTGTCGTTCTCCTAGGGAAGATATCTTAGTTGCTTCATCCCTGACAATGACGCCAAAAATGTTAGTGCTAGAAGTTGCCCCTAGACTCCTATAGGTTCAAGCCTAGCACCCCTTCAGTGATTGCAATGATTTTATAAATAAGAATGTGTTTAGTTTTGAAATAAGGTGGATGAGGAAGATGACGAGAGAAAGAATAAGAGAAACAAGCAAAAGTAGATCAGTTAAAACACCATTGGGCATGGAGTCAAGTAAACAACCTGTTGATCGGAGGTAATCAAATTGTACATCAGATAAGACTTTTATATGTAAATGGGTAGAAGAATATGGAATAAACGAAAAGTAGAACACCTCATCAAACTAAGAATTTCTTTGTCAAATGGATGCAACGGTACTTGAAACAAAACACACGGATGATAGGCAGTCACGGCAAAATCTTTACCGCTTGGGAATGTATCATCCATAAGCAGCCATTGATTCCCAATGTCTGAAATTCATTCAAGTAAGAAGAAAGACAGAATGTAAAACAAGGAAGATGGAAAAACAATGTTTAGACAAGAAGATCACAATCTGATAAAACAAATGTCATATATCTCCAATGTCAGAAGCGATTCGAAAAGGACAATGCCTTCAGGTTTCTAATAACTCAGATGAATGTCTTTTCATCAATCTATTCTCAACCATGCCCTCACGCG
>ML785062.1:856723-878942 GCA_009831015.1 Picea engelmannii
CTTAAATACCAATTATAACAAACTAACTGCCCATAATTTCTGGCAAAAATATCTAATTAAATCATAAGAATAATAAACATAGTTGTAATGTTTCTCGAATTGTTTTGAAAATGCTGATTAAATCTCCTTGGAGTGGGAATGATCTTCATTTAATGAATCCGCTGCCATATGCCTTAAACTCCTCTGTTGCCTCTGTCATCAATGAAGCACTTCAATTTTTGATCTTCTGCTTGAGAATATAGGTATGTTGGGATTGATCATTCTCCCTAAAAGATGCCTTCAATCTCGAATCATTCAATGTTAGAAGATTCGAAACTGATTAGATTGATCCTTTGTGTGCTATTCTGGTGAAGAGAACCTGAATCCTTCTTTCTTTGCATAGTTATAACCAATTGGGTAATGACTTCTCAATGCACAGTGAACAGTAAACATATGTACCAAACTGTTGTGCAAACAAGTGTCCAAGCCAGCTGAAGTCAACACAAGCCACTACATTCCTCCACGTAGGTGTTGTCACAATTTTCACCTATCGAGTTGTTTGACCATGTTTGGTGCACTTACAATATAGACAGATTGAATCTATCACATGCTATTCAATTGATGGCAATCAACAAAGAATTTCAAACCATATCTTGCTGAACGACTTATATTACAAATGCTTTTCCCATGGATGGATTTTTTTGTAGGTGCCAACAGAGCTCGAGTGGTCCTCGAGTATTTGATGGTTCTTGTTACTAAATTCAATAGACCTAGGAACCCCTCAAATCTCGTGATCATGCTCTTGAAAAAAATCCCAAAAATGCTCCTCCATCTTCGAATCAATGTGAGGCCTCAACTGAATTTTGTCGTAGATATCTCGATCCTGTGCATACAACTGAAGTGACAACCGGGTAAGTTCCATTGTTGCGAATACAATGAAGGCATAAGAACTTGAGGGCGTTTGTACTTCAGTAAAAATTTCATTATGCATGAGCCCTTGTAGACTTCATATGGCAAACTTGTTAGACTGACAGGATTTTGAGAGAAACAATGCAGGATGACTTGAAATGTGGAAGCAGAGGAAGTCCATAGTTTCTCCTTAGGATAAGAACAAAACCATCGATGCCATTTAAAAGGTCTGACACTTGGATGTATGCTTTGACAATGCCTGCCTATAATAATTGGCGGTGAACCAAATGTGAAACCACCGGGCTTGGGACTGTTTTCCATCCATGAATTACTTTTGTGAGGGTTTAATTATGCCACCATTATTTCAAACATCCCTCAGGCCTTTGCTTCTTTCTAGAATGCCTTCGAGCACTTCTGTCAGCGATATAACTTTGAAAATAGACTTTATGGATCGTGAAACATAACTGCCATGTGGGCGCAGTATATCTAAGGTTTTTTCTAGTAACACATCATCAATTTGTAATCACAGATAGTGTTGGGTGTAATCATATTCAACACTTGTAAATCTAATAAGCCCTGGAGCTAACACAAATGAAACTAAAAGCCTGAGATTCTCTCCTTGACACCTGCAAATCTGGTGATAACATATTTTTTGGTGGAATTTATAATAAAATCGACCCAGTACCTCCTCTTTAATGAGGCGAATTAAGAGCTCAATACCACTTCTTATATATACGATACCGATGCTTTGGATCACTTGGTGCTACGAGAATAACCCCATTCCCGCAACAAAGAGAACATTGAAAAATTAGTATTTTGATACTAACAGGAAAGATGACGACGATCTGTTTGCATTGATGCCATTTTTTTAGAACTTTTTAGATGATCAAAATTCAAGCATTTTTTTATCCCTTATGGACCACTCTGAGCATTCCAGATCCTCCTAGACCTCTGTGAGAATTCCCGGATCCTCCTGGAACACGTACAAAGTGTCTACATAATTTTTTTCATGTGCAAGCATTGCAATGGGAACACTCTCTTATGTATGTGGGTTGTTGTAGGAATAGTTGTGTACATCCATACAATCTCTTCTAGGCAGGGATAGGTCTATACACACCGACGTCAAGTGACCTCAGCAGATTGTAGAAGTGGTCTGCAATAGATTTGTTGGAAAATTATATTTCCAGGAAATTGTTGAGGTTTAGTTTTCTAATTTGTCTGTTTATAAGAGAACAAAGTTGTTTTAATTTTTGGTGACTTTGGAGGAAAAGTTTGTCCTCACATTTTGGTGATATTTTATTGGGTGAGAGAGTTGGTTTTTCCCTCATAATCTTTTATGATAAAAAAATTAAAGAAATGAAATTGTTTTTGATATGTGTTGATGATTCATCTCCGATATTTTGTGTTTCCACTACATATGTTCCTAGTCAATCCTTTTCAGTGTATAATTGCGCAGTGATAACATCTAGGGTTATTGTTGGTTCACTACAAAGAAATTTCCCAGATCTGAAAATTAGACACATAGATTTTCATGTGAAAATTGAAACATGTTTCATCACTAGAACCAATGCACATGAAGATAGACATGCTAGTTGTACTATTGTAGCTAGTGCACACAAATTAAACTATACTGGATTTGGTTTGATAAATATACAACTTTTTGAATTAGTAGATGATGATGGCCACACCCAATGCAAATGATCTAAAGGACCAAAAATAGGTATAACAGTTAGGGCCTTGAATATGCTTAGGGATGAAACATAATTGGTTAATACCTTGTTTGAATCATCTCAAGATCAAGCATCATGTAGTATTACTTGGACAACCACACAAGACCTCTAAAGAGGATGTTTAACCTCTATGGAAGATCTTTGGCACCATTACTACATTCTTCACAATAAGAATCAATATTTAGGCCTATATGATGGACAAGGGAGAAAAATAATGGAATTATTCCCAAAACAAGGCTTCTTGAGATTAAAGGTCATGAACTACGCCTTGAACAACCACATAGAGGAATTCTATGTAATATTTGGATTTCTAGTGGTATATGTGCACCATTAGGAGTTTTTTCACACCACATATGGGAGACAAGGCCTATACCATAGTCAAGGGAGAAAAATGGGGACCTTAAGTTTCTTGGGTTGTTATATTCTTTGCAGTGAAATTCTAGTTGAGGTGGATCGATTGACAATCGAAGTCAAGGTGGATTGACAAGAATTCTAATGGTGAGGTGAGTCGACTCGGTAAATTCAAAGTCGAAGATCAATATGGTTCGATATTGTAAAGACATAGGTAACAAGTTGAGGAGGAAAAATGACAAGAGGTCGATGGGAGGGCGTGTGGAAACCGAGTGAAGATTGAATGAAGGATGACCAATAGTTGATGGGTAATCTGAATTGGTAGTTAGTTGTAATAGAATTCTAATATTCAGAATATTTGTAGCCAATGATCTACATGGATTTGTATCCATGTTTAGGAACCTTTTATTTAGGTTTTTGCCTATTATAAAGCCTAAAAATAATGTGTGTTGTCATGATGTAAATGATGATGAATGGAAAATCGCCAAGAATCAATAATGGTAGAGGTTGTTAGTCATGTAGATGTGATTTGAACTAGCTACAAGGTTATTCTTATGTAAGCAAGAGTGTATGATGTCAATTTTTGCTTATGTGTGGACCAAGGTTAGACATGTAACCTTTTATTCTGAATGAATAAGAAAACAAGGGAGCATAATTATCTAGGAATGTTGGTTTTCCTGGTTTGGATTTCTAGGGTAAAATCTCTATGTACTTTGTGTTTTCTGTGTCATTTACTTTATTGATTATATCTTTGTTCCTGTCTTCTGCTAGGTTTAACATGGAAGTATCCTCATTTCCTAACATGTGGTATCAGAGCTTGGCTTAACATGTGGTATCAGAGCTAAACCCTAGGTTTAGTAAGATTCATAAGTCTGGAATCATTAAAGATTCTGTTAAATGTTGTGTTAAATAATGGCAAGTATCTTGAGAATAGAGATCAAAAAATTCAATGGCCTGAATTTTGAGCTTTGGAAGCTTAAAATTGAAGATCTCCTTATAGATTAAGAACAATGGAAAATAGTATGTTGAGGTACCATTCCAACATGTATGTTGACAGAAGAATGGGAGAAACTTGAGAGAAGATCAAGGAGTATGATTCGACTTTGTCTTGAATATTTGGTATTGTTGAATGTCTAAGGAGTAGACTCGACCAAAAACCTATGGGAAAAGTTGGGAAGCTTGTACTAGTCGAAATCACTTGTAAATAAGTTTTTTCTTAGAAAGAAACTATATCTTTTGAGGATGAGTGATGAAAGTTCGTTGACTGATAATTTAAAAGTTTTTAATACCATTATAAGCTAGTTATCTTCTGTGGATATTAAATCACTAAAGAGGAAAAATGTATTATCCTATTATGTTCTTTTCCAGACTCCTGGGATAACTTATTTGTGGCTATAGGGAGTAATACAACCACATTAGTTATAGAAGATGTGGTTGCATCTCTACTATCAGAAGAAATGAGAAGAAATAACATTGAATGATCAACCAAAGATGCTTTACTAGTGAGAGGGCGATCAATTGACAAAGATAAAGGAAACTTCTCTGGTAGAAGGTCTATGTCAAAGGGTTGATATAAATACCCTATCGAGTCAAATGAGAATATGTTATAAATGTTGTAAATTAGGGAATTACAAAAGGGACTTCACTTCGAAGGAAATAGAATTATGTGCAAGATCCAACAAGAAGTAGTTGAATCAGTGAAATATGACTCCAGATAAGGGATGTGATGTGTACCTAGTATTGACTAGTACACATTTGGATCAAGATGTTGGGTTGATTGAATCAGGAGCATCCTATCATATGACATCACATAGAGAATGATTTTGTGAGTATGAATAATATGAAGGAGGAGAAGTGTTCTTGAGGGACGACTCGACAACCAAAATTGTCAGATGACGAAGAGTTCGACTGATACTGTAGGATGGAATAGAACCCTTCCAGGTGTGCTACACATTTTGGGTTTGGAAAGAAACCTGATATCTGTCAGCAACATGAGTGATGTAGGGGTGCACACTCTATTTTAGAAGGATTCATACAAGATGGTCAGAGGTGCAATGGTATTAATGAAAGGAGTTTGGATTCAAACCCTATACAATTTACTAGGGAGTGTCGACTTGACTGGATGCAACAATGCATTTTTTCCTCATGTCCAACTCAACTCAATATGAGTTGATTCAAAATAACTTAACAAGTCATCATAAATTCAACCCAACCATGCTATGGCATAAGAGGATGGGACACATTTAGAGAAAAAATACTCCGAGCTATGCATCACAAAGGTATGGTCAAAGAATTTCCTGAATGTAATTTAGAACTCTACTTTTGTGAATATTGTATATAGGGAAAACAAAGTCAGGTGAGGTTCCCCATATGGGGTGACAAGGGAAAATGAGATTCTAGAGTTGGTTCATAGTGTTTGGCCCTGTTACAATACCTTCACTTGTTGGATCCTTGTATTATGTCTCCTTCATAGATTACTTTTCTAGGAAGACATGGATACATTTCTTGAGGAATAAATCACAGGTTTTTGAGACGTTCAAAGAGTTTAAATCTCTTGTAGAAATCTAGATAGATATGAAGATTAAATTGCAAAGAGATGACAATGGTGGTGAATTCTATGGAAAAGAATTTGATCGGTTCTACAAGAAGTGTCGCGTAGCACTCCAAAATACCATACCATATAACCAAAAATAAAATGGAGTTGTTGAGTGAATGAACAAAACATTGATAGACAAGGAAAACAACATGCTTACTGGTGCTGGGATCACACAAGAATTATGGGTGGAGGAAGATGACACTACAAAATATCTATTGAATATGTATCCTTCATCGACGCTAGTTAACATGACTCTAAATGAGGTATGGTTGGGTAAGAAGCCTTTAGTTTCACATCTCAAAGTATTTGTATGTGATGCATTTATGCATGTTCCCAAGGAAAAGAGGAGAAATCTTGACAGGAAGGCAGTCAAATGTATTTTCATCGGATACAAGGAAGGAATGAAACGATATAAGCTATGGGAAACTACATCAAGGAAAATAGTGTACAATCGAGATGTGTTCTTTAGAGAAGTTAGAAGTAAGTCTGAGCCTGAAGAAATTTTTCAGGCCGAGAATAATCCAGAGAAGGTGCAGTTTGAACCGAGGAAGGAGGAACATGATTTAGATGAGTTGACTAAATCAAAAGAAAAGGTTGAACAATTAATCCCAGTTGTAATGAGGACATAAAGATTAATAAAACTAGTTGAAAGGTATAATATTCCCAACTTTCATTCCACATTCATTTAAACTTCCATTGACAATGAGCCCAAGTCGGTCGAGGAGGCAATCGACTCAGTAGAGAGAAAACTATGGAAGGAAGTCATGGTCGAAGATATGGCATCCTTGCACAATAATGAGACATGGGACTTAGTCAAATTACCAAGTGGAAGAAATCATTTTGGTATAAAATGGGTATTCAAGAAGAAGATGAATGCATCACGTCAAGTCGATCAATTCAAAGCTCGACTGGTAGCGAAAGGATATTCCCAAGTCAAAGGAGTTGACTTCGATGATATTTTTTCCCTGTTGCAAAATTAACTTCCATTATATTACTAATGTCTCTAGCTGCAACATTTGATATGGAAATAACACATATCGATGTGAAGACAAAGTTACTATATGGCGACCTGGAAGTGGAAATCTACATGAAACATCTTGAAGGATTTGTAGTAAAGGGAAAGAATGATTTGGTGTGCAAAGTTGAACGATCCTTTTATGGTCCAAAGAAATCACCAACGATGTGGTACCAAAATTTTGACACATACATCCTTAGCTTAGGCTTTGTGAGAAGGAAAGTGGATCACTGCATATATTCCAAAGAAGAATGTGCATGTTTCATATATGTAGCATTATTTTTCAATGACATGTTGTTGATTGGAAACAACATGGACACAATAAAGGAGGTGAAGAAGCATATATCTTCCAATTTCAACATGAAGGATCTCTGTGCAACAAAATTCGTTCTGGAAATGGATATTAAGAGATATCGAGGAGATAGAAAGATCTGGTTGAACCAAAAAAAGTATATTGAAACAATATTCAAACGTTTCAACATGTAGGATTGCAAACTTGTGAATGTGCCAATTCCTATGGGAGTAAGGCTAACTACTGAACAATTTCCAAAGAAACAAGAGGAAATAGAGGACATGGAATATGTTCCCTATGTAAGTGTTTTCGATAGTGTAATGTATGTGATGGTATGCACTCAACTAGACATTTCCCATGCAGTGGGAGTGTTGAGCAGATACATGTCAATATCTGGGAATGAGCACTCGAAAACTATAAAAACATTATTTTGGTATTTGTGTGGCACAAAATATTATGCTATATAATACGAAGGAAAACATTTAGGTGAGAGTGAATTAAATATACATGGCTTTGTCGAAGCCAACTAGGATGGAGATCTGGATCGACAGAGGTTGACCAATGGATATCTATTCAAAATGTTTGGTGGACCAATCGATTGGATGAGTAAGTGATAGGAGGCCACATCCCTGTCAATAATAGAAGCTTAATACATGACAATAACTCATGGAAGCAAAGAAGCAGTATGGATGCAAAGGCTGTGTTCAAAAATCGTGTTTGAGAAGATATCTATGAAGATAAGTTGTGATAATCAAAGCATAATATTTTTGGAAAAGAACCCAAGTTATCATTCTAAGACTAAGCACATTGATGTACAAAACCATTTTGTGAGAGACATAGAGGAAATAAACAAGGTATTGCTAGAGAAATTAGACACATTGAAAAACATAGGAAACTCTTTGACAAAGTTTGTGAGTATTGTGATGTTCTCTTGGTGTAGAAAGGCAATGGGAATTGCTACCCTATGTATGTGAATGAGATTTCAGGGGTCTCCCAGTTTCATCAAAGAAGAGAACAAGTGGGAGAATGTTGGGTTTTTATATTATTTCTAGTGAAAGTATGGTCGAGGTGGATCGACTGATAGTCGAAGTCAAGATGGATTGTAAACAAGTCGAAGGTCGAGGTGAGTTGACCAGGTAAATTCAAACTCTAAGGTCGATATGATTCAACATGGTAAATGCATCGACAATAAGTTGAAGAGGTCAATCGAAAAGAGGTGGACAAGTGATCACGTGGGAATTGAATGAAGAATTAATGAAGGCTGACTGATACTTGATGGGTAATCAGACTCGATAGTTAGATGTAATAGAATCTGAATATTCACAAGATTTGTAGCCAACGTTCTTCGTGGATCTATAACCATTTTGGGGAACCTTTTCTTTAGGGTTTTTCCTACTTTAAAGCCTAAAAATAAGGTGTGTTGTAATGTTGTGAATGACGATGAATGACTAATCACCAAGAATCAATAATCCTAGAGGTTGTTGTTCATGTAGATGTAAGTTGAATTGGCTAGAGGGTTGTTCTTGTGTAAGAAAGAGGCTATGATGTCAATTGTGTCTTAGGTGTGGACCAAGGTTAGACATGTAACCTTTTATTCTAAATGAATAAGACATCAAGAGAGTAGAACGATCAAGGAATGTTGGTTTTCCCAATTTGGGTTTCCAGGGTAAAATCTCTATGTTCTGTGTGTTTTCTTTGTCATTTACATTCTTTATTATATCTTTGTTCCTCTCTTCTTCTAGGTTTATCTTGAAAATGTCCTCATTAGCTAACAAATTTGTGCCTTGAGGCCTATGGGTTGCACCTTAGTTCCATTAAGAGGTTTTTTGTACCATGTATGGACCTAGGGGACTTGACCATGGTTAAGAAATGAACATAAGGGGATCCAACTCTATTTGAATCTTCTATAAATCATGATTCCTAATTAGTGCTTGAACAACCACCTTAGACCTTCTAGGGGATATTTGGCCTCTAACTAGGAATATGTATCTTAAGGCATACACCATGGTTGAGCAGGGAAAACAAGGGTTGTAGGCCCCAAACAAAGATTTTAAGGCTCAAAGGCTATGGAAAAAGCATTCAATCACTGCACAATCCTCTCTTAAGGATCTCTAGTGATGGGTGTAATATCATTTCCATTCAAAAACCAATATTGTCACTTTACAATGCTTCAATATTGGTAGGCATGGGGTGCAAAGGGGAGGATCATTTGTATATACTTATAGTGATTATATGGTAGCATGGGTATGTTCTATGTTATCATGGGCATTGGGAAAAGGGGAAAGAATGGTATAAATTTATGATGGTATGAAATTTTTTATCATAATAGCATGTACATGTTTTAGGAACACACACATGCTTAAGAATGTGCATGCACATTCTGAAGATTCGAAATATTCTTCCCAATTATGTGTTTTCTAACTTGGTTTCCTTAGATTTAGGCTTGGCATGGATACCCTAATATTTTTGGCTACAAAACAACAAAACCTATTTTTTTTCAAACGCCTTCCAATATATCGATTTTGACATTATTTTTAGAGAGGCTACACAAATCCATTGTCGATAAAATTGTACAAGCATCTAGATCCGACAATGCAAATTCAAAATATATGTGTTTAAAAATAAATTAATATTGTTTGTTGCCTTTTTTTTTCCTTAACTTTTATCAAATTTTAAAATATAGGAATCTTCCATTCTTTCTATAACTTTTTATCCCCTTACCAAATTTTTAAATATACCATACTACTATAGACCAAGATATGCAATTTAAAAAGAACTGTTTGATTATGTTACTTCCCTCAAACCTTGTGCTTTGTCAATTTAAAACATATATAAAATTAACATACAAATTTGAAAAAATAATAATGCACATGCATGGAACATTATCTATAATTGTTCAAACTATTCTAAGGAAATTTCATCATTTAGTTGCACAATAGTTGTAGTAATGTCAACATATGCATTATATTTTGCAGAAAAAACAACATAGCACTATTAGAAAAAATGAAATTTTACATATTCATAAAAATTTCTATAGTTAAACATTTTAAATTCTAGGAGCTATATTGATTTCCTACATTTCATCCTTTTAAACCATATGAAAAGTGCGTTGAATCACCATCATTAACTTGCAATAACCCCTTTTTTCTAGAAGATTCACTAGAACGTCAAGGAAAACATTCCAACTATTTTGCATCCTTTAAGTGTGTCATTAGTAAACAATGGGTGATTGACTGTCACCTCATGGTGGACTCCTTAATAATAATAATAATAATAATAATAATAATTTATTTTTAAGGTCATGACATATCAAGACACCAAGAGACCCCATCCATAGAATGATTGGATTGTTTAATTGTATAGAGTTGTGCATACCATATTTCCCTCTAGATTCAATCCTATTACATCTTAAGAGGAAGCACATGCTCTTAACCATTAGGTATATTTTTATGGAAACTGTATTTCATTGAATTATTGAACTAGGAATTCCCACAACAAATTATCATAAGATTATTTTCCATGTTTACTTTTACGAATATGGATGTCAATTTAATGGTATGATGAGCCTCTCCAATGATTGCAATGTTGACCATTATCTTCCTTATGAGGGAAAAAATAGTTTAATGAGAAAGACATTAAAGGAGAGAAATTGAAATATATATACTTTACAACTAACTTATAGTTAACATTGTAATGTGAAATGTGGTGGTAATTTTAATTTTCATATTCCAAGGACTTTCTTGAATTACTAGAACAACGAAATGGATATTCACTAGAGGTTGTATTTTGCATGTATGCTTAATATTATATATGACATTTTGCATGTGTGTTTAATATTATATATGATACCATAGAAAAGAACTAATTCTACCAACATATTAAAAAACTACTATAACATTATATAGTTAAACCCTTCAAAATTCATCATAATAAATGAATAGGTATTTATCTTCTAATTAGATTTTGATCAAGACTATGGCATAGACTATGAAATCTATTACAGACATTTCTAACTTGGCTATGTAGAACATCTCTTGATTTCATCAATATGATTTCATCAATAAGCTAATGTAAGAAATTAAGATTTCTATATCTTTTTAATTCAATATAAACATTTTCCATTTTCTATATTTTTCTTCCCCTTCCATGTTTAAAGAATTAATTTTAAAATTTATAATCTTTTCTCCTTTTAATTTCATTATCCAACCTACTTTTCTCCTTTTAAGTTCATTATCCAACCTACCTTATTTTTTATATTTATTATTATACCTTTCTCTTCCAATAGGGATTTGATTTCTTGCATTGACTACTCATCGACAACCCCCATTTGTTAAGTATTCACTTTTTCTCCAAGTATTCATTCACTTTTCTCTAAAATATGGCTTATAGGCATGTGTTTCTCTTCGTGAGTTTGAATTGAATAAAACTCTTATTGAAATGATTGGAGGCAAATAATTGGATACATAATATTTGTATGAACAACGATTGCTATTAAATATAAAACGTGTGTCAAATGCTATCCCTCGTGGAGGGAGCTAACCACATTGCATATTAATAGGAAAGTGCATTTGCTCCAAATGCATTTTGGTCCCTTGGAATAATCCTTTAAAGTCATGCCATCCAAAAGTCGAACATGCTCCTAGGCTGAATTAACTTTGTATTACTTAGACCATTAATACACGTCATTATCTGACACACCATTTGTCTTTGTTATGCACATGACTTTTTCAGCTCACAGGGCTACTTATAAGGGTATAAATAGAAGAGTGTGTAGGAAGCCATCCATGAAAGACAAACTCGCTCAAGATTGCTATATTTCATACTTAGACCTTTATGTTGTCGAATTAAATTTTGGAACTCGAAGCACCCGATTGGTTTGGAGACTAACACAAAGCATGAAACTTTGTTATATTTTATTTCAGTGCGTTCTTATCCCTTTGGATATAACATATAAGTATTTTCAATAACTGATATGATATATGATTTAAAAAAGGAACCACTAAGTAGGACCTACATTATCAGATGCAATGCACCTAGACGTTCTCGATGTAAATCAACTATACAGTGTCATACAACTTTGCAAAGAATAAATCTTATATAAAACTTTGCAAAGAATAAATCTTATTCACTACCTCTGGCTGGCCTTGTTACAACGATGTCTTATCCCAAGATAGAGGACTAACGAGTCAGATTCCATAAGATTACACATCCGTTAAAAACCCAAAATGGTACACTGATAGCCTATTTGGTATATTTGGTATTTTATCTTTTAAGACATTGTATTAAATGTATTAAACGAAGTGGGTTAATCTTTTAAATTTTTTCTCAATTAAAATTTCTGATTTATGTTTTAAGTATTTGAGTTGGTTTAAAATAGAGCAAAACCCTATGTAAGATTCTGAAATGCATGAAACTTTAATCCATAAAACTTTATAATCATATATTAATGTCTTTGTTGAAACATCATTATGTTTTTAAAATATGGATCAAAGAGAAAGAAAATTGTAAAATACAAATGGTATTTGGATTAGCAATTCTCGATTTTATTTACTTTTATGTCCGCGTTTATTGAAACAAATTGTCACCTCAGTTCTCTTAATGCTATAAGAGTAACTATTGATATGGCAGGAGCAATGAAACCTCTCTCGGAGGTCACATTAGGGCTAATGGTGTCCTTTACTAGCATGGCAGCTGGGAGCTCTTTACCAATTTCACGTGGTGTACGTTGCCAAGGAGGAGTTTGCGTCTTTGGACGAGTGATGGCCATTGAGCTCCAACCTGATGATAAGAAGTAGGGAGTGGCTCCTTGCTGGTGGAGAGGAACTTGATTGAGAAGCAGATTCTCAAAATAATACGATCATGCTTTGGGATTTTACGTAGGAGACCAATTTATGTTATTTGGTATTAGGAAGGGAATTGGATTACAAAATTAGGTTCGATGTATTTATAATTAGTTATTAAAATTTATATGTGAATTTGATAAATGCATTTATAATTAATTATTAAAATTTATATGTGAATTTGATAAAAATATATGGTGTATTGATTTTCTTAAAAGTGTTTTAATTAAATAATTACAACAAATGTATCATTATAGGTAGGAATGTTAGGTAGATAATTCAAAATCATGTAAAATTGGTTAATTCGGTTGAATAATTATTATATAGGTAATAAATTAATAACTTATTTTAGTCATATGATTCAATAATAATATTTTATAATTTATATAAAATTATAAAAATCAATCAAAAAATAATTGTCAAATTAACCCTTAAAACACACTCAATTATTAATAAAAAATAAAACAAATATATGTTTTAAGGAAGCACCTTTCACTATTTAAAACTTTGATATATCACATCTTCTACCAAGTATATATATATATATATATATATATATATATATATATATATATATATATATAATTCATACCATTATGGTTTGGCTACATCCCATAAGTGATTCCTACATTTAAAAGATAGTGTTTATCATGATAGATTGTCTAAAATTATTAAATTGTTGGAATTTAAAGTTTATTTCATTAATTTTAATTGTTGAACTAAAATTGTATAGATGGATTATTAGAAATTGTTAAAATTATTAACATTTATAGATTATTTGGTCAACCTGATTTGTTGAACTATTGTACAAGTAATGATCATTATGAGATGTTTTTATATATTTAAGTGTCGAGTTTCACAATTATGATCCTTGTGTCAATGGATTTATCGACAAGGGAGTGGTGCCTTGATCTAGGTGGATATTGGTGGCCATCTATCTATTCCAAATTCCAATTGGTCCATCTTGACAGTTTCTAGTTCAACACGTTTCTATGTAATGAAGACACTTCATTGTAATTATGGGTTCTTCACTTCTGAGGTTGTCTTGAAGCCCTACACAACATCCAAGTGGATATTGATGGCCTCCCATCTAGTCCAATTGACCTATTTTGGATTTTTTCATTGTTGGGTATGTGTTATATTCTTTGCATGACTAGTAGTGTCTGAGCGTCTGCGGCGAGCGTGCAGGGGGATTAGAGGGGGGTGCAGGGGGGCAGAGTCGCCCGCAAGGGGGTTCGGGGGCAACGCCCTCGAATTTTTTTTTTCAGGACGACATATTTCCACCAGGATGACATATTTCCGGGATGACATATTACCGGGACAACATATTTCCGGGACCACATGATATTAGGTGGTTTTTCAGCACATGGTTTTCTATTTCCGGTTAAGAAATTAGGGTTTTGGACTAATCCAAGTCATTGGGTTAGGGTTTTGGATGCCTCTGGCTCCTATATGTATATTGTATTGTAAATAATGTAACACAATGTATGAATATAATATATGCTGGTTTTTCCGGTTTGGGTTTCCAGGTGAAAAAAATCTCTGTGTAATGTTTGTATTTGCCATTGTATCTTTTCTGTTCTTTTTTGAATATCAGTTTGCAGTAGATATTGTACAAGGTTAGAATTTAAATTCATCTCAGTAAATCTTCTTGTACTTTCAGGGTTGTTTTGAGGCCCTAAACAACATTTTTTTGGAATTTCCACAATCAAACTAAAAACATAATCAGATTTTGATGTCATAATGTGTATTTCTTGAAAATACCTTTCGAATGGGCTATCACACATCTAAAACGTAGATCGTATGAAAACATTACAACCCCGGGAAGTTGGTGTACTAACTTACCCCAACGGGGCCCACATGACTTTTGGTGCTTCATCTCCTAGGGTTAGGTTTTGGGATGTCTAGGTTTTTCGAATTCATGTTTATTGTAAAAAGGCCTTGAAAGCATCATTGTACTCATCTTCTTCTTGTGAATGAGCATAGCCATCACATCTCCTCTGAGAGATAAACTTCTACTATTCTACCAAGTTCATTCACTCTATATTTTTACAGTCTCTGTACATTTATTTCATTAATAGAAATCATGTATTGTTGTATTTCTCTATTTTTGGCAATATTTGTGTGTATTTCCTTGTAATATCTTTGTTTTCATTTGGTTTCGAAAACAATCTGAATTAGTGGTATCAAAGCAAGCTACTCTTGATCATTTTTCAGTGCATGTCTCTGACGTGGTCTGAGTATAGAAAGTTGGGTCTCAAGATTGTATCTCTTGAGAAAAATCTCTCTCGCATGCCCATGAAAACCTCCATGGTGGAAGAAAAAAAAAACAACAGAGAATTTTTTTTTATTAACATGTTTGTTGAGCAAGCTCTTGCGTGATAGAGGGACGAAATGATGGAGAGTTTTTCCCACATCCTTCAATGCTTTTTGATAGAAACATGCACATATTCATCAAGAATCCACTTTGGAGGAAATTCTCTCTTCAAGGTACAAGTTAATTTTGATATTCTTGTATTTGAAGGTTAGATAGATGCGGATGCCCTAGAAAAATGGTTAAATCTACTAGAAGGTTATTTGTGTGTTCACAATTTTTTCGAGAGGGAAAATATCACCTTTGCACTCCTCAAGGCTCTCCCCCATGTCAAACATTAGTGGAAAACTTACTTGGAGCAAAGTTCCAGAGAGGAATTTGGAATATATGGGGTCGAGTCCACTTGGGATTTTTTTGTGGATGTGGTCAAGGAAAAATATTACCCTGTTGATAACTATGAAGACCAGTACATGATATGGACCACACTGCGACAAGAGAAGGGCCAAATAATGCCAGAGTTAACAAATACTTTCCATACATTGCGTACCAAGTTGGGTATCAAATACTTCGAGCAACATCTGGTTCTGAGATATTGTGGGGCTTTGCATAGGTACATCCAAACCGAAATGGATTTCCTAAACATCTCATCACTCGGAGTTTCCTATCAATATGTTGTCAAAATTGAACACAAATTTGGGCACCAGAATAAACAAGAGCTCAGGTGTACAAATCCGCAACAACCAAAGCATGATAATGAAATACCTAAAAAACAACCTCGTGAAAAGAATTCCATGACACAGGAAAATAATGGTAAGGGAAAGACGAAGAATGACACCGAGAAGTGGTGAAACTTACACAAAATCCCCTGGAACAACACTGATAAATGTCACTCAAAATTTTCATTGGTGGTCGATATCAAAGACAAGGAGGTGAACTTTGATTTGAAATCTGATCGAAAAAATAATGAAAAAAGGCATATCATCGAAGCAGACCCCACAACTACTGTCGCAACCACAACAATTCAACCAGAAGAACCAACAAATCCTGAAGAGGGGGAGCACCTCTTCCATTCAAATATGTGGGTGAAGGGAACCCCAATGAATTTCATTGTTGATAGTAGAAGCCAGAAGAACCTCATCTTAGCTGAGGTTGTCAAACAGTTGGGGTTGTTGACAACACCACACCTGCAGCCATACAACATAGGGTGGATTCGTGTGAGCTAGTAGTGTCGCTTTCCCTATGGAATCCAACCCTTCAAAGATGAGATAATATGTGATGTTTCTCCTTTTGATGTATTTGTTTTTGTTTTGGGCCATCTATAGATGTGGAAAAATCATTCTTTTTATGACTCTTGACCCCGTAGTGTCATTATTACTCTTGGGTGTGATCTCTACAAGATACCAGAGGTAGTTCTGACTACTGTTCCACTAAAATAGTGCTGCAAGGTAATATTTCATACTGCAAAATTCAACCTCTTCACGATCTATTCAAAGGATGCACAGAAAGACACTGCAAGCACTGCAGCCTCAACACCTTCTATCCAACAAAAGAAAATTGCATAAGATAAAGAAGATATTGTTTCTTCACCTATGATGGTGCCTACACAATGCCTCGTCAAGCCTAGAGACAATAGGTTGGTGGAATAGATTCAACCCTTCCAACAAGAGGTTCATGACAGCCTTCCACAAACCAAGCAATGTAACTTCTCCAACAAGGCATGCAACTCACAAAGACTTAGATTCAGTAAACTATTTCCCCTCTTCCCCAGGAAATCAACACAATGAATACCATTGCTTATTAATGGAGGAGGATTGATCGAGGTGGATATTGGTGGCCACCCACCTATTCCAACTTCTAACTAGCTCATCTTGAGAATTTTCAATTTAACATGATTCTCTCTAATGGAGACACTTATTTGTAATTATGGGTTCCTCACTTTTGAGGCTTTCGTGAAGCCCTACACAACATCCATGTGGATATTTGTGGTCACCCATCTAGTCCTATTGGTCTATTTTGGAATTTTTCATCTCAGTACATCTTTTTGTACTTTTGGGGTCGTTTTGACACCATAAACAATACTTTTTGGTCTTTCCATAGTCCATAGTATTGATGGAGTCAAAGTTTTATTGAATAATGTGTAGTTCACAAAAATACCTTTCCAGTGGGCTATCACACGTCTAAAATGAAGATCATATGCAAAAGTTACGACCCCGAGAAATTGATGTAATAACTTACCCCAAAGGGGCCCACATGAATTTTTGATCTAGGTGGATATCAATGGCCACCCACCTTCTCCAACTAGCACAAAACATGTTTCTGGAAATTTTGGCAATTTACTATTTTTAGCAGGTTTTAACTTCCGGGGCCATTTTGAGGGCCTAAATGAAGGTTTTTCGATATAGAGGTTCTCAATGATATCCAAAGCCATGATTTATCCCCAAAAATTAATCTCCTCGACGATACCTTTCCAACAAGCTATCACACACCTAAAACGGAGATCGTATGCAAAAGTTACGACCCCAGGAAGTTGATGCACCAACTTACCCAAACGGGGCCCACATGACTTTTGGCGCTTCATCTCCTAGGGTTAGGTTTTTGGATGTCTAGGAATTTTTTCATTCTCATTTATTGTAAAAGGGCCTTTAGAGCCCCATTGTAATCATGTTCTTTCCAATGCGAGTAGCCGTCACATCTCTTCTCAGAGATAAGCTGCCACCATTCTAGCGAGTCTTTCACTCTGTATTTTTACAGTCTCTATACATTTCTTTGATTAATAGAAATCGTGTATTACTGTATATCTGTGTTTATGGTTGCATATCTGATACATTTATGTTATATTGTTGAATATCTGCATTATATCTGTGCATTTCTTTATTATATCTCCGCTCTCATTTCGTGCCGAAAATAATCCGGATCACTTTTGGAACTTCATCTTGTAGGGTTAGGTTTTTGGATGTCTAAGGTTTTTGCGTTCATGTTTATTGTAAAAAGGCCTTCAACACCTCATTGTACTCATCTTCTTCTTGTGAATGAGTGTAACATACCCTCTACCTAAATCAAAAAATTTCGGTCCTCTGTCGGACTCGAACCTCTAAATAACCATGGAGGCCCAGTGTAAGCTAGATCTTTCTCTCTCCTTCTCCGTTCCCATGTGATCGTGGGTTAGGATCACGGTTCAATTTGAATGTAACGTCTTTTGTATTTCACTCTTCGACGCTACAGTAACATCCAAACATTCGACTATGCAACTGTCGAACCCCGGCAGGGCTAGCGAGTGACCAATGGGGATGAGTCCCTACGGGGTCAGCGAATGGCCAATAGAAACTAACCTCAACAGGGGTAGAGATCAGCCAATGAGAAACACCCCGTTGTACGGTTAGGTGGCATACAGGTGGCAAGAGGAAAACGCGACACGGTGGTCATCATGACAGGAAGGGATCCCACTTCACACGCCACACTATTCCGAACCCCCGCCCCCCCCATTAAAGGTAGAATGGCAAGGGGGGTCCAGAATCCACCTGGAAGTCGTTGATCACGATGAGTAAATCTCGACCATTCTAGAATTGCGCATCCAATTCCAGACCCCCCCCCCATTAAAGGTACAATGGCAAGGGGGCTTCAGAATGCATCCTCAGTCGTAGATCTGGGCGGGTGGACTCTGGTCGTCCAGATCTACTCGCTACTTATCATAAAGAATAACCACATCTCGGCTTAAGTTAACGTCTTGTTTCCACATCTAACGGTCATTATAGACCCTCAGATCCTCCGAGGGAATCTCTTCCGTTCATCGGGGTTTATCGTCAAGAAAATCTGGACTCTCGATCACGGAGCTCCTGAATATTTGATAAGCTCTCTTCCAGCCTTAGCCCCTCCTAACTATGCCTTCTGGTGTATATGACCACTCTCATAAGACCGCAGCCTTATATCCTCCTATCGGGGTTTCAGACTTTCTCCTGTCCAAATGCACACGTTCTCAGGATTCGCGATCCCTCGAATCCCGACGCACCTTTCACGTGTTAGCCCTCCTGGCTAAGCCCTGGTCCATGCGACCACCTCTCGTATGACCGCAGCCATATACTTCTATCGAGATTCCTCCTATCGGGGTTTTGACATTCGTGATGTCCCAACAACTTGGTTCACCGATCCCCGATTCCCAACACGCTCCTCTGCTGCCTTAGCCTCTCGGGATAAGTCTTTAGTCCACGTGACCAATGTCCCCATGACCACAACCTTACCTCTCGTCGGGGTTTCAGACTTCGGAGTTTCACCATGTATGGACTTCTCGTCCCCATGATTATCGATTCTCTGAATCCCGACTGGCTGACATCTGGCTCCCACTTGTTGGAGTTTCGTGGTTCACAATTCCAAAATGCATAAACACTTTGTCACTAGGATCCTCGATATCCCGATGACACAAACACCGATCAACAACTTCCTGTTGGGCATTTCCTCGATGGCATCGATTGTTTCCACGCGTCCTCCTCAAGATGGACGGTTCTGATCTCTCCGGGATTTCGAGACTTGTGATGTCCCGATTCCTTCGACCTCAGGAACTCCAATTTCCCTAATGTCGATATCCCAATGAAGGTCGGGACGTCTGCCTGGTGTGAGAAGGGTTAAACCCCGTGCACCTCCTATCCGATCTGACGAATGACGGGTAAATGGGCCAAGATATAACGGCCTAGATCCATTCTTCCCGGACACACCCTAAAGACTAAGCTCCGAGCATCTTAACCCGATCCAATGGCTTTCGAGATTTCTGAATGAGATCCAACAACTCAGATTGTCCCACCTGGGGCATTCTTCCACTACTTCGTGGATGTGGAAAGATCAATGGTTCAAATGTTCTTCCTGGGCCTTGGGATCTACGATCCTGATTTCCCCGCTATTCAAAAGATAGAGGGAAAAAGAGAAAGGGATATAACGCTCCTACTACTTCCGCCGATCTGATGGTCGTGAATGACCATGGGTCTTCCGACAGGATTTCATCCGTCGATTCGTTACTTATCCCTACGTTGTTTCTTCGAAATCTTAAGAGGGTCATTCCTCTTCGTACAGGGTTATTAAGACTTTCGCGTTCAAGTCCTTTTTCTGGGTTCTTGGTGAACCTTTCTAAGAAGGGAATCTTTTCTGAAGAGATCAAATCTAGGGCATTCCTGGAAACAGACAAAGGGAAACAAACTCCTGAAGATCGACTGGAAGTCTGACTTGGTTCAGCTCATGCATAATCAAATCCATTTATTGACATAAGTCATGCATGGTTTCCTCTGTTATAAGCATATATCTATTCATTCTTATCAAACACTGCACAGACATTCTAACACTGAAATCATTCACAATTTCACAGTTCTATGAGCATATATATATACATGTATCACTCTATGAATTTCAAGATGCAAAATATATATTACACTTCTCAGGAATGACATTAGAAGTATGGGCAACTGCTGAGAGGGGTGCTCGTTTCCACCCAACCGTAGGCTCAGCGACTCCCAATGGATTTACCACTAGCCACCCCCGAGCTGAGACCACGATGCTCTGAGACTACGTCTCTCTGTCTGCCAGTGACCAGGAGTGAAGGTTGCAATCCTTCCTCTCTGCTATCACTCACTCTGCGTAAATTACCAAAGTTCCCCTCACGTTTTCCCTCTCAATCACTTCTTCCATATGCCTTATCCTCTCATGAGGTTGCGTGTGGCACGATTACCCTCACGCCGATCAGGTCGTATGGCTCTACGGATGGGCGGTTCACCATCCCATCCCTCATCAAGCCATCCGCCCACCAGCCTGTGAGGCATTAAATTTCATGGCCAGTGAGCTGCCTTTGGTTCTCCGGGCTAGTGGAGTCCAAATACGATATTTAATTCTCGGTGGAAGTTAATGCCCCCTTTCCAGGTGCCTTCCACCACCATTGTGGTCTCTATTTCTGCACATCCCCTCTCAGTAGTCCTGCGATATAAATTCATAATGTTATTTACATTCATCGACCTTATTCATAAGGTCCATTCACATCATACATTCACATTTTCATCATGCTTTAGCATGATAATTCCTGTATTAGGATTAATTACAATTTTGGGGGAAACAGGGTGTTACAATTCCCTCCCCCTTAAAGGAACACCGTCCTCGATGTTCTTTCTCAAAACACATGTCATGCCTTTCTTATTCGGCCACTTCCGAAGTCTTGATCTTCGTCATCTTCCTTCAATAATTCCTGGACAATAAGCACATTGATCCACAATTTTTTGCAAAAACGTCTTGCTGATGTTCAAATTTCAAAAGAAAAAGAAAATTTTCATACTCTTAGCACAATACTTATCTGTGAAGTGTGTGGATTTGTATCTGCATGGTAATTTTTTTATCATGTTCATCGTGCTCCCTGACGTACCCTTGGATGCATAATTCCAATTCAATAGCTCCCAAAAGCAATCATAATTTCATCTTTCTTTCCAAGGTTTTCCTCGCACGAGAAACTACCCACTGTGTGCATTATCCCAATAGTTTAAAAAATTATTAAGGTCTCCTCTTCCTTGCGGTCACTCACCCTCCAGGCCCATGCTCAGGCATCCCCTTCACTGTTATACAGTCCCTCGAGTGATCCATATCACCCTGCCAAGGTTTTCTCGCATAGGAAGAATTTTAGAGGCTCTATCGAGTCTTACAGTCGAGGCATCCCTCCAACTTGTGTTACCTCAACCAAATACTTTGCAGGCGATCATGGCTTATCACAGGGTTTTCATGGCTCAACAGTAGCCATGTTCATCACTTTCGGCTTTGATGGCCTTCATCTGTTCATTTCAGAACAAATCTTTACTTCTCACCTGTATCACAGGTACACAAGATTTCGTGAGACATCATCATAAATCCTACTTTCAGAATTTTATTGCAAAACCTGTCACCCACAGATTTATCAAGTCTCATGATTTTTTTTCATATTTGTCCCGCTCAGGAACCAAATTCCTAATTATGGGGCTTTCCTTCCCATAACATTTTTTTTTGGTCAGCAGGAAATTGGCCTTCCTTATGGGCTTACAACATTGCCATATCCAAGACTCCTTCTTCCTGCATTCATTCCTCAGCTAATCAAGTTGTCAGTTCCTATGTACTTACATTTTATCGCACATTTACAACATCGTCACAACAATCTTAGAATTGTGCATACTTTAATGATTAAATTACTTCCTCAAAAGGAA
>ML785062.1:880572-901770 GCA_009831015.1 Picea engelmannii
ATAAAAACATTTTCAGGCATGTCTAGCATATCTGTATGCACTTCATCACATTATCCTTAATGTTTTTCATGAGTGTAACACAACAGTTCTCAATCATTTTCATAGCATTACAACCATCATTATTATGGTGTCAAAGCATTTTTGTTCATCAATGTACTAACTTCCTCATTCCATAGAAATGTAATGCACAGCAAGGAAATAATTGAGGGCTCTCCCTTTCCTCCAATTCTTTCTTCATCGCCTGGGGATTTTCAGCCCAGTCAAGTTATCTCTAAGGTCTCACTATCTTTCCTTAATCACAGCTTCAACCAAGATGTATCAATTAAACGTACTCATTTATTCAGTTAATCATAATCAGGGGTTTACTGGCCTCTTACCAACCAAACTGGTTTCCACAACTGCTCTTTTTCTAAGCAGCCCTGGTTTAGGCCCATCCTAACTCTTAGGATACTTCAACATGCTTTAGTAGAAAATCTTTGTTCATAATGGGTTAGGAACGTGTGCATCCTACACACTTCCATTAGGTTGTTAGAATGGTCAATATTCAGTTATTAGTCTTCTATTACTTACATGATTTTTCCAAAATGTAATCAAGGATTCTTATACATGGACAGGCCTTGCAGTTCATTGTCCAACTTTCAATAATTATCAGGGTTGTGACTTTGTTCTTCTGACATAGACCTTATACAGTTCCTCCACCAGGAACTCCTTCAGCATGCAACTTCCTCGTTGCAGATCCATCACCACTATGATGGCATCAACCTCGAGTTAGCTTTTTAGTGGTCTACCAAATATTCCCTTAAGGAATATAAACATGCATCTTTGTTAACTTTCATCTATTATGTACTTAACCACTTTCCTAATCCTATCCTTTATGTAGCTATCATAGTTATATTTCATAGCCTACATACATTTCCATTTTTAAAATTAGTGATCTCAGGATTTATTCACAGTCCCTCTCATTGTGATCTGCAAAGGCATAAACATTTGCCTCTTATCGTGACAACAGAGCATCCTTGCTCGTTTACTCTTTCATTTAATTGCACTGGATTTTTCTTGGGTATATGGAGTACATTCCCTTTAATCTATCCTTCAAGACAGATCCTTCACGACTCTTCAGAATAAATTCAACCATGCATCCATGGTATTCATTCAATTTTGGCAAGTGTGAGTCTTACCTCACGTTTCACTCATCAGGGCCATCATGTTGGGCCTTTAGTATAATTATACTCTTACATCATAAATGTGCATTACTTGCACATTTTATATATCATTCATACCTAACTAGTATGAGTATCAAGCTTCTTAATAGGAAGCTCCTCGGTGCATTAAACTCATGCACTACTCATTATACTGGCTTACACCCTTTCCTCACGCGACCACTGGCAGTGACCACGATCCAAATTTAAAAGGGCGCTTCTCATTTTGCGATTTCAGAATTCCCGTTGCAAGGAATTATGTTTTCTCTGACTCCCGAAATACGAAAACCCGAAAGACCAAGGCTAAGGTTTTCTTGGCTCTTTCATCTACATGACCCTTCGCTCAAAATCTGGGGTCAATTCTCAGACACGCGTTAGGATCCCGTATTTCGGTGAATCCATAGACAACGCTCCACCGTTTCCCAACTTCTAATCTATGCGGACCCGGTAATCTGGATCCCACGGTCCAGATCTCTCCGGCAATCAACGGACCTGATCAAATCGGTGATTTACCTGGCGCGACTTTAGTAAGTCTATGCTTCCATTTCCCATAGAAGAAACCTCGAAGCTCTAGATCAACGACTCTTGTTGATTCCAATCTAACGGATATTATTCCTCCTGGGCTTATGAGTGATGAGAGGTTATCAGCCTTATCTTCCTCCCTGATTAATTAGGTCTAACGGTCACCAACGGCTCTCCAACCGATGGTTGTGATTATGTTGTGATTTCGCATTTCGTGACTTCGAGACTTCTATTATGGAGAACCTCGAATCCTTTGATCTCCAGAATTGCGGAATTCCGGTATCTCCTCACAACTAACCAGTGTGCTACTTCCCAAGATCGAACAACCCAAAACGTTTCGGTTCTTTCTGAATGGATCTTGACTCTAGATCCCATCCAATCTTCAAAATTATTTTCTAAAGGATTTCTCCTACTATATCTTCTGAGATTTTTAAGTTACTTACAGGACTAATCTCATAGTCCTAACTCATACGGGTGTTACCCTCTCCTTATGGAAACAACCAACAAGGATCTCTGTTGGGAATTGGCAACAGTCTCAAAGGACTCCTCAAACAGGTTATCCTCATGGTCGATTCTAACCATTATAGGTCAGGTAAATCTGACCCTACGTATTTTCACCAGTCCTCTCAATCATGAGGAATTGTATGCTCAAGGTTTAGTCTCTTAATAATACAGAGGTCATAACTTTCTAAGGATCCTACCCATCCTTACCATATTTCCCAAATCATGAAAGGGTTCTCCCTTTGGGTATTACTCCTTACCTAACCAACCATCTTAATCACAAGATACTCTACCTGCTTTAGTAGGTAGCCATCGTTACGCTAAAACATAACAACTCAGTTCATGTCCCTTGTCTGGCTTGTGCAGCATCATAGCACAATTTATTCTACCTCTGTCATTCGCACTCAAATCTTATCTGTGATAATGATCAATGCATCCCTACTCCTATAGGAGTAGTTTCCATTCTAACAGAAGGGTTATAGGAATTTCCATGTTACAGTTTCATTCTACAGTCCTTCTTCTTAAAGAGAATCACAGATAACAATATCTTCTAACACGGCTCGTGCCTGAGCCCAAGCAGGCCAAGTGTTGTAACCATGCTCTGATACCACTTTGTAACATACCTGCTACCTAAATCAATTTTTTCCGGTCATCTGTCGGACTCGAACCCCTAAACAACCATGGAGGCCCAGCATAAGCTGGCTCTTTCTCTCTCCTTCTCCATTCCCATGTGATCGTGGGTTAGGATCACGGTTCAATTTGAATGCAGCGTATTTTGTATTTCGTGCTTTGGCGCTATAGTAACGTCCAAACATTTGACTCTGCAACTCCCGAACCCCGACAGGGCTAGCGAGTGACCAATGGGGATGAGTCCCTACGGGGTCAGGGAATGGCCAATAGAAACAAACCTCAACAGGGGTAGAGAACAGCCAATGAGAAACGCCCCATTGTGTGGTTAGGTGGCATACATGTGGCAAGAGGGAAACACGACACGGTGGTCATCATGACAGGGAGGGACCCCACTTCACATGCCACNGTGTCTGGAATCCACCTGGGAGTTGTTGATCACGATGAGTTAATATCGACCATTCGAGAGTTGCACATCCAATTCCGGACCCCCCCCCCATTAAAGGTAGAATGGAAAGGGGGCTCTGGAATGCATCCTCAGTCGTAGATCTAGGCGGGTGGACTCTGGTCGTCCAGATATACTCGCTACTTATCCTAAAGCATAACCACGTCCCAGATTAAGTTAATGTCTTGTTTCCACATCTAATGGTCATTACAGACCCTGAGATCCTCCGATGGAATCTCTTCCGTTCATCGGGGTTTACCGTCAAGAAAATTTGGACTCTCGATCACGGAGCTCCCGAATCTTCGATAAGCTCTCTTCCAGCCTTAGCCCCTCCTAGCTATGCCTTTTGGTCCATATGAATGCTCTCATAATACCACAACCTTATATCCTCCTATCGGGGTTTCAAAATTTCTCCTGTCCAAATGCACACATCCTCAAGATTCGCGATCCCTCGAATCCCAACGCACCTTTCACGTGTTATCCCTCCTGGCTAAGCCCTGGTCTATGCAACCACCTCTCGTATGACCTCAGCCATATACTTCTGTCAGGATTCCTCCTATCGGGGTTTTGACATTCTTGATGTCCCAACAACTTGGTTCACCGATCCACGATTCCCGACACGCTCCTCTGCTGCCCTAGCCTCCCGGGCTAAGTCTTTTGTCCACGTGACCAATGTCCCCATGACCATAACCTTACCTCTCGTTGGGGTTTCGGACTTCGGAGTTTCACCATGTATGGACTTCTCATCCCCGTGATTCCCGATTCTCCGAATCCCGACTGGCTGACAGCTGACTCCCACTTGTTGGAGTTTCGCGGTTCACAATTCCAAAATGCATAAACACTTTGTCACCAGGATCCTTGATATCCCGATGACCCAAACACCGATCAACAACTTCCTGTCAGGCCTTTCCTCGATGGCATCGATTGCTACCACGCGTCCTCCTCAAGATGGACGGTTCTGATCTCTCTGGGATTTTGAGACTTGTGATGTCCCGATTCCTTCGACCTCAGGAACTCCAATTTCCCGAATGTCGATATCCCAATGAAGGTCAAGACGTCTTCCTGGTGTGAGAAGGGTTAAACCCCATGCACCTCCTATCCGATCTGACGGTTGATGGGTAAATGGGCCAAGATCTAATGACCTAGATCCATTCTTCCCGCGCACACCCCAAAGACTAAGCTCCGAGCATCTTAACCCGATCCAACAGCTGCCGAGATTTCTAAATGAGATCCAACGGCTCAGATTGTCCCACCTGGGGCATTCTTCCACTACTTCATGGATGTGGAAAGATTAATGGTTCAAATGTTCTTCCTGGGCCTTGGGATCTACGATCCTTATTTCCCTGCTATTCACAAGATAGAGGGAAAAGGAGCAAGGGATATAATGCTCCTACTACTTTTGTCGATCTGATGGTAGTGAATGACCATGGTTCTTGCGACAGGATTTCATCCGTCGATTCGTTACTTATCCCTACGCTGCTACTTCGAAATCTTAAGAGGGTCATTCCTCTTCGTACAGGTTTATTAAGACTTGCACGTTCAAGTCCTTTTTCTGGGTTCTTGGTGAACCTTTCTAAGAAGGGAATCTCTTGGTGAACAAACATTCTAACACTGAAATCATTCACAATTTCACAGTTCTATGAGCATATATATATATACATGTATCAGTCTATGAGTTTCAAGATGCAAAATATATATAACACTTATCATGAATGACACTAGAAGTATGGGCAACTGCTGAGAGGGGTGCTCGTTTCCACCCAACCGTAGGCTCAGCGACTCCCAACGGATTTACCACTAGCCACCCCCGAGCTGAGACCACGATGCTCTGAGACTACGTCTCTCTGTCTGCCAGTGACCAGGAGTGAAGGTTGCAATCCTTCCTCTCTACTATCACTCACTCTGCGTAAATTGCCAGAGTTCCCCTCGCGTTTTCCCTCTCAATCGCTTCTTCCATATGCCTTATCCTCTCATGAGGTTGCGTGTGGCACAATTACCCTCGCGCCGATCAGGTCGTACGGCTCTACGGATGGGCGGTTCACCATCCCATCCCTCATCAATCCATTCACCTAGCATCCTGCGAGGCATTAAATTTCAGGGCCAGCGAGTCTCTTTTGGTTCTCCGGGCCAATTGGAGTCCAAATACGGTATTTATATCTCGGTGGAAGTTAACGCCCCCTTTCCAGGTGCCTTCCTCCGCCATCGTGGTCTCTTTTTCTACATATCCCCTCTTAGCAGTTTTGCGATATAAATTCATAATGTTATTTACATTCATCGACCTTCTTCATAAGGTCCATTCGCATCATACATTCACATTTTCATCATGCTTTAGCATGGTAATTCTTGTATTAGGAATAATTACAAATTTGGCGGAAACAGGGTGTTACAATGAGTGTAGCCATCACATATCTTCTCATAGATAAGCTGTCACCATTCTAGAGAGTTCATTCACTCTTTTTTTATATAGTCTTTGTACATTTCTTTCATTAATAGAAATCATGTATTGATGTATTTCTCTGTTTCCATAAATATTTGTGTGTATTTTATTGTAATATCTCTTATTTCATTTCATTCCAAACATAATCTAGATCATGCCTCCAGTGTGCCTCCTAGCATAATGGTTAATTGTTGGTAAGGAAAATATACTTGTTGCTTGACCTTCCCTCTCCCTATGTGCAAATGAATTGGAAAAATATATCATTGGCATTACTCCACAATACCCCGTTCACATCCCTTTCGGAAATACCCATTAATAACTCAAATATGTTAACGTATTTGAGTCTTGTAATGTTATTGGAATCATTTCTATAAAATAAATATATCTCTATGACAAACTTAGTATTCCATGTTGGTTGGGACAAGAGGTTCCTTAGAACATATAAGTTCCAATATACCATGATGATTTTTCCAATGAGTGAAGCTACAAGGAGTGGTTCCTCCTACTAACATAATGCTTGATGTTATGATGTGGGTATGCTTTCTTCCTATCCTGTTCCTCTCCCTTCATGTCAACATCCTCCATACTAACCATTTCACAAGCCTTCCTAAAAATGTTCATTACAAAGTCAAATATCCTTAACATCTATGCACCTTGGAATTGTTTCTATGACATAAGTATCTCTCTATAAAAAAAATGTTATCCCACATTGTTTTAGAGAAGTGGTATGTGACAACATATAACTCCAATATATCATAAGCCTTATGGAAACGGGGAAAATCACAGGGGATTGGTTCCTCCTTCTAACATAATGGTGGATTAGTTATAGTGTGAGTATTCTTGTTTCTCAACCTACTCCCCTCCCTACATGATAAATAATAAAAAGGAACTCCCACTAACAACATATAATCTTACTAATTTGGATCCAATAAGTATCAATGTTTCGTTGAAACCTGCATAGATATATAGGACATAACATTCCATAATAGATGAATGCATGTATGCATACTAGCATAATAGTGACGATCTAAAATAGAACTAGTCAGTTAACTCCCAGTAAACTAGTGTGCCGAAAATATAATTTTCTCCAACACCCCCACTGAACATCACTATGGAGTAAAAAGTGAGTCCGAGCTACTAGGACATATTATTTACTCATGTACAATGCAACTTCTAAACACTGAACAAAAATTAGGAAACAAGGAAAACCACATGGGAACAAAATCCTCTCTCAAAAGACAATACATCAAAAGAAGAAAAGACAGTTGCTAGGAAACTTTGTTCTTCACTCCAAGACCACCCCGCAAATTTCGAAACTTTTTCTCACTGAAAGTCTTCATGAAAATGTAGAAATCTGTATGGATCTGATGAAGTCCGTTCGAAACCTATCATGCCTTGCACCTCTTGATCCCATGGACCCATCTCCACCTAAAAATATTCCTTTCTGGTGGAAGTGGAACGAGATGACAAGTCTGATTCTTTAGGAGTGAGTCATACTCCTTTTACATGGATTCTTTCCATCATGGATTTCTCACAACCTTATTGTAGGTAGGTCTGTGAATTAGTAGATTGAACCATATAACAATGCATGGGAATCATAGGTTCTGAAGCTAAAAGTACATGAGAAGGCTTCTCATGTTGAGATTTATTCCTCCTCGAATCCAATGGATCCCCTACAAGGATACCTACTACTTGATGTGTGAACTGTGTTATCTCGTTGTACTACCTAGTTGTACTACTTGCTTATTTCCATGTACAAAATCTAAGTGTATGGAATCATCTATCATGTATAAAACTCATGGAAGAGAAATAGTATATGCATGTTGCACTGGAGGCGTATGCAAAGTACTCTCCTTATGTGTAAGTAGAAAAGATGATTCATCATCAAAAAACTTAGTGAATTTATACAACTTTGACTTGTGATCCACCTCACCAATTGTAATGATGGAATTGTCATGAATGTCAATTACTGAAACTAAATCTGATGTAAATTCAACCTTTTTACCTTTCTGAGTGATCTCATAAAATGAGAGAATATACATAGAAACATTTGGAACATGTAAAACATTCTCAAAACTGTCATTATGGAGTTCCTCTCTCACCTCTCTTGCTAATGCTACTGGAGTATCATCCCCCATGAGAATAGGTGGTCTTCAGCACGGACTCAAAGAAGAGAAAACTTCCTCTTTCGCTTCCATATGATGTTATGCACCATTATCTATAATCCATGAATAAGATGAGGAATTAATTGCAACAAGAGAATATCGATTACCTTTCTTAGGAGCAGTATCTTCTTCCCTCTGCTTCTTGACTCCCTCTGGAATGACATTTCCAAGGTTGTTATGTTGAAGTGCATGTGCCATAAGATCGATATGTTTCTTCATGCATCCATATTCTTCATGATTTGGTTTATTTAAGTAAGTGCACTTGTTTCCCTTCTTCTTCTTCTTCTTGTAATCTAAAGAGTCTTTGGAACTTGAAGAATCATTAAACGATTTGGAATATCACTCCTTGTTCTGTTTCTCCTTGCCATTTTGTTTGGATGGTCCTTTTCCATGATGCATGGTAAGTGCATGTTCTTTGGGATCCTTGACTAGGAACATATGAATGAGTCTTAACTCCTCAAGTGTGAGAGAATAATGAATTTATCGATGGTAAGGATCTTCCAATTTCTTCCCATGAGTGATCTATATTCAGATCCAAGAGCTTAATGGGGCTGAGAAAGGACTAAAACTTAATGTTCTCATAATGGATTCAAAATGGATGTGTGCATAAGCTCAATCAATATGAACTCAACGCAGATTGAATGAGCTCAAATGGACATCATATTCTCATGATATCATGGTCTACTCATGTTGTGAAACAAGAAAAAAAATGTTGATTGTAAAGTTCGTATAGTTCGTATAGTGCCATGTGGAAGATGACTGTACAGGCCATACATCTGTACAACTGACATGGAAACACAGTTGGAATATTTCATACAGCTAATGTGGACCAACCAAGAAGTGACACGTGTCACCACTAGAAGAGTGGTAGGTGGCACGCTCATATAGGTGCCACATGGTAGGTATGACACTGACAGGATAGAAAGGTGGAAGGTACGACATTAACAGGTGGTCCAATTAGATATTGACATGTGGCATGGATGATGTGGCATGTACAATGACACATGCGAGGTGTGCTGATGTGGTCGGTTGCTGATTAGGTAGCATGTTGATGGGGCATAAGGCTTGGACCAATATTTTTTTGACAAGTGGCATCGGTTTCTAGTGAATTAGGAGGTTTCACGTGGACCAGACTTGGGATCCCACATGCCACCCAATGATTGGTCAATCGATTTAAGCTATGGAAAAATTGTTGGACTCCGAGAGGTTCGAACATGGGACCTCTTACCAGCCTTACGCCTTACGGGAAAGTCATATTACCATTGTGCCACACTCTTACTTGTTAGACCATAGCTGCAATAATTTATATAAAGTGAAATTTAATATGTGTGGGGGTGAAAGGGGGCTAGGGCTAAGCCCCAACCCACAGTTTTCTTGTTACATGTAACCAATACCTATTTCAGAGGCACTCCACTACCAAGGCGCAAGGCCACATTTCAAATCAATAAAGGGGTTGAGATTTGGGGCATAACCACCAGCCATGTGTTTCGGGGTTTTGACCAACACCTAAGCATGCTCCTTTAGGGTGTGGTCCTATACAAATGCTCCATGTGACCAATTGTTTCGGGCTATGGGCCAACGCGCAACCTTTTGAGCTGGTGCTTGGTCACATTTCTTGCATGTGACCTTATTTAGGGGGCACACAACCATTTCGGGGGGCTTAGCCCATTCATTTATGCAAAGTGGGTATTTTAACTATGGAATAGTGATTTTAGTTGATTTCTTGAGCTGGTATTGAAAATGTTTGCTCATTATTGGGGGATATTGGGCCCTTTTTGAGGCCATATCTTGGGAGAAAGTTGGGAGATGGTTACCAAATTCATTCCTATATAAAAAAGGCCTTCTTGGGGCGATGATGGAGATCAATGGTGGTTCCCAAAAGGTTGATGTCGGATTGTTGAGCCAAAGGCCATTTCTATGCAGGGAAGCTATTGAGGAGCGCACCTTTGCAGGACATTTATGGGAGCCTTGCTCATCCGATTTGGGTTCCGTTAGTTTTGATGGGTTCATGAGATCTGGTAGAACAAGACCAGATCATTGTTGTAACCTTTTTGCACTATCATGATGCAATTGTAAATCATAGAACATAAATAATAAAATCCCACTGAGACAAGGCTCAGAGACATAGGCGATATTGTCGAACTCCATTATCACATTGGTGTTAGGGTTTGTTGTTGTTTATTGCTTCATTTCAGTTATGTACATGTTTAAGTGGATGTGATAACTTCTCATATATTCTTCCTCTTTCTTTAATATTCCTTAATTTGTTAATGAACACATGCATAATAAATCAACCATAGTCATTAAAATATCTTTTTGGATCAAGTGGTATGAGAGCTAGTTGACATTTAGAATTTGGGTTTTGCATGTTAACCAAGGAAGAACTCATTTCAAGGGAGAAAATGGCATCTACAGGAGGATTCTCTCAATATGAGAAGGAGTTCATAAATTCGGTGTTTTCCATGGCCGAGATGGTGAAAGTGTTGTATGAAGAATACTTGGATTGAAAGAGCACAGTTCAAGTGAAATATTCAAAGAAAATCAAAGGCAAAGAAGGATTGAAGGAAGTTCCTTCTACATGTGTTTCAAAAAACATATTTGAGGTATGCAGTGAAGGTTCCTCATTAATTTCTCCTTGTTCCCATCAACATGGTTTTGGTTCTTTTGAAAAACATACAAGAGGTATAGGTTTGAGATTGCTAACCAGGATGGGTTATGAAGGAAAGGGCATTGGAATTGAGGGCCAAGGCATTGTTAATTCCAATGAGGTTGTGGAAAGGCATTGATATTTAGGATTGGAATATGGAAAAGCATAGCTTGGAGCATCCTCCAAGATGGGATCCAAAAACTTCAGAAGGAGGTAATGCTTCAAATGGCTAGTTTAAGACATTGCAGGAACATCTCACGAAGGGGAATGGTGTATCACTCCAAGATTGTGGTAGTGAATGCAAGTCATATGCAAAGAGAAGTCAATATCAGCATGGAGGGTATAATGGTCGTTATTTTACCAATTCTCCTTTTGATTAAATAATCATAATCATGTAATCTGAAACTTGTGGAATATGTATCTATCTACTTATTGTCATTCACCCAAGCATTGTATTGCCAAGTGATGGAAGAGACAAACTTTGTACAGGAAACCTATGTTGACCAAGAAGGAAACAAAACATAAAGACTCAACTCCACAATGGAAGAAAGAGAAGGGTAAACAGGTCTAGATTCCAAAAACTCAATGCACTTATTCCAACAGGAGTGGACATCAAAAGGCTAGTTATTGGAAGCTTAATTCAGAGCTTTGTCCAAGGAAGGACAAAAGTATATCCCATGTAGCCGCGAAGGAGGAAATATTACCAATGAAGCAAGAGGAACACCGTGAAAGAAAGAAATCATCCACTTGGTTTTTCCAGAAGTGGATGTATGAGCTTCATTGTATTTTGCTTCCATTAATGTAATCACACATGTTGAAATGATGGCCTGTTATAAAATCATTTTTGTACAACATCATTTTTTTTTTCTCTTTATGAGTATGTACTCAGGAAAAATCCATTCTTGTAACCTTATGGGGACCAAAAGGTCCTTTGGTGGGGAGGTGTGATCTAGATTTGGATTTAGGAGGTTGATGGGGCTCAGAAAGGCCTAAAACTAAATGTTCTCGTAATGGATTAAAAAAGGATGTGTGCATAGGCCTCATCGATAGAAACCCAACACAACTTGAATGGGCTCAAATGGATGTCGTATGCTCATGATATCATGTTCTGTTCATTTTTCCAAAAAGGCAAAAAAATGTTGACGGTACAGTATATACAATGCCACGTGCTAGCTGACTATATAGGTCATACGACCGTACAACTGATGTGGCAACACAGTTGGCAGATTCTATACAACTGATGTCGAACAACCAAAAAGTGACACGTGTCACCACTGGAATGATGACACGTGGTAGGCACAATGCTGTCAGGGAAGACAGGTGGTAGGTACGACATTAATAAGTTGTCCAATCAAATACTAACACGTGTCACAGATGATGTGGCATGTATGATGACATGTGGCAGGTGTACTGACATGGACCTTTACTGACTAGGCAGCATGCTGATGGGGCGTAAGACTTGGACCAATCTTATGTTAACAAATGGCATCAGTTTCCAACGAATTAGGAGGTGCTACATGGCCCAGACTTGGGCTTCCATGTGGCACCAAATGATTGGTCACTCGGTTTAAGGTATGGAAAAATTGTTGGACTCCGAGAAGTTCGAGCAAGGTTAGATTACCATTGTGCCATGTTATTACTTGTTAGACCATAGCTATAATAATTTATATAAAGTGTAATGTAATATGTATGGGGGTGGAAGGGGGATGGGGCTAAGACCCATCCCGTGGTTTTCTTGTTACATGTAACCACTAACTATTTCGGAGACGCTCCACTACCAAGGTGCAGGGCCACATTTCAAATCAATAAAAGGGATGAGATTTAGGGTGTAACCACCATCCATACGTTTTGGGGATTTGACCAACACCTAAGCGCTCTCCTTTAGGGTGCGGTCCTATACAAATGTGTCATGTGACCAATTGGTTTAGGCTAGGGGCCAGTGCCCAACCCTTTGGACTGACGCTTGGCCACATTACTTGCATATGACCTTATTTAGGGGGAGCGCACCCATTTTGGGGGGCTTAGCCCATTTTATTATGCAAAGTAGGTATTTTAACTATGCAATAGTGATTTTAGTTGATTTCTTCAATTGTTATTGAAGATTTTTGCCCATTATTGGGGGATATTGGGCCCTTTTTGAGGCCAGATATTGAGAGGAAGTTGGGAGATGGTTACCAAATTCAGGACTATATAATCCAGGACTTCTTGGGGCCATGAGGGAGATCAGTGGTGGTTCAAAACATGTTTATCATGTCGTATTATTTATTCAATGTCCATTGCTATGAAATGAAGTTATTGAGGAGTACACCTTTGCCGGCCATTTCTTGGAGCTTCATTCATCTGATTTGGGTGTCGTCAGTTTTGATGGGTTTATGAGATCTTGTAGAACAATACCAACTCATTGTTGTAAAATTTGGCACTATCATGATGTACTTGTAAATATTCAAACATAAATAAGAAAATCCCACTGAGATAAGGCCCAAAGACATAGGTGAGATTTTTGAACTCCGTTATCACATTGGTTTTATGGTTTGTTGTTGTTTATTGCTTCATTTTAGTTTTGTACATATTTATCTGGCTGTGATAACTTCTCATATATTCTTCCTCTTTCTTTAATCTTCCTTAATTGGTTAATGAACACATGCATAATAACTCAGCCATAGTCATTAAAAGATCTTTTCGGATTAATGAGATACCTTCCTGAATGGAAAGTGGAAACATAGAGAACATATCCTTGTCCTAGATTGGCCATGATTGTTAGAATAAGTTGGTTCACTTGTTTAGACTTATCAATACCATAAGTTGCTAATCTTAATATCAGACATTTAAACTTAGTAAATAAATCATGTATATTTTAAAATAATTTAGGATCCAAAGAATTCAACTCTACCTCAAGCCTATGACCTTTAATCTCATTCTACTATCCAAACAAACTTTCCAAGATGGTCTGGATCTCGTTTGGAGTCTTGCATGCGGTAGCATTAAACCATAGATCGTTTGAAATCAATTCAAGAAAAATTCATGTGGCTTCATCCTTTCGGTTCTCCCATCTCATCTTCTCAATTTATGATATAGGTTTTGTTTCTGTCCCCATCATCAAGTTGTACAGTCCTTTCCTTCTGAGTTGGAATTATTCCTTGGGAGTCCAATCAAAATAATTGTATGGTGTGAGGATTACCACCAAGATTAACTGTATAATAGGTGTCTTATCCATATCTCCCACTGTTTCTGAGAACCCCTAAAAATTTACTCTCAATCTACAAGTGAAAAACTAAAAAATCACTATAGAAAGGGCACCTTAAGTGAAAATTTGTATCAATTTCAGGAGATGATCTTATGACTTACTTTCTGAGTAAATAGTGAGGAATATCGACAAAAGGAACATGTAGAATGGGTTGATTTACTTCTCACGCAAGTCGTTTCCTCAAAAAAAAAATATTTTGGGAGAAACCATTGTCGGAAGGTATGATCATGGATTCCTATCAGTTTCAAAGAAGCAATATTACGACTTACATTATGAGTAAAAGGTAAGGAATATTTCCAAACAATTTAAAATTCATTTGCATAATGGTTTGATTTACTTTTGATGTAATCCTTTTCCTCAAAAAGTTAATATTTTGGGAGAGATCACAACAAAAATGTACGACCTCGAATTTTGCTCGTCGAAACTTCGATTTTCCTTATTCTTTGGCTTCTCTGACTTTCACCAAGGATTGTAGCTTTGATACCATGTCAATGTTTCATTGAAACCTACGCAGGAGATCTAGCTAAAGCAAGTACGCATAAATTTTATCAAGAAAGTAAGAGAGATTCAATATGGAAGAATGAGAAAATATATTCACACTACTTCAATGAGATGATGATTGACACATATATGATGATCAATACGATACAATGAATGAGTGGAATACACTCATATATAGTATATAACATTCACAATAGCAGAATGCATGCATGCATAATATTATAACAATGATGATTTGAAATAGAAAACCTAAAATAGAACTAGTCAGTTAACTCCCACTGAACTAGTGTGCCAAAAATAGAAATTTCTCCAACAACAACATGTGTGTGTCTTACAAAAATTAATATCCCACATTGGTTGAGAGAAGTGGTCTAGTGAAAAATATAACTTCGAACCACATTGGTTGAGAGAAGCAGTTGATAACAACATATAAGTTCAAATATGCCATGAGATTTAGGCTAATTGAGATAGCCACAAGAGAATGGTGCCTCTTATCAACGTAGCTATTGTTTGTTTGTAATGTATATATTATAAAAATGTCATCGAGGAATTCATTGGCATGAAAAGTACATAAAGGGTTTCTCAAGATTCCATTAAAAAGAAAAAAGAAAAAAAAATGTCATATCCTTAAAACTATCTATGAAGGTTTTTCTACATAATATTGATTAAATACTACAATCAAGTGGTTTTCCTTTTTCTATGATTTGAAGCAAATGATTGTTATATGGATTATGTAGGAATAAGAAACAAATAAAAATGAGGAAGTTCATAAAAATGAAAGAGGACATATATGTGTCTTCAAAATTAAATGCATAAGATGGTTTTAGAACATGGCTAAAAATAGAGAAAGTAGAGAAAGTAGGGGAGGGAATTACTTATAAATGCATAAGAAGATGGTTTTGAAAAATGGCTACAAATGGAAGAACTTATAAATAGAGGAAGTTATAAGTATCCCTCATCCTTGGTATGCTTAATGTAATCAATATGCTTAATGTAATCATGGATGAACTTTTTTAAGTACATAGACATTATAAAATAAGTTGTGCAAATGATGGCTCAATGGGAGTGCATAATTTTGTTTTGTTATCCTTGTGAAATAACAAAGGGCTGGATACTATCTATCGAATATAAGATTTAGGGTAGTTAATTAATTATGGCATGAAATGATGTATTTTTTCTCTAACTTAATAATAATGAATTTGCTCAAATATTTTTTATTTATTTATGAGATATTATAGATACTTTGAAAGTGAATATTTATTTATGAGATATTAGAAATACTTTGAAAGTCATAGATAAGTTTCAATTATATCAGACTTATAACGTGTTGCTTTCTTTTAATTAGTATATGCCAAGGTACAATAGTAATCGGTTAGGTTTTTTTTTTAATGGTTTTACAAAGTTTCTGAATTAATTTTATTAATTTGATTATTTTTCAATTTTCAAAATCTTTTCAGAATTTTCAGATATTTTTATCCTTTTTGTGATTGGCCAATGAAAATTTGGATGGGACTTATTATTTTTCAATTTTCAAAATCTTTTCAGAATTGATATTTTATTCTTTTTGTGATTGACAAATGAAAATTTGGATGAGACTTATATCCTCTCTGTGCATGTAGGAACCCACGCTCCAGTTGGATGATGCTCCACTATACGCATGTGCATGAAGTGATCCACTTTGTATGATTTCGTTCACACTAACAGCAACCTCTTCTTGTTACGGGACACCTCCGTTGCTTTCTTATCTGCAAGGTTCATTCTGTTGAAAACATGATGGGCGAGAGAAATGGGAATTGGCATAATAAGATATTATAGATGGACAATGATGTAGATGCTCTCTTTCCAGTCCTACTACATATTTGACCTCTTCATCATCCCATATTCCTCGTCCTTGAAGTACTGTTTCTCCTCGTTCTTCTCCTCCACCACTACTGCATTACAGCCACACACTTTTCTCTTCTTTGGCAGGGCCAATGCTTATTAGGGCCAATGCTTATTGGGTCCATGCAGAAGAATTTCTTGAGTGGACTTATGAGAAAAGCAAGACTTACTTCCCCGATCACAGTTAACTCCTTTTCCCTTCATATCCACTGCAATATACCCTACCCCTGCAATATTCCCAATCACCAACAATTTCAGCACTATTTTCTGCAAACGTGTCATTGTCAATGGTCATTAGTGAATAAGTTTCATAATTGAAATATAGAGAAATTAAGTGATTTTAGAATACTTCACATGGTCCAACATATTCATTTAATACTGAAGCATACACAGATTAAGTGTGAATTTAGGAACATTGAATATGGTATTAGGATTAGAGGCAGACCACCAAAGAAGGATCAACCTTGCTCTAAAGAGTAACACACCACTTTTCATCTTTATTGATTGTATATTTGCAAATCATTTAGGCCTTGCATCGGGTCTGTCTTTAAACTAGGGAAAGATGCCATGAAACCCTACAAAATAGTAGATAACAGGATAATTCTTCACATCATAGCTTAAGGTCGTGTTTAATGATATAGAATTGTTTACTAACTTGCTTTCTTTCAACGTGAATAGATGAACAGATTGCAAACAAAACATATTATCAGTAATCAACCAGTCACAAAGAGTTATAAAAAAATGGAAATACCATTAAACATTTGCTTCTAACCATGCCAGATGGAATTTAGAAATTATTTTTTATGTTAGAAAATAATTACTCCCGTAGCTATTTTTGGAAAGTGATAATTTTAGACTCTATAATAGTTTCAGTTAGTTGTGCATTAGCTATTTTTGTGATTCCTATTAATTGTAAGTTTCGTGTATTTAACTATCTCTCTAGCAGCAATGAATAATTCAATTTTTAGAGGAGCAGCTCTTGAGTTTTGTCCTGTATTCCTTATTTGGAGCAGCAGCTCTTGAGTTTTGTCCTGTGTTGAGTTCATACAACCGTAGTTGTTCTAAATTCGTGCCTCCTCCTTCAAATTGGTATGATCTCTAGAAGCAATGAATAATTCAATTTTTAGAGCAGTAGCTCTTGAGTTTTGTCCTGTATTCCTTATTTGGAGCAGCAACTCTTGAGTTTTGTCCTGTGTTGAGTTCATACAACCGTAGTTGTTCTAAATTTGTGCCTCCTCCTTCAAATTGGTATGAGAGCATGAGGTTAGAGAGGAGGCCGCAGACCTCACAAAACTACGAGGGTTTCAGGGCAAAGGAAAGATATTCGTTCCAACTAGTTACGCGCAAAGAAAGTTGTCACATTGTTCGCTAAAGGAGTCATTCCACAAATAGCCACCGGTATCCAAACCCTAAACACTGTCAAGAGAGTCGTGCCCTCTTTCTTATGCCCCCGCTACCAAGAGAGAGGTTATCCGTTCTTTCTTTAGTTAACTAACCAATGGGACTTTGAATTAAACTCCTTATGCTAAAATTTCATTTGAATTTTCCATTATCTTCACCATACACGGGGTTATATTATTTATTTAGTTTTTTTTTTAATCGGATCACGTATATTTATATTTTATAGTTATGGTGTTTTATTAAAGGGCACATGGTATATTTTCCATAATACATATATCTTGTGTGGTTAGATTGAGAATTTTAAAAAGGAAAGATATATTTTTCACTTTATTATGTTTGAACAGAGAATTTTCTTAAGAGAAATATGTTTTCAAGTAGTAGTAGTCTTAAGAGAAATATGGCTTCAAGTAGTAGTAGTTTTGCACAACATTAGATCAGAGTTCTTACAGGGAAAAATTATGAAGTTTGGTTAATCAAAATGAAAACGTTATTACTTTCTAGGGATGTTTGGGATCTTGTAGTTTATGATTATACAAAATCAGCTAATCACATAGTGGAGTGATCCTTCACCAATTCTCAAAAGGATCAACTCAGAGATAACATGAAGAAGGATGCAAAATCTCTCTATCTCATCCAAAAAGACTTGGATGAAAGTATATTTCCCAAGATCTTAGTGGCGAGATTATCAAAGACAACGTAGGACATATTAGAGACAAACTATCAGGGTATTACCAAGGTAAAGACAATCAAGTTGCAAACATTATGAATGAATTTTGAGAATCTGAAGATGAAGGAGTCGGAGTTAGTACACCAACACATGACCGAAGTCATGAACACAGTAACTCAATTAAGGATGAATGATGAAGTGAGAGTGGTAGAGAAGGTTCTTATAACCTTTCTTGAGAAGTTTGATCGATTGGTTATAGCCACTGAAGAGTCTAAGGACTTGAAAAAAGTATCAATGGATGAGCTATTGGGATCCTTGTTCTCCCATGAATACAGGATGAACACGTATGATGATTCCTTGGAAAATGCATTCCGATCTCAGGTTTCAATCTCAACAGGTAGAGGAGGATCAAAATCAAGATGCAGGGAAAAGAGAAACAAAATAAACAACCAAAGAGATAACTCAAAACAAGAAAGGAGACGAGATCAAAACCCTCATAGTTTAAGGGGGAGAAACAACAACATAAGCTCACATCCAAATCAGAGGTATGAAAAATCCAAAGTTAAATCTTTTTATTGTAACAAGATGGGTCATTATGCACATGAGTGTAGGAAGAAAAAGGTTTACCTTAGTAGGCAAGATGAAAAGTATTCTAACACCACTGAGAACTATGAAGATCCATTATTCCTTACTTGTAATGCTTCTGAAGAGACTTGTAATGATATTTGGTTGTTACATAGTGGATGTAGCAATAATATGATACGAGAGAAAAGTTTAATTGTAGATATGGATGATTCGATGAGGACTGAAGTCAATTTTGGGTCAAACACTATTTTAAAACTCATGAGAAAATGAATGGTGAATATTGGAGCCAAACAAGGTCGGAAAACACATATACTAGATGTGTATTATGCCCTAGGTTTGAAACACTTATTAGTGTTGTACAACTTACTCAAAAAGGGTATGATGCAATATTTAATGGAAATGATTGTTTCATATATGATAACACTCAAAGTAATATGTTGATTTCTAGTGTGAAGATGAGAAAGAATAGAATGGATCCTCTTTCCATGAATTATGATAGACAAGATGTCTCCCTTGCCGAAAATGAAACATGTTCAGAATATTTTTGGTTGTGGCATCTCATATTTGGTCATCTACATTTTGGTGGTCTAAAACTATTGTAGCAGAAAAATAGAGATAAAGGTTTTACTCACATTTTAGAGCCATCTAGTTCATGTGAGAGTTGCATTCTGGAAAAGCAACGCATCAATAATTTGCCAAGGGATGTCTTACATAGAAACAACACCATTAGAGTTGGTTCATACATATCTATATGGTCCAATGAAAAACCATTCACTCTGAGGTATTACTACCTCCTAACCTTCATATATGATTACAATAGGAAAACATGGGTGTAATTTCCGCCAAAGAAATCAGAGACATTTGACAAGCTCAGAGAATTAAAGGCAGTGGTGAAGAAACAAAGTGGTCATCAGATGAAAGTGTTGAGATCGGACAGAGGAGGTGAATATGATTCAAATGTTTTTCATGATTTTTGCAAGTAGCATGGGATCAAAAGAGAATTTATAGAAATATATACAATTCAACGAAAGGTCTAGAAAGACTAGAAAGGTCAAGTAGTGTATATGATTCTACAAATTCCTCCATAAGGTCTAGAAAGGATAGAAGTTAAAGAGAAATATATGAATATCTAGAGGTGCATTCGGATTTTGCATAGTCTGATTGTAAAACCACATGTTTTGAAGAAGCGATTAAAGAAGAAGATTGGGTCCAAGCAATGGATGAAGAAATTGATTCCATAGAGAAGAATGATACATGGGATATAGTAGAATTACCATAAGATAAATATTTCATTGGTGTAAAATGGGTGTAAAAAACCAAGTTTAATGAGAAATGATAAGTTGAAAAGAACAAAGCCATATTGGTAGAAAAAGTTTTTTCACAACATCATGTAGTAGATTGTGGTGAGACCTTTGCCCCAGTTGCAAGGTTGGATACAGTTAGAGCCATATTAGCCACAATAGCTCAAAATAGGTGGCAAGTTCATCAAATGGATGTGAAGTAAGAATTTTTGAATGGTATTTTGGAAGTAGTATATGTGGAGCAACCACCAGGCCATGTGATTGAAGGACATGAAAATATAGTCTACATATTGAATAAATATATCTATGGGCTTAAGAAAGCTCTCAAATCTTGGTATAGAAGGATGAATTCATATTTTATCCGTATAGGTTTCATCAGAAGAAACAATGAGCCCAAATTGTATAGAAAGGTGAATAAGATAGGTCAAATATTAGTTGTTTGTTTATATGTTGATGGTATGATCTTCATAGGAAATGTGTTAGTGGACATGTTTAAAGAAATCATGAAACATGAATTTGAAATGAGTGACTTGGGGATAATGAAATATTTCCTTGGTATTGAAGTTCCTCAATCAGATTCATGATTTTTTTCATTTCAGGCAAGGTATGTCATGGATGTGTTGAAGAGGTTCATGATGATGGATTTTAAACTGGCACCAAATCCAATTGGCTTAACAAAGAGGACGTGGGATCCAATGTAGATCCAAATGTATTGAAGAGATTGGTTTGAAGTCTTATGTACCTCACTACCACTAGGACATACATTCTCTGTGTTGTTATGATCCGTCAAGGATTTTTCGAAATGACTATGGTTGAGTTTTATTTGCATGCATTTATTAACCATTGGGAAACTTTAATGAAAGAGCGAGAAAAGCAAACGAATTATACAGCCATCAACATAATTGCAAATCTGAAATACAGTAAAGAATAGAAAACCATGATGCACAAGTTTGATAACGGAGTTCGGCAACTTTGCCTACGTCTCTGGGCCTTTTCTCTGTGAGGGAGGCTTCTTGATTTCTTTTTGAAAGTTTATTAGTACATCTTTACAATTGCCGATTGGCTCCTAGACTGA